>CM035818.1:23458678-23806178 GCA_020458035.1 Magallana ariakensis
ACTACAAGTTAAACCTCAATCTTTTGTTAAACTTAATCTTTCTGTAAACATTATAATGATTGTGAGCTGCACAACATGTAAACATTATAATGATTGTGAGCTGCACAACACATTCACTACAAGATGTCAACAACTTTACACCTTGAAGACTAACAAACAAACATTTCATTTTCTGGTATATTTTTATCAATTTATAAAAAAATTAACTGAAACAGCATTAAATGCTGCACATAGTTAACTCTAAGCTTTTCAACTTTTAAATTATTATGTTACTATTTCATTCTGCGTCAATAATCTGTCTAAAGCTACGTAATGTTTAATTATGACGTCACGTGGCAGAACACACAATGGAATATCAACAATTTATCCCATGCGTGATATCCACCGTATATTGAGATAAATATGTGATAAATTCCAATATTGTATGAAGCAATATCATGTGATACTACTAAAATCATTAAAACTATGTGCCAAAATTTCATTTTCAGTTATATGTTGCTGAGTTTTTCTAATTACATGTAGCATTGACAGGGGTTTTACATCTTCAATAGCATTATGTGGTCTGAAGAGACTTCACCAAAAAATCCCTCTTGTAGTCAGGCTGTCATGGGAAAGTTTTACGGAATAGAGAAAAGGAATCAATACAAGCATGAACTACAGAATATAAAACATCAAGTAAATGACAATATCATGCTGCACCAACTAGAACTGGAAAGTCAAATCTTCTTCCATTGTGAGCAATCATCACAATACTGGTAAACTTCTTCAGCCAATTGAAGAAATCCCTGAAGCCATCACTTATACCAACTGCTTTCTTTCTTTCTTCATTGACCTTGAACTCTCCAGCTTCACTGACATATATTCCAGTGACTCTTGATGCCTCCTCAGAGATGTACATTTTCGGAAAGATGTAGGCGGTGAATGTTTTTACCTGATCCAATCTCGTTCGCAGATAACTGAGTGGGTGAATACATGTCCTCGGACTGAAAATAGAAATATTATATATATGACATTTTTTAGCTTTATACAAATATTTTCTATTCTGAATGAAACAAGGTATACTGTGTGGAAAACAGCTATTAATAAATTCAATATTGTCTTCAAGACCTCTCTTGTTTCCTCGATTCTTGGTGAATATATACCGGTACTTCAAACATTTCTATAAGTGGTTAATCATTGTCTTGCTAATCTTTACAATTTTCTGATAATTATATTTTACAATACAACTGTTTCCCTATATTCTTGACAACATGGTTTTTATCAAGACATTTCTTCATATTTATACCAAGTTAACTTCTCAGGCTTGAGATCATAGTATTGTCCTCATCTCCCTCCAAGATTTCTACAGGAGTACCATTTTCATTCAGTTCCTTCTCTCCAGAGACACCACTAGCACTCTCCATCAGTCTCGTACTACGTGAATGGTTTTTCGTGCATCAATGAGGATGTACTTTCATCCCAGGATGCCTCGATTTCCAGCACTTATAAAAACACCACAGGTCTGATGTAAAACCACAGCTTTGACAGCCTTCTTTCCGTACTTGAAATTGGACATGAAGAATGTGTGGGCTGTAAAATGGTACAATTTTAAAAAACAAGAGCACCGCTAAGCGTAGCATCCCCTTGCGACATAAATGATTAATTAGATTTAAAACACTATTGTGGAATCGGTAATTATTGTGGAACCAATGTTTGTGGATTTTTTAATGTTTTCAACATAAGATTTTAAATCCCAAGAATGTGTTTTTCAAATTGTGTTTTCATGGTCGTTTTCCCGTTTGAAAAGTTATCCACTGTTAACAAATGAGTAAAATTTTGTCATTCAAAAAATTTAAATGACTCCACAGTATTTTACATATTATGAAGTGAGGAGAAGAAGGTCCTTGGCTTTAATGAGAAACCCACAGCATATTCTAATTAGGATTGACATTTTAATTTTAAAATATAGTTTACATACTGTATATTTAATTTTTGCATTGAGTAACAATTTCAAATAAATTAAAATATATGTTCTGATAATTGTATTAGCAAGATTTATTACAAATTTTAAATTTAGCTGTATATTTCAATAATAATGGGTTAATGTATCGTATCTCCCTCCTCCTTCATGTACACACTATGACTTACATACACTAGCACAATACTCATCACACAAGCCCGGTATATTTGATCACATACTCTGATAGCAGAAAGATTTGGTGAATGAGCCTCATTGACTACATGCTCCAAAGTGCATTGAATGCAAGCTGCAAGTACCCAATTTCTACCGATGATCCGAGGATAGTGAAAGGAAAACGAATTCGGTGGTCGCCGAGTGTCCTCGATAACGAACGGTGACGAGTTCAATATAATTTCTCTAAACGTTCCTTGACTATATTTATGCATGTTAAATTCAAATAACAAACATTCAAACACACATTAAGCTATTAACTCTATTAACTCACCGTAACGTTGTTCTTCGCTCTGGGTGATTGATTCTATTAACTCACCGTAATTCCGCGTAACGTTGTTCTTCGCTCTGGGTGATTGATAACTCTTACTCAGAAATTTCGATTGATAACTCGTATACAAAGTTGATTATGACATTGATTTAATGATAATAATTTGTAATAGTATTATTGGTTTGGAAAGGCACATGCATTTTTTATTTGTTATTTTACAGAAGTGTGCAATCTATGATAAATATGTTTAGTTTTGAACGAATTTTGTCATAATGTATGCCCCCCTCCTTTACAATGGTGTAATTTTATTTAAGTTTTTGCATAAAAATTTGACCAATTAATATGACATTGCATTTGTTTTAATCTTTTACAATGAGGCATATTTGTGCAAAGGTTGAGGAAATTCTATTGGAAGGATTTTTTTTAATTTACTAGAAAATTGAAATGGAGTGCACACACACACATACGAACACACACGCACGGTAGCGATGCTATATCCCCTTCGCAACAAGTTGCGCGAGGGAATTATAACTGATGAATACTAAATTTCACATCTTACATAGATTGTAGGGAAATATTCATGCTGCATGTAACTACTTGACTTACATGTAAGGCTATCAAAACCTCTTTTATGTCAACTGCACAAGTCATCCCTGACCCTGAAGGATGATTAACTACAGTTAACAGACTGTCTGTATCTCCTCTTTCAACATCATGGATGCTTGTATTACTTGCTTTTGGGGTATCAGGCAAATCAGTGGATCTTTTCTTAAAGCTTGCAAACTTTTCACTGAAATTTAATCAACAAAAATCATACCCCTCAGTCTGATGATTGCAAAATATAAAACATTCTAAATTCTTTTAAAAATACATAATCTTTTATTCAAGATAAAAAATACCATAATATAATTTGGGCTCACATACCTATAGTGAGAGGTGATGCATCTGTATAATACAGATACTCCTACTTCTTCTACTTCTGGTCCCTTGTGCTCCCTAGCTGACAAGGATTCGTCAATGCCTACATCTCTGAAATAGAAATTGTCCATTTAAAATTGAAAAAATGAAAAAAATAGCATAATTAAATAAGAAGGTTTAAATATGGATTGAATATACTCTACCTCATATCCATATCCAACCCAGTTGATACCAACACAGTATATCAGAGTGACAGGATAATTCTCTTTTCTTTTTTTGAGGTCACCAAATATATTTTCAAATATGTAGTCATATGAGGCATGTGTAGAAACTTTTCTACCTGGTCTGGGAAGAACAATCAAAGATATATTGCTTCTTATTGGTGATGTTTTAATGATTTGCGGATTGTCCATACCAAGGAATTTTGTGATGTCACTTATTCCATTAAGTGACACAGTTGCTGACAATGCTAAAAACAGTAGCATCTGGCCTCACAGCACGTAATTGTTTAATATCACGGAATATGGCTTGAAACTCGTATCCCCAGTCCAAAATGCAATGAGCCTCGTCAACCACTACATACATATAATTTGACTGATTTTGTAGGAATTTGTAGACTTCTGGCTTACCAATGACAGCTTCTGGGTGAGCAAATAAAAATATAGTTTTGTCCTTATCAATTTCAGAATATGGGCTGTTGCCTATAAAGAAAGATACTTCTTTTAACTTCCGCATTTGTTGTTCTATAATTACATTTAAAGGTTCTAGAACAAGAACAACTGCAGATTTTCCTGTCTTTTCAAAATGCCAGAATGGTAGTAGCTCATAGATAAGGCTTTTCCCATATCCTGTTGGTAAAATGGCTACTACATCTTGCTGCATTAAACTGTCCAAAGACTTTTGTTGAAGAGGTTTTAGGTCCGAGATGTTCTGATCAAACATAAAATTGTACTTCTGAATGACCTTTTAAAAAAATGAGAAAATCATTATGCATATGTTTTTTTTTAACTGATTAGTGTTATAAATATTTACTTACAGTTTTTACCCCTTTGTTAGTTAAATTTCCATAAAAAATTAACTTATCTTTTTGCTATTCATAACATCTTTGATAAAACCAGGAAAGTTGTCAAATCAATGCATGACTTGAGTACAATGCTCCCAGGAATTGAACCTGGATCTCCTCAATCCATGTTAAAGCTTGGATCGGATGTGTTACCTTTACACCAAAGCAAAGTACTTTAGTTTGCATTAATATACAATTATATAGAAGCTACCCTAATATCAAATCAACTAAGTAAAATGAGTGGAGGGTGGAGGGGGTGGGTCATGGGGAAAACAAAAACATGTACACTCTGTAAATGAGCCCTTAATTAACATTAAAAGATTGATATCTGGACGAAACAAGAATCTCCCTGCTTACTGAACATAATTCTGACCAACAACGTTGAAAAAACTTTTGATGAAGTGACAGTAAAGCTAGCAAAGTCTGACTGATATCGCATATGCCATTTGTTTACAAATGTCAACGAATTGAAAAACGTATTGCAAACAAAATCGGGCGGTTCGTGGGTCAATAACAGTATGTATGGTCTCATCAAACTAAATTCTAACCATATGATTAAAAAAATCCGGCATGACGCAGCTAAAAATATGATAAATCGGGTTGAATACATCAAGCACATGCAAACTTACCATCTCGGACGCCATCTTGGATTGCATTTAGGGCGCCGCACAATCGGAAGGCCTCGGGAACCAGGCTAGATAGCTGCGAGTAGTCGCATTCGTTAAAAATTTCTTTTTAATACACACTTCTTTATATAACTATATAATGAAATAAAAAATTTAACAAAATCACAATTAAAAAATACAGAAAATTTATTTCAAAACTAAATATTATTAGATGATATCCCGCACATTATTAATTAATTAACACTTTACACATTAATATGATATAATGCTTCATATGTCGAACCCGATTTTTTTGTTCATTTTTGTATACTAACTATGTCCGAATTTTTTCTAAATTGTTTTTCTTAACCAATTTTTAAAAAATCAAAATTAAATAGCAACTGACTGAATATTTGAAGGAGCGGACAGGGATGAGTATCATAACTGGAATTGAGTATATATACGTGTACGTGGCCTTAATTGCTGAATGTAAAAAATTACAAACTTTTTTATTTTATTTCAAACCAGTGAGTGGTTATTATAGTGCGTCGTATCTCTTTTCTAAATTTTGTTCTTTAAATCAAATTTCACTATAATTTTTTAACTATCCCAAATAAGAATTTCAATTAAGGCAAAGACTGTTTAAAAAAAAAACAATGGGGGAGGGAGTCGACACCCCTCCCTCCATTCAACTTCCCCGTTTTATGAGTACATCATTTATTCATATAGTGGGTTGTTTTAAAACACAATCTGTTCATGGTTCAAAAATTAATGTATCAGGTTTACTACCAATCTGTCGTGGTATAAAAATGTATGTAATTTAACAACGCTTGGGCATGCATATTTATTTGTATATTTTAAACCAAAGTTGTCAGATTCAAGGTATCTGCCCGATGATTAAGGTATTACACTCGTAATGGGCAAAATTGAGAAATCAACATAGCTTAAAATTATCATTAATATAATGAAAATGGAATGCTATTCTTAAACTTTAATCAAGCTCAACCGTTTACTTCTTCAGCTGTGCACATTAAATGTACCCCCCCCCCCCAATCAAACAACAAACCTCATGATTCAATCAAAATGAAGTTGTATTTTCTTTGTCTTTAAAAAAGAGGAAGAATAAATAACTTATAATATTTCATCTGTGCCAATTGGACTTGCTGATCATTCTGAGGAAAGGCTTACACAATTATAAAATTTTAAGCATGTTTTTACTCTTTCTCTTTTTTAAATTACTTAACCAGGTAAAAAACAGAATATCCTTTTGTTGTTTTTTTATACGAACGAACTACATGGGGAAAAGAAAACTTTTTCAACACCATTAATATATAGGCTCCATAAAAATGGTTATATAAAAATAATTTTAAATGAAATACAAGACAAAAAATCCTTATATTTTTTTTACTGTTTATCTTTTCATTGATAAGAATTTTAAAGCAAAATGTCATAATTTCACAAATCAAGTTTTCACATCATTAATTCATCCTAAGTTTTTAAAAGTTATATAAGACAATAAAAAATCTAAAAAAGAGTTTATAGTTCTAAAAGTGAAAACACATAGTAGAAATTCAAAATTATACTCATTTTTCCTTTTTTTTTAAATTGTTACCATGGCAACAATATGAATTTTTAATAACCATGTTTCCGGTATATTGTCAGCTAACTGTAAAATTATCAAGACAAATTAGAAATAAATGAATAAAATATCAATTAAAATAAGTATGTGAATTTGACATTTAAATAAATTATACATAGCCTGCATCGATTCATTCTACGCGATTAAGAAGTGGGTGGAGGGAGCGAAGCGACCGAACCCCTTCTTTATCGCGTAAATTTTACTTCATATGATCTTAATTACTTAGAACATAACCCACTTTTTCATTGATCAAAAGTTCTGCGCCAATCAGATATGATCTTTCTTTCGTTTACGACTCTCTTAGCTGTCAATCGAAATGTGACGTCGCTGTGAACTTGGAGCAATTCTTAAGGATTAAAAACATTACTTAATAGAATACTTAGCGACTGCTGATTGGATGAAAAAGTGGGTTATGTTCTTAATGTATTTCATACCTAGTTACGGTTGAAAACATAATCTCATGATACATGTTCATGCAGAATAAGAACGGTGGCATCGTTCATCCCCCCTCCCTACAATCTACTAGTTGTGGAATGACAATTTATAGAGTTCTTTTCACATTTGTAACTCTGGGTTGTCCCTCAGAATTTGGTGAAATAAATGTATTGAGGAGTCCGTCCTATCCATCACGTTGAAAGATTTTTTTGAGGTGGGTAAGCTGCAGTCCATAACCCGCAACATTTTCTGCAGTGCACATTTTCAGATAAATCCACACACACTGTCAAAGACCCCCCACCTTTTATCAATATTCATGACCATTTTTAGGAGCACAGGAAAGTCAAACCTTCTGCCATTATGAGAGATCAACACAGCATGTGAAAATGCTTTTATCCATTTCACTAATCCAACAACTGCTGCATGGATATCCATAGCATCCACAGGTATACCATTGACTGTCATACTCGAGCCATTCATACCAATCCCAGTAAGTTGTTGTGCAGAGCTTGTAGGCAAAAAAGAAAAATTTGCTCCAGATTGAAGTTCATAAGGCTGCCATCTGTGTATTGTGGGGTAAAACTCTTCCAAGAACTAAATTTTTAAAAATGAATTAAATTTAAAATCTTTGAAAATAGTATCTTTGTAAAGGCAATGCATGTACTACTAAATACAGAACTATACTGTAAACGTATTCTATTTGGTGTGTACGATATTTGGGGGAAAATAGTTTTGGAACAAGTTGGCTTGGATTAGAATCAGCGTATACCTAAATGTGACTATTCTAAAACACATATGCATGACATTTAGCGATGTACTTGATTTAGCGGAAGCCGTATTCCGCCAAAAGCGCTAAATAGAATACACAGCCAAATGTTATACGCTTACTCAGGTCAGAGATTTCCATGTCAAATGTCACGAAAGACACAGCACTCCTTCTATCAAAGTGATGTGTTAAAAATGCCACGTGGTATGGCCTCTGGTAAACTCCCAATATTAGTATCAGCATCATGACCAATACCTAGATAAAAAATAAATATGTTTTTGAAAAATCTTTGAATATATGTCAACTCCATCACTACAAAAGAAGATGGAGATTTCATAGTAGGAACTTACCAGATTGGTACGATATTCCTTCAAGTACTTCAGAAGCCCTCTGAACAACAGCACGTTTTTGCTTCAGAATATTTCTCCTACGCTTCGTTGTTATGTGTTGAGTTTTTCCCTGCATGGTCTTCCTCTTCTTGCCCACTTTGTGGCATATTCCTCAGTGTGCTTGCCAGGAGATAGTCCAGCAGCTGTGTTACCTATTAAAGGTAAATTAGACATAAAAGGCTAAAAATAGAATTTTTGGACTAAACAAAATATATTCAAAGGTTATAAAAATCTGCTATGAGAAGTTGCTAAGAACACAGCAACAGAAATTGGATTATATGGACAGAAGCACAGACACACACAGGAGTAAAACAGTATACCCCCTCTCCTTCAAAGCTGGGTTTAAAATATTGCATCAGGATTTTTAAGATTGTTCACTAAATATCAATATGAAATAAAAAAAAAAAAAGAGGTTTAGTTAAACAAACAAAACCAGAAAAGATTAAAGAAACTATTTCAAATAGTATTTGTAAATATAAAAAAACTAGACTTTGACCCGTGCGTGCACGGGTTGACATTACATATCGGGCATTCACAATAAGAAACATCGACACATTCATATTGAAATAAACAATGAATGTGAATATAATTCTGGTATTTTTATTTTGTTTTGTTTTATTTGAAAAATTGTTGCGTAACGGCATAGCACAGAATGGGTTTGAGCTATAAATCAAGTCATGAGTTCGAATCACGCCGGAGCTTACATTAAGGAAGCTCTAAACACTGCACGTTAAAAAGTTCTATTGGTTATACCTGGGCCCAGCTGGTAACTCAGGGGGAGTTCACCGTATTGCTGACAGACCAGGATCAGACGTCATTACATGTATTTACATAACAAAGCTATAAGCCTACAATAATGCTATTAATTTCACTACACTCTCCTTATTTAGAATAATCTAACCGTGTCTCGGGACAATCCCCCACACAGTTAGAATGCCTACCATATACCCGTAATGTAGCAGAAAACTGCAGAATCGCTCCGAAACGATTTTGGAGAAAATTAATGAAGTTGCATTGAAAATAACAGTCAAATTAATCATAACATTACATAACGTAAATACCTGTCATCTAAAAATTTAATCCATATAATGGAAGAATTTAACACTTTTTCACCAACGTTTCTGTAAATACCTTTCATCTAAATATTTAATCCATATAATGGAATAATTCAACACTTTTTCACCAACGATTTTTATTCGCTTCAATCTAATTAAATATAAGATCCTTCACGCTCCCGTATTTGATATGTCGCTGTGTGACATATCAAATATGGGAGCGTGATGGATCTAATTTTAATTAGATTGTACTCGCTTCAAATTTACACACCATGTTGACATTCGGAACTCTCGGGATTGTTCATAGTAAAAGCATATTTCCTTTTTAGGTACAAGATAAAACACGAAATTACGTCCCCACGAACCTGTAAAATAAACAATCCATGAAAATTGACCCCCACGAATTTTAATGATTCTATAGTATTTGAGGATGATTTCATAGTAATCTCACAAACTGAAGCAATGTAGTTCTTAAGAAGATTTTTTAAACACCTTCCCAATAAACTCTTATATTAAACTTTGAGCCACCAAGGTCCCAGTGATGGTCCGATAGTGACGGTTTTTACAATTTAGAATTTTCACTTTTTGATGATCCTTGCATAGTAATCTGAAAAATTGTAACATTGTAGTTTCCGAAAAGAAGATTTTTAAACATGCTTCCTAAATAGTTCTATGTTTCCCTCTTGTTGCCCCAGTAAAAGCCCGGGGGTCACGATTTTAACAATTTAGAATTTAGAATTTACAATAGCCAAGGATGTATGCATAGTAATATCCAAAACTGTTGCATTAAAGTTTTTGAGAAGATTTTTAAACATTGTTTTATATAAGTTAAACTTTGAACACCGCCTTGGGCCCCAGTTTTGGTCTAGGGAACACAATTTTTACAATTTAAAATCTTCACTATATATACAAGCTTTTGTGTAAATATTGGCATTTTAGTGCAGTGGTTCTTGAGAAGATTTCAAAACATTTTTCTTATGCATTTCTATGAACTTTGGCACCGCCTTTGCTTCAGTATTGGTCCGATGGTCACGATTTTTACAATTTAGAATGATCAGTATATATAAGCTTTTGTGTAAATATTGGCATTTCTGGTGCAGGGGTTCTTAAAGAGGAAGAACGATACAATCCGAAATTTAATCGATTTCAATGGATATTATCGTACCAAGGTGACCGGCATAATGATGTTTACTTTCGTCACACTTACCTAGCGGAGAGGCATACCTTTCCTCTTTTTAAATGCATGTTGGGGTTGTTTTAAATAAATCGCTTATTTTCAGTTAATTTTTAGAGATATTTAAAATGGAACATGTTTTGTACATGACTTGAATTTCTGTCAAAAAAGAGTAAATTACCCCGGTGGTATAAATCGGTGCCGGGGGGGGGGGGTCCTGTCCTAAAAGACACCTGTGTATTAGAGCACATAACGTACAGGTTCTCTCTCACAGACCACCGACCACCGAGTCGTACGTTAATGAAGCAGGCCCTAATAAACAGCTTTGACAGAATATTAATCCATACAATAGGCAGCCAAACTCAATTACACGCCGACCTACTTTAATTCCAGCTGTCTCTACTTGCATTGTCTGGTAATTTCAACCTTTTTTCACAGTTCGAATCGCTACCCATATGTCCAATGGCATAATTATGATCAATTATTTCTCTTCGATCCATTTTCTTTCTTCTTGTAGATGTTGGTCGCGTAAATCTACCCGTTTTGTCATGCAATTGCACGCCAAAATGTTAATTAGTCAACCCGCGTTCTTGGTTACCCCGTTCTGGAAAGTTCTATTCATTAAAACTAAAATCGTGCATTCAAGAAACGGATTGGCTCATTTTCTATTCAACGTTTGTCAAATTTTAAATTCTACATATACTCTAAATACGCCCCCATAATTAATTCACTCTTTACGTACATGTAATCATTTAATATTATTTCATTGCAAGTATATGGTGGTTTTCTTTTACACAATAACATTGACTTGCATAAAAAAAAACCCAATATTTAACCTTAATATACACATGTAGTTTAATATTGAACTTAATTTAGTTAAATAAGTAAGTTATTAAACCTTAAAGTGTTTAAAGAAAATGACAACTACATTCTACGGAAACTGTTGCACTGCTAAAAGTATTTTTATCCATAATTGATAATGTTCAAAATAGACCATTCCTGGATATATCATTATTCCACGCATATTCCCATGAAATAATTAGCCTCTATCTGCTCGAAATTGAACCACCTGAGCCCTTCACCTTTATAAAGGAAAACATCACAAAACAAATAGATATGTTGCACTCTGCCACTTTTGTGACTTTATTATTTAACCAAATTTGGTTTGAAATAATCAGGAAAATGACAATAGATGATTAGATAACAATAATTATTAAGTTTATAAAATTAATCATAAAACTATGAATATTTGATTCTTTATGCCATAATATTTACAACTAAAATAATCCATAACTCCCATTACTCTATTTTTTGATTTCAACTTTGGAAGATTCAGGTTTTGACAATAACCCAACTTTTTTTTTTGCCTATCTGAATATATATTTTTATGCTACATTATATTATTCTATAAATAAGTTCAGCTGACCGGAAAAATGGCTCCACTTCGAGATAAACCCGGTAAAATTAGGGCTTCGGCCTTTCAAAATACTTCGACATAAGCGGGATATTCGAGATTACCGTATTCGAGATATCAGGAGTGTTTTTAAAATTATTTATATAGAGAAAACGGTCGGGACCGTCAGAAGACTTCGACATAAGTGGGGTATTCGAGATATCCCATGTTCGAGATACCGATATTTACATGTAGTTAAATATTAAACTTAATTTAGTTAAATAAGTAAGTTATTAAACCTTAAAATGTTTTTAAACACAATGATAATCTGTTCTTTCACATTCAAATAGCTCATCCAGCCATTTGATTCTGGTGAATTTCGGAATCCTCAATGAACTCAACATTTTTTAGTACATCCCAAATCTTCCCTCCGTCATCTGCAGGTAAAACTTAAGATTTTTCACCGATTCCCACCCCTCAAATATAAATCAAATCAACAGATATTTCTTTTATTTCCATTTTACATGTATTGTATTTATACATTTTTCGTTGTCAACCGATAATTGTCCAATAATTCAGAAAGACATCGTCGCTAGCAAAGGATTTCTGATTCGCACCGCTCCTCACAAACGTTCTTGAGGAGCGGTGCAGATCAGAAATCCTTAGCTAGCGAAGATGTCAGAAAGAGACTTTGTCAGTATTCTGGAATGCAGGGTGTTCAGTATGGATTTTTACCTTATATTCACCTGAATTGAGATTTAAACCCAGTTGAAAATTGTTTTGTGAAACTAAAAAACTAAGAAGAATATTGTCGCAAAAAATACTTGTCATATTTACACGTGTCGAAAAGTTGCCATATTGCAAGCTTTGAAGGAAATTTCATCGAATGATAGTAGACAGTTTTTCAACAAACAGAATATCGCAATGTATGAAAATGCAATTTGAAAATGTAATTCGTATTTTTTTTTAAATGTACAGGTATACCGGTTTATCAATATTTTTATTCAAGTGCACTAAAAATAAAAAAAAATAACACATTAGAATTGTTTATCTATTTGTTATTATCAATTAATTTATTAACTTCGAAAACTTGCACTTGTTCATGTTTTTGAGAATACTTTTTAACATATACAGTATATCAGTGTGGTGTTGATATTTATTACAGGAGTTTGTGTTTTGAACACGTTCCAGTTAGTGAACACAGTTAATCGTTTTTCCTATCTTTGGGAGCGGCGGGCGTTACCTTTAGCGATGATTTTGTAAAACTTTTCATCCAGAAGAGAAATTTTACAACCTGTTTGAATCGATTGCACTGATATCCTTCAAAATCGGATTGTCAAACACTTCTGTATGAAAAAAATACCAGACGGTTCTCGCCCTAACGGGCCTCGAAGCTGTCCGATATTTTTTTTCATACAGAACTGTTTTTGGCATTCATAAAAATCCTTCAGTACCCCATGGCCAGCTGTCGGCGAAACCGTAGCCATTTTGGGTAACTTATTTAAATTCTTTCATACCTCCTTTCTTATTGTCAAACCAACGAATCTCATTCAATGTCAACGTCTTTTAAATTGTATTCCAGAGCTATAATTTTCCATTTGTACGGTGCCTTTTAACAATCCATAATGAAATGATCGTTTTCGTTAAATAAATAGTTAAACTAATAAACTTTTTTTCTGTGCATGCTAACTAATTTGAATACTCAGCACTTCTGTAATGACTATAAATATCGATGATGAGTGAACTTCATACTATAAATATCGATGATGAGTGACCTTCATACTATAAGTATCGATGACAAAGATAACTTTTTTTTACACTTACTATTTCAAAAGTCTCTAGACGATCCCTGATATATATAAATATCGATGATAAAAGTCTTCTATACGAATCTCTTTAGTCAGCACTTCTATAAGGCCACTGTGACACATCTATACGGACCCTGGTACTATAAATATCGATGATTAAAGTCCTTTTAGTCAGCACTTCTATAAGGCCACTGTCCGACACCGGTACTATAAATATCGATGATAAAAGTCCTCTATACAGATCCCTGTACCATGACCTCTATAGGGCCCCTGATACCCTCTATACGAGCCCCATTAGTTACCATATCAGCAAGACACGGTCCTCTATAAATAATGGTATACATGCAGCACATTTCAGGGATTGAGGCTTCCGTACAAGACATGAAGAAGAGAGAATTTAAGTGATCGAGTAGAGACGCACCATAAACATGTCAAAAAGGTACGCAACACTGTAAAGGCTTTCTATGAAAATATCAATGGATATTAAATACCGATTATTAAACCTTCATAAAACGATGCATTTTTTATTACCCAATAATTATAAGATAATTAAATTGTACTTAAATAGTAGATTCTGAAAAGTGCTGATGCTTTGTTTAGAGTTCATATTTTATTAGAATGAATATCAAAGAAATGAGCTCTGGTTGAAAGAATAGGGGCGAACAAGGCGTTGTACATCCCCCACCTGAAGCAATGAAGACAAAAAAAATTTCCATTTAAGTTAGAATATTAAAATTTTTGACTTTTATGCATTGTTTTTAGTATAGATTTTACGATGGAAGTCAATATTGTGCTTTCATTTTATTTACACGACAGCTATAGGTTTCCAAAGTAAGCTGCACAGCGTTTTGTGCCAAAATCTTAATTAATTCACTGTTCTAAATAGCAAAATTTAGGTTTGAATGGGTCTTGACTCCATCCTAAAAGTACTTTTATTTAAAGAATAAGTTTTTATACATTTTTATTATTGATTTATTAAAATGGAGTCTAGACCCATAATGGGTCAAAATCGTGGTTTTCACCAAAAACCTTTTACATTATTAATTATTGTCAAACAATTCAATTTATTCACCTTTACTCTACTGTGTCAACGTAGCTCATTGTGATAGTTGGATCCTCGTAGTCCATCGTTCTCAGTTGAGAGGGTGTTCGAATCATAGACGGCGTATTATTTTTAATTCATTTGCTTTTAAGTCAAACATTTTTTTTGTTTTTTTTGGTAGTTGATTTTAATCAACTATCCTATACAGTTACTCAGGCAAACCGAAAGTGAAACAGTGTTTGGGCCTAAGCACAAATCAACATCGCTGACAACATTTAGTTCTTGAAAATAATCAATAAATTCGATGAAATGTATTCTAAAGCATTGTTTTTAAAGGAATCTTATTTATAGATACCTTGTAAATAGTCAGATTTTAAATGGTACGAATAAATTAGATATTTTTGTAGTCGTACATTGTATGCATGTATTCCTACGCCAGAGTTCAATATAGTCTCGTTCAACCAGACGCTCGGCTGTCTCCGTAAATATCCGACAAGCAGAGTGTCTCTCTTGCTTGTCGGAGATCAACGGAGACAGCCGAGCGTCGTGTTGAACGAGACTAGAGTTGAATATTGCTTGGATCCATACAATTTATCAGAACTATTTCGATTACTGATACGTAGTTTGATCGAATTAATTCTTGGAATATTACACAACATGATTCATATGGGGTTTTCACGAAATTTCTGTTGGAGAATTTATATTATAAAAAATTTGCGTCATTTAAATACATATAGGAAACTACTTGTCATGCAAAATAACATCGTTAATTTTAAAATAAATAATAATCGATAAAATCATCTCCCTTCAGTACTTCAGTACTTTGATTTTTATTGGATTATTATGAAAAAAAATATCTAATACCTTTATTAAATGACAACAATTACGTTATGGTCATGTTCTGTATACACAATGTCGGATAAAAATAGCGATAGCACAGATATGAGATTATGCTGTAATGTTTAGAAAGTAAACAAATAAAATAAAGGAGATAAGTACCAGGTACATGTATTAATGTATATTATTTATTTGTCAGAGAATGCAGTTTTATATTACATAATTATGTAGATGTACATAGACTGATGCACACTTTCAAATGTAAAGATTTTTTATATGTTCATATCACCCCTGCGAATGTCATTGTCATTCAAATTTAGACCATGTGGTTTTATTTGACCCTTTCAGTTTCGCAGTAAAAATCGTGTTTATAGTTTATTTCCTAGAATCTAGGTACTTGTAATCAAATATAAAATCTAGGCGTTTATTGATTTTAGACTTTACCTTCATTAATTGGTGGATAAAATGAGGTCTAGAGATAAATGTGACAATAGAAAATTTAGGGTTTTTTCTGCTGTTGCAACAATTAACATGCTTAGTAGCGATCCACCCTAAGTAATAATTTCGATCCGCACCTGACCTAGAAATAGCATCAATAGTGAAACAGACTATACTATTTTATGCAGAATGTTACTTGAAAATTGCTCGATATACTAAATTTTTTTTATATAAAACAGACACCAATTCTTTTTTTTAAAGCATGGTATTACACACCAAAAGCATAAAACGTGGCTATGATTTTATCAAGCAAACCCAATGTTTACATTTTCAACCACGTGTAGAGTGGTTGAACACGAACGATAACTCTTTTCTGAATATCATCGTTTAGTTTAAATAACCGCTAGATGATGAAATAAGACATATGTCTTAATAGATTTTCATGTTTTAACCTAAATCAAAGTATGATATGATATGAAAAACGGTCTGTACTTACGTATTTTGAGAATATTATCCGAACACTTATACTTCCGCTCGAATTTTCACAGGAACTGAACAAATCTCGGCGAAGTCTCGTGAACTTTCATTCGAGCACCTCTGGATTTATTACATACTTAGCAACGATAAAGAAAACATTCCGAACACATTCGCAGGGGTGATATGCCATTTCAACATCCTGGGAACGGGGGATTTGTCAGGCTTTGTACGCTCTGGTCCTTTATATATTTACTTTACTTTAAAAGGTAAAACTAAAAAAGGAAAAGATTATGTACCATAGACTTTGTTCCATACTCACATTGAAATATAATGTTGTTTAATAAAAAAGATCAGTATCGAAAGTCTGGAGAACATACACATACAAGTACTAACAGATTTTTTTTGCAGTTTTAGCAATTTCTTTTTCTCGTCTTTAAAATATTGAAGCAGTTCCTCGAGTAGATTTGAAATATTTTCATCTATTACAGCCAGAAGTTGAGATTTTGTTTGGTTTTCGTCTTTATTTAGCTTAATTTCTTCCTCTTTTGCAACTGGTGTTTTATTGAATTTTAGTGCACTAGGGTATAAATTTACTATTTTTATAAAATCATTAATTATTGTCCGCATAACACAAAGCGGGAAATGAACATCGCTTTTGAAATGGCATTGGAAATAAAACGAACACTAGCACCAGAAAAAATTGTTGTACGCTAAGCATTCTGATGAGTATCCCTGAAAAAATTTTCAAAGCTCATTCTACAAATGTTATCCCAAACCAGGGGTATCACGTGAAAAACGTACTGACTGCTTTTAATTCAATAAGACATACTTCTCTTTTGAACTTTGACAATGGGGTATTTAAATAGGTTGATATAAGGCTATCTTTTTAAAATGTGAGCATTGAAATGAAAGATCAGTTATAATTTAATGTAATAATAGGGGGTGGGGGACTAATTTTTATGTAGGAATATATTGAGAAAAATCTTGAAAAAAATTCTTCTAAAAACAATTTACCTAGAAAAGCTGTAACTTACTTTAGTGAAAGCAGCCTCATATAGTGTAGATTCAAATTCATTAAAATCAAAATGTTGAAGAGTAGGGTGAGGCCACATTGGGGATCCAATTTTACAAAGGAAAACATTTTAATTATTCACAAAAACTGAAATGTTATACCGGTATTATATGTGTTTACTTATATGCAAGCATTTTGACATATTGCTGATTCTTTAAAATTGTTTAGACTTTGGCCCCTGGGCAATTCTTGGGCCTCACAAGGGGTTCAGAGTTTGATGTAGGTTTATATCCCATATACGAACAATTGTTTGGGATCTTTTTGAGAACTGCAATGCTCAACATTTGATATGACTATAAAATCATCCTGATAGAAAAGGGACTTGATTATAAACATAAGAATATCCAGGGGGGAAAATGGATTTTTATTTCTACAGGATCTACATGTATTAAAACACTGCTGTGATGTCATTCCTTTGTTCCAGCAGTCTAAAATTTTACCTGTGACAGTCCGATATTAGTGAGCTTCTTAATATCAGACCGTTACCAGTGGTTACAGTACTGATATCCTTCAAAATCGGACTGTGTCTCAGGTAAATCAACAATAAAATTTAATGGCAGTGTTTTAAGTACGATATATGCCTCAAACAGTTCTGTATGCAAAACATATCTAAATGGCCTCGAAACTGTCCGATATTTTTTCATACAGAACTGTTTTCGGCATATATCCATTACTTATACTACATTGTCCAAACATTTTGTATTATGACTCCATTAAGCTGATTTTATCATGCCTATTGTTGCTCAGGTGAGCGATGTGGCCCTTGGGCCTCTTGTTTATATTACTTACATATATTTATATTTATGCGTGTTTTCTGTATTGGAGGATCCCTTTATTTTGTGTAGTTTTACCATGGATATTGATAACCCAGATTCTATAAATATAAGTTTGTATACGTTTTTTACACTGGAAAGTTGAAAGCTTGAAGTTTTTTTTCATAAAAGAGGACTGTATAAAGACGGTACCAAGGCAAACACAGTTAGTGCCACTTACAACCCCCGTTTTTACCGGCAATATTAAAACTCTCTCTCTCTCGCTCGCTCTCTCTCTCTCTCTCTCTCTCTCTCTCTCTCTCTCTCTCTCATGACAAATCATTAGGTACCACACGCAGTGAGCAAATAAATATGTACTCAAGTGAACCTTAATGTTGGACAAATTGGGTAGAAAGTCCAGATGATTGATGAAAGACATTGTTCTTCTTCTTCCGTTAATGTGCCTGTCTCCGATTTGGCATTTTCACACATGTATAAAAGGTTAAAATCATGCAGAGGAAGGCCCCGTTAATATTTGGATAAAATCATCAATGTTTTCTAAAATGAGTAGGAGCTGGTTCGGAACTTGAATGCCTTCAGTGAATCGGTTGTGACCATGGATTCTGGTAATGAGTACTTTATCACTACTCTGGCTGGGAATACAGAGTCCTGGCAGAATTTGAGGTGGCAGAATGGTTGTAAGAACCTCATAGCATGTCCTCTGGTGTAGTTGCGTGTTGGTTGTAATGACTAGATGGAATGTCTATATGAGGTCATTCACAACCCTGTGCATCATGGTTGTTCGTGCTGCTATCTGCATGGACTTCAGGCAATAAAGATGGAATTGTTGAAGCATAGATGTAACACTTCTGTATTATCGCCCATGATGTATCATGCATCCCTTTGTTGTACCTCTTCTATCTTATTAATATGGGTCATGTTAGTATGATCCCATACGGTGGAGGCATATTCGACAAGGGGTCTCACTAAGGTCTTATAACTGATTGCCTTGATGGATCTTGGGCAGCCAGAGAGATTACGGCTCAAGAAAGCAATGGTGTTTTTTACTTTTCCTTTGATGTTGATTTTGCATTGTTATTATGTAAACTATATTTAAAAAGCACTAATAAATATTTAGAAAAAAAATATCCTTAAGTAAATGGAGACAATACTTTGTGGAATACAGAAGTAAGCTTTAGGTTGTTTTTGTATTGTTAAAGTTTTTTCTAACCTTTTATACGGTATTAATGAAGAGAAGGAGGTGTGATGGGTATTATTATTCTTCACGCAACATGTTTTAAGATTTGAAGCAACATTTTTTTTTAAATGATGCACAATTCTGTTTTAGTCACAAGCATTCAGTTAATTGCTTTGTAACAAGTACCAAGAGCATTTAGTATTGTGCAGAAATGATTATGAAAGCAAATAAGTAATTCTATCAAAAAAAGTCACTGTGTGCTTGTTATTTTTATAACAGCATGTGTAATGCAGATGGAAAGCTAGAAGATTAAATGCAGAAGCAATAAAAATATGTGCATTAATTAATGAATAATCAATCATTTCTATAGTAGTTCACAAAGCTGACAGCTGCAGTTGAACAGCTTTTAATTGAAGGATAGGGTAAAACACACACATAAAGCACACGCATAGGTCGTTAGTTGCACATTGGAGTAATTAGTGCCAGGACAAGTTGAATTTAAATGCCATAAATTTATTGTCCACAAATGAAAAATTTAAACAGCATAGTCAAAAAATTTAAAATTGATTTGAACAAAAAAAATTACTTTCCTTTTATACAATCTTCCACTGAGTCGCATGCTGACTGGCGTTTTTCATACTAATTGTAAGACCATAATTAATTACCTAATTGTCTACGGACTTTTGCGGTTTTTATTTTCCCGATTACGACAAAGAGCACACGGCGGGTGTGACCGGTCAGCAGAGGATGCTCACTCCTCCATGGCACCTGATCCTACCTCTGTCTTGGAGGTCCGTGTTGCTCTGCTTTGAATTTGTATTTCGTTTTATGGATTTTTGAGATGGTTGACGGTTTGTTATTGTCATTTTTTCATCAAAAGAAATTATGTCTCTTCAATAGTAAAATGAATGTAATATTGATAAATTGAATTTTCCTTACATTTCATGAATTTGCCTTTAGTCACATTTTAGGAAAGCAAATGCAATTGGACTTTCCGTCTTTGAACTGGTGTTAGTCTGTTAAGTGTTAGTTGCAAAATTTAATAGAATCGGGACAAATTGTGCACTAAAGACTACATAAAAGAACAGAAAAACAATGTAGCTTTATCCCGAATGTCCATTTAAAGATACATTTAATTTTTAATAATTGTTCAATTCTGCAAAATCCTCAACTGTTATTTAACAACCTAACTAACAAATTATGCAATTTATAAAACATTATCACTAAGAATATCTTGTTAAATTTGCATTTGAAGGGAATTTTACAATAAAATGTTCTGCAGTACGAGAGAAAAATGTGTGGTCGGATTGGAAAATGAACTAATGAAGAAGCATTATAATAGCCACTATGCATGCACCGCTGAGCCATCCTGGCTATGTTGCCAGTATCCATTGTCCTTAGCCCTATTTACCACATTGCTCCCTTTATTAAGAAAGGTATATGCAATGATAAACTAAAGACAAATCTGTACCTTTGAAGTAGCAGGGCTGTAAGAGAGGATATTGTGGTTGCACTAAATATTTGAATTTAGAGTAGAGGTGGTAGCGCATTTGATAGCGTCGACCAATTTGGACACGGTAGCCCCGGGTTCGAGTCTGGTCTGTCGCTATCGCGGTAACATTGTAACCTTGGACAAGTTACTTTACTCTACTAGTGCACTCTCTCCACGCATGAATTAAAATGGGTACCTGGCACATGAGACGAGCTGGCTATGTGAATGTAAAGCCTTAGCGCCGTAATTTGGCAGCTCTGCTTGTGTGCTCCCCAGGGAGCTGAGGATGCTATGGATTGTACGGGTCTCGCCAGGGGGTAATATGTAGAAGTCTTGCAAGGCAATTTACTTTGCGAGCAAGACTATAAACCCTTAAAAGTGCTGCCTTCTCCTCTCTGCCTGAGGTAACCAAAGGTCTCTTCCCCATCAACCACAAGTAATTCTACTCTAAGCAAGCACAAAGCCCACTCCTGCCACTAACTTAAGTTTTCTGCCATAATTAAATTATACCACAAAATATCTTGAGAGCTGGAGTAGTATTTCAATTACTGTATCAAGCTCTAAAGATGCCAGGAAACACTGAAATCAAACTGGTTATATGAAACACATAATTACCCCGACTGTTTCATCAAGGAAATAGTAAATAAGTGATCCCGTGATTAATATAATATCGCACAACTTACTCATAAATTGTGTAATGTTATTCTGATTCAACACAAATTAACTTTCACAAAATGCTCATAATTACCAATCATACACATGATAACAAGGGGCTATTAAATACATTGTATGTCTGATGATAAGGAGTGACTTCTGTATAAGTGATAAAAATATTCATGCATTGATAAATAAACTATGTCGATAAAAATAGTTTCCATAGCTATTATACGTGTGTGATATAAGCCATTGTCTGAATAAACCATAAAAAACACATAACAAATTCTGCATACTTGACGATACAAAATGGTGTCATTAACCATTACGTGCTAAAATATTATATTTTTGACACTATCTGCCTTATAAACATTATGAAGACAGATATAAATCTTATTTACTTAAAAACACCTTACATTTCATCACAGCGGGCCTTTTTACTCAATCGCAACTTCTCGGGCCTTTTCGGCAGATCTAGAGCTCGGATAAACACCTCGAATGTATTACATAGACATCCATGACAACCCCTTTTTTATAAAGCTTGGTATAAATACAACATATTTTACGATCTGTTGAGATGTGAACTAGACTTCATTAAAGTCAGTGATATACCATGAAAAATACCACAGAAGCGACTTACAAAGCCGATACTTATTTTAGGACACAGACCACAATTATTTCTTCCTCTTATTCCTTTATACAACAATAAATCATATTTAAAAAAAAATTCCACCGGCTCAAATCAAATACAGTATACCTATAGAATGACACTAGTCCAACAACATATCCAAACTACAGGAAAATCAATTGAGAGGGGACTGAGATATGGCCCCTAAAATAACCCCTACCGTGAAAAATCCACTTTCACTTTGGAATATGTGTCAACATTGGCCTCTTTACACCCTTTCTATTGCGCTTTTAAAGATAATTTTTCTGATTTTTTTCCTGCCAGCTGTATTTTTTTCAAACCTTCTTTTTTCCATCCATTCCCTAAAAGGAACCAAATTCGCCCATTTAGCACCCCTGGGAATTTTTGAAATAATACATACATTTTTAGAATTGAACTACTTGCGTGGTCAGTGAGCACGGGGTTAAAATAGTGGTATGTGACCTTTAATGGGAAGCGACTCGATTTTGTATGAAATTCTAACATCCGGTGATGTTAATACATTCGGGGTGTTTTCCGAGCTCTGCCGGATAGACCCGAGAAGTTGCGATTGTTTTTTACTATCACATTTTTAACGCCTGTTTTTTGTTTACATAGGTTCAATATACCAATAAAAAAATCTTTTTCAAGCCGATTTGTCTATCTTCTTATTCATTTTAAGCATAAAAAAACAGTTTCTAACGTTTAACACATTCATTTTAGGTCGACAACTGGAATTTTCACTTCAACATTCAAAATGTAAACAAAAGCTTTGTTTACATAGCAAAGAATTGTAAGCTCTGTAACTCGCTTATAACTCAACGAATGACACCCAAATTTTGGTTGCCTATTAAAATGCCTTGCTGAAGCATTATAAAAATTAAAATCGGAAAAATAATTTTTGAACAAAATCGTGACCATGCCTTTTAAAACATTGGTTTAACGGGTATTCGTACTGAAATTAGACAAATATTTCAATGATTTTTTTTAAATTTTAAATCACATGCATCTAATCTTCTTATTTTTTAAAAATATAATTCTTTTGTATAATTCTGAGTATGAGCACATCCGATATAAACAAATCTCTTCAATAATACTATATGGAAAAGATTTTCTATACCACCATAAACAAAAGGGATATGAGAACTCATTAATACATTCACAGATATTCAAATGACTTTGAACTTTAACCTTTATGTTATTTGTCAGAAAAGGTAAATGCAAGCATCCCAAGAGTTTTTTGAAAAATAAATCTCACTATCGCACCAAAGAAGTTAAAAAATCAAAAATTAAGATATAGGGTGTTTAATAATAAAAGCAATAACATATTTTAATAAAAATGTAAATAAACATATAAAGGAAAAATTATATTTGCTTGTCATATGTGTAATACTGTAGGACAATCTTGAGATTTCGTAAATACATGAACTTAATTAAAGCTAAATAGATTGATTTGAAATTAAGGAAAACTATTTTATTCTAACAACTTTTGTCATTACATTATTTATTTATTTCATTCCAAAATATTTACTGTCATAATGGAATTTTTGTATTTTAATCCATGTCATAGTGGACAAACTTGGAAATACGAGAAAAAAAAACACCTTAAAAGAGCCGTATCTTTAAAATTACTATCAAGTTCACGACATAGAAAATTATTCCTTATCTACACGTATCAATAACGTTAAAGGGACTTAGACACGATTGGAGCTCAAAATTTTAAATTTGAATTTTTCTTTTTTATTATCTAGAATGGTAATATGGGTATTATTAATGATTTGTCAAAGTTTGGAAGTCACAAGCAAGACACAAGGTTCGACATTCCTTGTTAAGTAAAAAAAAAAATATCGAGGCTTGTTATTGTTTACATATATGCGGTATTTGTTTGAGTTTTAATTAAATGCTTTTTTTTTTTTTGTTGATGATATTATTTATCAGTTTATCTTGTTTGTCACAAGTCATTTTGTCAAAGAAATAGTAACTTCTATACTTTTTATTATTTGTAAACAAATATAAGACTCGAGCTTTGTTTATATATCAATAACATTTTTACCTCTGTATTTCGCTTTTAACTTGACTTCTAACATTCAAATTTTTGTCAATCATACAGAATGCACGAGTAAACAATTTTAAACATAAAAAATAAAATTTTGATCTGAAATCGTGTCTAGGTCCCTTTTATTTATTTAGGATTTAGACTCAGCGCTGAATATTACGAGAAGATAAGTTAGATAAGAAATATTTGTTTTGTACAAGGTGAAAACTATATAAAATATGATTATTAATTTTGCATCATTCAGAGTCTACCCTCCCCCTCTGATAATTTTTTTTTTTAAATAATAGAAGGAAAAGTAATGAATACACATTTTCAGCTTAACATTTTTTGTAGTACCGTTAGAATGAAGAATATTTCTAGTTGAACACTACTCCGATTATTACTTCAGCGCTTTCAATGTTGACCACCGTTCGTTTCCTCGATAATCAGAAATATAACGCATTTCGTGTTAAAATCTTTTTTCGTTTTAGGGTATCGGAATCACCAGGGTATATGAAGAACCGTTACCGCCATTTACTGGAAGAAGACCATCGCACGAAAAATCCTTCCATAACCCATATGAGAGATGACGATTTCAAACAACTCGGGACAATTCGAGAGGTAACAAAAACACTTGATGAAAAAGATCAAGTGACTTTATTGATTTACCAAACTTTGAATGTATGTAGTAAATTCGTGAATTTGAATGATTACATCACATATGCACACTATTTAGAATTAATTTTGCAGAGAAATGAGAAAAAAATAGAAAAAAAAGGAAAAAAAGAATCCTGCCAAAGCTCTGGACAGGAAAAGTTCAACAGAACAAATTATCCACAAACTCAAAACCTAGACCAATTAGCGCAAGCACATTGTCGCTAGTCGACAATCTTCGACAAATGCTTTTCAAGTCAGTCCTCGAGGACTATAACACGATTACACTCAAGTGTATAGAGACCGTCAATGCAAAATTTCCAATCTCTGATGCTCTTATGACAAATCCAAAAACTAACGAGAACGTGCTGAATTACGCCTTATCCAAAAATCTATTCGAGAAGGCTAGACTTCTTATCCAAAAAAGCGACGAAACATTGCTCCAGCATGCATTTTCCGTTGGTTCTACGACCAAAACAGCGCTCCTTCAAGTGACGGAGTTCAATAAAATTGAACTAGCAGAGGAGATCCTCAAACGCCTGAAGGATGTTAAGAAAGCAATGACGGCAACAACGAAAATAGAAATGGACGACCAGCGGCCGCGTGAATTTGCATGTCTTCATCTAGCAGCTTACCATGGCTTCACAGATCTGGTAAGACTTTACGTAAAGGTTGGAAAACCATACGGGATCTTGGTCGACTTTCTCAACAAGAAAAAAGACACGGCATTGTTGTTGGCAACAAGGTTTGGACACGTGGACACAGTGAAATGTTTGCTGTCATTGGATGCAGATCCAAACAAAGGGAACGACAAAGGATCAACAGCGTTGTATTGGGCTATCCGGTACAAGAAAACAGCTATAGTTCGTCTGCTTTTAAAGAACCCGAAAGTCGATATCAACAAAGAAAGAAAATCGGGATTTAGAGCCCCGATTGTTCTTGCGTCAGCTTACGGATACAATGAAATAGTTAAATTGCTTCTGAAACACGATGCAAATCCAAATCACGTGATTGCAGGAGGCAAGACTCCACTTCATTACGCATGTAAAGAGGGACAAAAGGAAGTAGTCAATAAACTCCTGGAATTCAATGCAGACTACACCGCAATAGACGAAAAGGGGGACACCGCTCTTTTACTTGCAGGACAATCCGGTCATACAGATATCGTACGTATTCTTTTGGAACATGGCGCTGACCCTACCCACTGCAACAATTCAGGACATGACTTGGGGTACTATGCATTTAAAGGCAGCGATTTATCTCTAATAAATACCCTTTTTGAATACGACGATGCTCCATCTGAACGCAAGTTTCAAGTATCTACTGATTTCTACGGACGTCCGCATTTTTTCACTGCTGCTCGCCACGGTGACATCGAGAAGATTGAATACCTGATTAAACTTGGACAGGACCTAAAAGAACGCGATAGAAACAGGAACACTTTCCTCCATCACGCCACTTCATTTAACCAAAGCGAGGTTATTCGGGCTTTTCACAAACATGTGTCCGTAGATGCGCAGAACGACAGGGGGGAAACCTGTCTACATAAAGCAGTGAATGCTGGTTTTGTCCAGTGTACCCGAACTCTGCTCGATTTGAACGCTAGCACGAACATCCCAAATGAACGCGGTGAAAACATCTTACACATCGCTGCGATGTCCAAACACACAACGCCTGAAATCGCCAAAATGATAATAGATCATACCAACAAAACCCACAATCATGAAAGTTTGAACGCCACGGACAATTTTGGAAACAATGCTCTGCATATTGCTGCAAAATTTGCTGTGCCAGATGTCCTATGGAGGTTTCGGTGGCTTAGTTTCAAGGATCTCAACAAAGATGGAAATACTCCTTTGCACGAAGCAGTGCGAAGTGGAGAAGACCCGGAAGGTCTTGAAACTATGTTGGACATTTTCGAAGCGATGAATCGCGACGGTAATGTCAATCAGCAAAATAATAAAAAGGAGACTGTTCTACATTTAGCTGCATTGGAGGGATACCACAACACCATTAGGCGTCTAATCTTTCTGAAAGCTGATTTGGAAGCCAAGGATTTACAGGGAAACACCGTTCTTCACAAACTAGTCATGAAAATGGCAAGTGACTCAAAAAACAGCAGTCGCTACTTGAGGTCTTTCGAGGTAATTGTAGAACAAAGTTCTCTATGGTGGAGCCATAAGGAAAATTTGAAATTCAACGTAACCCTGACTAAGCGTTTGCACCGTGAGGCTATGTTTTATTTGATGACGACATTAAAGAACGACCTGAAACTCTCTCCTCTTACCTTAGCATGCAAATTAGGAGTCTTCGAAATACTCTCTAGATACCTGATGATGGAAAACGTCACATTTTTCAAAGATGAAGACAACGTCTTAATTGACGTTACGAATATCATCCCAATGTCATCAAAAGATATTTCCGCAGAATATTCTACGGGTAAGTCTTCCGGCAAGGTCAAAACCGAATTGTGTATGTTGGAAACCCTTTTGGATGGAGTTAACAAGGAGAGAGCTTCACGGATTCTGGATATTCCACCAATGAAAGAGATCGAAAAAATGTACAATGTGATAAATGCAGTAACATTCACAATGTTAGCCCTTCTCCACATTACGTACATGGGACTTTTCAGCTACGCAGGGTTAGAAATATCGAAAGAGTTTCGCCATAATCCTATCAACATCACAACAAGTTCCTCCGTGTACGTTCTTGCTTACATCGTAGTTCCGATGGAACCACTGATTTTTCTCCTGGACATTATAATGTCGGTAATCGCTATTATAAATCGTCGCGATTTCACCAACCTGGTGTGGAAATTTTCTCCTTTCTTTTTCTACCTGATATTCTCCGGCTTGGTTATATCGTGGTTAGTGCTCATCACTATTCAAGAGCGATATCAGGACTATGTTCTAGCCATCTGCCTTTGTTTCGGTTGGACGTATACCATCACTTTTACTCGCGGGTTCAAGGCCATCAACTACTTCTGGAGAATGATTCTCAATATGATTGTGAGCGATGTACGTCGCTTCTTCATCGTCTACATTTGCGTGCTATTAGCGTTTGCGTTCACACTGCACACTTTATTTCAAATATCTTACAGCATTGCTGAGACGTATCCCACATTGGCTGACACGATGTTCATACTTTTCAATATCATGGTGGGGATGGGAGAACTATTCGATGACAATTTTGAATTAGGTATGAGCACCGCTGGCAGAACTGCTTGGTTTGCTAAGGTAGTATATGTGATTTACCTGGTTTTAGCTACCATTGTGCTACTCAACATGCTTATTGCCATGATGAATGACTCGTACAAACAAACACTTGATGTCCAGAAATACCAATGGCGAGTCGACTCCGTGCAGATAGGAGTAAGTATGGAGAGACGTTTACCGTGGCTACCAAAAATATTTTCCAAAATCCAAGTAAGTATAGAGAGACTTTTGCCGTGGCTACCGAAAATATATTCCAATATCCAACACCGAAAAATTCCGGGAGAAGACAAAGAATACGAGGTTCAAAGGTATTATTTAATACTCACGAAAGCCGAATTTGACGAATACAGCCAAATGACAGAACCAATCGATGTTCAAATCAAAGACCAAATGAAGGAAGATTTAATGGAAATCAAAGACCAAATGAAGAAAGACTTAATGGAAATCAATAGCAGAATAACGGAAACTGAACAACAGCTTAAAACAATAGGAAACAAGCTGGATCAGCTCGTGTCATTGGGACAGAAAGGTCAAAATACTGACCCTTAATTAGCTTCCTTTACTACCACGCCAGTCGAGGATTTCAGTAAACTGTGATATATTTTATCTGTATTTTATTGATTTTATTCATTTGGTATTGCAACATACAGCAATATGCACGTCGTTGAATATTTAGCGTTATGTCATTGCAAAGGTGGCATTTTTGCACCTTTCTACACAATCCATGCATGTAGAAGATAAAATTAAATCGGGTCTCAGCTGTCAGGTTTGCAATTAACATTTGAATAATCCATCAGAAAAAAGCAATTCTGAAAGTAAAAATATTTCCTGTTTTATGGAATACCGTATATTTTTGGCAATTCTTAAAATCCTGCAGAAGTTTTCTTTTCAATAGAATTTGACGAATTACATTTCCTAAAAGAATAGTGCATTTTTCCTATAAGTTTTACTATCGGCATTAAAATCCTTTATTCGACTATCAGTAATTTGAATTCAACCTGGAAAATACTTAATTCAGATAGGAGTTTTCAGTATCCTACAAGAAATTCTAAATACTGTAGTCTGTCCCAAGATATTTTGAGGATTTTTAATAAAAAAAAAATACACATACAAGTGAAAGAAGTCCAATTAAAATTTATGAAAGGAATAATTCCCAAGATCTCTTCATTGACACTTTATCATTTTTCACTCGGAAATATACACAGGAACACAAAAAAACCACAACACAAAAACCCCATAGCGTATCTTATGTAGAGGGGCGCTTTTACATGTCTAATTTTAATTTGATTACAATTTAAGGATTTTTTCTGATTGATAATGTCTTCTTTCAAATACTTTAAAAAAAATATCTTTTGTATTTTTTATTTGACAGTCTAAAAATAATTTTAATATCAACACATTTACTCGTTTCAAATCCTTTTCAAGTTTTGCATGGTTTTCAATGCTGATGACATGAAGTTTGAAAACTAAATATTACCAAATAATTTATTGATTGAACAAGAATGAATATTTCTTATAGACACATTGTGTTTAGCACATATTTCTCAGTATTTTCATTTGTCTCAATGACAGAATGAAGAAATTTTAATGCTCGATATTTAACATTACGTGTGTTTTTCTACCTTTTTATCATATTCATAATATTGAAATGCTATTAAATATTTATATGACAATTACTCTGGACTATTTTTTTTTTATTACGCCTCAACAATCCATACCAACAAGTTAAAAGAAAGAAAAAAATAATAACATGTTTATTGAAACAACTCAATATATCCCAAATAGTTAAAATTAACTAGTATTTAATAACAATGATTTTATGAAGTCGTTATTTTATAATACATTTTTCAGAAAACAATTTTAAAAAATAACAAAAAGACCGAAATTACTACATTGTCGTTATATAAAATTTTAAGAAAAAAAAATATTTGAGCAGGTATGCAAGATTTTCTTCACAAAATGCAGTTTTCGTAGAATTCATGAAGCTATTTATAGTCGGTAACAGGTTAAGGAATGTTTTGTTTTATAAAACTGACCATCAAAAATCGCACAACAAGAGTCAACATATTAAAATCTTTGAAATAAAACCAGATTTTAACTAAGAAAACACTCTTAAGGATATAAGTTATTGTATGTTTCATTGATTTATGGTTGGAAAGTATTCAATTTGAAAACTTCATAAAATATTTTTATCTGGAATGAAAGTAAACACAAACTGTAGAACACTGAATGTATCTACATGTACGTTGAAAATCCTCAAAACTGGATCTTAGACTTTCCTGTGAATAAACTCTAGTATTTCATCCCAATAATTGGTGTGAAAGTACAATTTTAAATTTCAACTCTTATTTAGAAATGTACCACTTAGGTACAGTATAATTCCGGTATTTACGTAAATATCACAATTAACAACATTAACATCTGGAGATTATCAAAAATAAAGATGTAGTATTTATGCCTTTGGTTTATACCCTGGAAAGTTTTGCAAGTCAAGGTTGTCAGGAACTATATGATTTATGCTAAGGAGGTCTATTCTGACCTCCTCTGACGTGACGGTAGTCACCACCGGAACTTCAGATTCCGCAGTCCATTCCGGATTTTGATTTGTACTTTTTTGACCATATAATCGGGAAAGTTTCTTTTTTGGAGGTGGCGGATCTTTGATTATTATCGGTTGGTCTTCACTCTCCGATACTTCCTCGGTGTGATTCGCAGTGTCACAGAGCCCAGTATCTGCACTGTCCACAGATGCACTTCTCTGTCGTTTCGGACCTGAAGGATTTTGTTTTACTAGCTCTGATTGGTCGTTTAGAGATAACAGTCTGTATGTTACACGCTTTTTGATTCGTTGACTGAGGTCTGATAAATTTCTTTGCATCTTTTTATCTGGAGTTCGTGCATTTGTTGGACTAGTAGGTTCACTACAGTGACTGTCAGAGAGAATAGAACGAGGAGTTGTTGGCTTAGGAATGATGGGATTTTTTAGACATGATGTCACTTCCGTTTGATTATGCTCTACTGGCATATTGTTCTGTTGAGAACAGTCTTGGCAATGTTGTAATATTGGTTTTCTGTCTTCTTTATACAAGTCTATGAGTAAATCCAACTTTGACTCAATATCTTCCACCTATAAGAAAAATAAGTCATTATATTCAAATACAGTACATGTATATTAATAATGAACTAATCATAGCATACAACAAATATTTGTCACGATCGTCAGTCGCCAAACATAAAATTAAAGCATATTAAGCTTAATCACTTGGCAACGAGGTATAACTTACATGTTTAAGACAAACATGAATTGAAATACTCAACCTCAACGAAAGTTTTTAGTATATAAAATGTATAAAAGGATACCATATACTAGACTCTAATTATTATTTATTAGATGCAAAATGATTGTACATAATACATCTTATCATTCATTACCGATCTTTCAACTTTAACTATCCTTGATGCCAGACTCTGTTTGGAGTCGTAGACGTCTTTCCTTTTACTTCCAACCTTTCCAAGGATGACGTCAAGCCTGGTACAAAAAGTACTGCACATTACTATTTGGAAGACATCTATATACATTATAAAGCATTTAATCACAAGCTTATCTAATTCTTATATCAAATTATAAAACTTTAATTCATACGAACCTTTGTTGAAGGCTTTTGATTCTCCCCAGCATATCCACGTGACCTGCTGAATATTGCTCTATGACGTCCTTGACGTCATAAGGTCGCAGAGCCTCCTTAAACTTTCTTCTGGCAACAAAGTATCTTATTTTTCTCAAGGACCTGATAGCTGTCTTGTGAGTCTCAGTTAATTGAACCATTTTTGGAGAAACATCAAAGTCATCTGTGAAAGAAATCAGAAAATTTATCAATTGACAAGATTAATTTATATTTTTAATTTTTTTTTATTCAAAAATAAGAAAAATTGAGTTACAGGAAAATGTGCAAATAAAAGAGATTTAGGAAATTAAAATGATTTTCTGATTTTAGAATTTAGGAATAGAAATAACAAGTGACGCATTGTAAGACATAATCACCCCACAGATATGAAATTTAAATATATATCATATGAAATGTAATAAACAGATAAATGAATTGAAACAATTGAAAAATATATTAGAAAGAATACATTTGTTAAACAACGTTTATAAGTTAACACTAGAATGACAAAAATAGAGCTAAAGAGCATTGTTATGCTATGAATTTGAAATTCAGAATTTGAAAGACGGCTTGAAACAGCCAACATTTTGACGCCAATTATTATTTCATATCACATCATGCACAGTTTGTTTTGCTTTCCTTAAGGAATCAATTTGATCTCCTAGTATACTGGATCCTGTAAATATCAACAAACTCTGAATTGACCTAAATGTATATTCATTTTAATAGTAATGAACTGTAGCTCCCAAGTCGTCCATCCGAATTTTTTCAGACCGGGAGCTACAGACCTGCAACTGTTTTTTAGAGGAGAGTTACAAATATGTTCCCCACCTTCATACGGGTCTCTATAGGACAGAGACGGCGAGGAGCTCTCCTTTCTGATCGGGAGATGGTCAACTTTATGATCAGCTATTCCCGTGGCCAAGCTTAAATGACTCCTTAAAAAAGAGATTTTTTAATTTTAAATCTGAATGAAAATATGACCCTTATAGAATTAAAGAAACCCCATTTGATTATTTGATCAAGTTATTATCTCGAAAATATTTGACAGGTAACTGAGACACTTTTCCATTAGATTTAAGCACAGGAGCCAAGCCCGTTTTAACATTAATTTCAATGTAACCATAAATAAAGAAAGGGGTCGAACTCTGACCCAGATAAAAAATTACCAGCTCGCTTCAAAAGCCTAATAAATCAATTAATTTTATAACATTCGCAATATGCATGTAGTTTTCTGAGATACATTCATGCCGAATTTCAAGCGGATAGGTCTTAAAAAAGCAGAGATCTACGTCATTATTCTCTCGAAGTCGGCAGTTTATTTTACTCGGACATTTACCGGTCCAGGGCCCCCGATGGGATTTTGCCTATGACAACAACAGCATTTCGACAAGTGGATAAACATTGTCACTAATCTCTTAAAATCTCACATCAAACGCACGCTACTTACATCCTCAAACTCCGATAAAATTCCTTAAATACTCTCCAAACTGAACTTTTATTTTGCAACCACATCGACTTCTGACAAGGCCAGCCATTTTGACGTCTTCGAGAAAGACTGATTCTGATTGGACCATCAGGAATATTAACCAATGAAATTGAATTTAACATTAGCTATCACAATGGCCGGCCTTGTCAGAAGTTGATGTAGTTGCAGAATAAAAGTTCAGTTTGAAGAGTATTTAAGGAATTTTATCGGAGTTTGAGGATGTAAGTAGCGTGCGTTTGATGTGAGATTTTAAAAGATTAGTGACAATGTTTATCCACTTGTCGAAATGCTGTTGTTGTCATAGGCAAAAACCCATCGGGAGCCCTGGACCGGTAAATGTCCGAGTAGACTTCGAGAGAATAATGACGTAAATCTCTGCTATTTTAAGACCTATCAACTGAATGAATTTCAGACATCACCTTCCTTAAAACTACATGCATGTTGCGAATGTTATAAAAATTAATTGATTTATTAGGCATTTGCAGCGAGCTGGTAGTTTTTTATCTAGGTCAGAGTTCGACCCCTTTCTTTATTTATGGTTACATTGAAATTAATGTTAAAACGGGCTTGGCCACTGTGGATTTAAGATTCATGCATCATTTGTGTGAATATTAACTATCTTTTAGCAACAGAACATGGGGAAGAGATCACTTCTGGTCAACTTCACTAAATATTCATTGGTAATAAAAATATGGCACAGTATTATTATGATATATTTTTGCTGTTTTATAAAACACGACTTTATAGGTACTGATAAATCTGCCACTGAAAAGAAATGTCTTCACAGACGAATCTTTTTGAGAGAAGGGGGGGGGGGTTAAATAGAGACAAAGAAGTAAAATCGTGATCTCTTCCACATGAATATTGAATCTGGCAAAAAAGTTCATTTCTCTAATTGGCATGCGATTTGTGTTCAAATGCAAACTATATAGAATAAAGTGCTTTAAAATCAGTATAAAAGGCGCCTAATATATACAAAGAGTGGATGATATCAAACACGATTGAAAATATGCTCGACTGGAAATTCGAGATCTAACAAACTAACATGCCAAAATACGATACACGGATGGCTATAGAACGGAACATGGGCCCACTACTTTTGGCAAACAAAATACCATGGATATAGGTATAGAAAATCTAAATTGAGTACAGGTATATATGAACATCTAGCTAGGACTTTCACAAAAACACTGAAAGTGTATTCAGTTTCTTACCATGTTCGATTAACTAAGCTAAAAATACAGGAATAGAAATCAATTGTCATGTGATAAATCAGTCAAATCAAAATTACCATGCAATTTTTTGTGAAAAAAAAAACAAACCGTATACTAGAACATCTTTTGTTCATTTTGAATTGTAGAATCGAAATTACATATACGACCACATCTTTGAGTGTTTTCACTTTAAGCATGGAAGCGCGTTGTGAAATAATATAGATACATGTAATACACCAGCAGGTGCGCTGAAATAACCTTGAGTACAAAATAGCGAGTCTTAGTGTACAAATATATTACCTTATACACATTGCTACAACGGACGTGTTACTTTCACTACAAGAAAAAGTTCGAAATGGTCATTTTTTCCTACTTTTAATCTTAAAGCAAGTTGTCTACTTTACAACCCTTTACAGGTTTTTTTTTCGTGTTAGCAATGACGTCATATTGGGGATGGCTTAGTCAACCTTAATTCATATATAACGAAAAGTGTTTATAATAAAATAGTTTTTACATTTACAAAGAACTATGTAACTTTTAAACACTATATAAACACTGTCTACTTAACGCAGAAACTTATAAGCTAATGTGCACAGAACTTGTCTGTTTGGGACGTGAATGCTGGACTTATACCAGTCGTGTTTTTATAAAGACCTGCGAGTGTGAACATGTGGTATGTGCCTCAAAACGTGCTTATTGCAACTATTGACACCTTTTATTCTGATAATTGGTGTTCAGAATACAATTGATACATTCCACTCTATAATACTCTGTGAATATGGCATGTGTGTGTTTTATAAAGTCACTCTTACCCTGCTGGTCTGTATTGTTTCCTTCTATACACAACCAATTTGTCGGAAAAATACACCAGATTTACATATTTCAAATTTGGAGAGTCAACAGCTTCCGAAAAAACATCACTTTGATTGTGATTATTTAATATATTTTCTATAAGCAATTTATAAAAAAAATTCTCTTTGATTTTTTCATTTGTGATATTGATTTGATTGTCGCCCTTTGTCAGGAGAGCTGAGAGCAATTTTATACAGTTTTTAAAAATGTGATCGATTAAAAAATCATTGAAATGAGAATTATTTGAATTATATGCTTAAAGTTAACATAAGGTTTCCTCAAACATGACTGCATATGCATTTTCATTTTGTAAGTCAATGGTTTGATGTCAGATTGCATGTTTGGGAAGTTAAACAATGCCTAAATCATTCCAGGTTTCAATTGATTATATATAGGAATTTATATAGATATATATATATAAACTAAGGAATGAATTCGTGATCAAATTCTTTACTTTGAAAAGTTGTTTTAATGTCTGGAGTTTATATTTGGTCCATTTCTTGACAGACACAATCCAACATAAGCATGCAGGGCAGCTATCATGTCTAACACCTAGGTCCCTTCACGTCTACCACACAGTGAGATAACGTCAGGGAATTTTTTGCATTAACAATCTATTTAAGTATTGTGAACAATTCAGCATGAATACTGAAACTATCTTATTACTTTTGATCAATAACCTCCTGCATGTACAAATGTATCAAGTTTACCTTTGCGTGTCATTTATATACATTAAAATAGTGTTTGAATTACTAAATTAAAAACAGTGACAAAGTCACAGATGACACACCTGTTGATGGCCAGATTTCCCTCCTCATGGACTTCCGGTCCGTTGGCTCGTCTGCTATGGTCCTTCCGGGGCAGGAGCGGGGAGTGAGGGTTATTGGACACGCTTGAATGGTTACTAGAACACGACCGGTCCCTGCGCCGCGTGGAAAAGCGACTCACGAAAGAGGCGTTCGTTTTGAATGGCCGATCCCTGCAATTAATGTCAATTTCAAGTGAATTCAATTTCAATATTAAAGTCTCGAGACAGTGATTGTTAAGTTGAAAAGAAAAACTGCTGCGCAATTAAAATAACTTCATGGTTAGACAAACTACAGTGGTGGTCATTAGTAATAATGAGAAAAGAAAGTAAGATATTTTCGAATTCTATTTCTATATTTAACCTCCTTAAAGTCGTGTTAATAACTGAGACGCATGAATAATTGGAATGTGCCGTCTGATGATGACACATCCAGATATACTTGATTTTGATTCAATTACAACACATTCTTTCTTTTCGGTGTAATTTTTGTTTATAATATTAAAATGCACATACAAAAAACCAAATAGTTATAAACAAATAATATATCATTTATTTAATAATTATGTAATCAAAACGGTGGGAAAGACTAACCCTTAAACAACTAGGTCCTTCATTAATTAATAAAATCGACATGAAACGTTAAGCTAAATGGCAACCGAAATAAAGTAAAGTATAAACAAAACCAATGTAAAATGTAAATTAAAGCTAAAACAGGAACAAAGGAAAGTAACATTAACAGTATACAGTAAAACAAGACCACAACAAATGATAAGTAATACGAGACAAAAATAAACTAAGGTTAATTAAATGATGAAACAGGACTAACGTAAAAAATAAGTGAAAAGTAAAACAAGTAAAATGTAAAGTTGGTCAACTGTCAAACATGAACAGATCAATGTAAAAGAAAGCTATTTTTTGGCATATTAAACACCTTTAAAAAAATTGAAAACAGTTGAAAGTGATAAAAACATACGAGGTGGGACTTGGACAGGGGATCATGTGGGGTTTCCACGTGGCCACGGACATGGAGTTGGCGTCGGCGGCGTAACAGCGCCACAGACACTGGATAAGCTGAGCGGCCGGCACGCGCCGCCGGATAAGGTGCTTCTGGCGCTGTTGTTGTTGAACCTTCAGTGCAAAACCGGAACCCAATATTCCCTAGAAATTGACGAAAAAATCATTTCTTAAAAGAAACTAAAAACTTACTGGAATTATACATTAAAGGGTTTTTTTTATCTGACGATATTAACGTTTGAATTATAACTTGATTTAAAAACTTGTCTTACTGCGGGAAGGGCAAAGAAAGAAATTCCTAAGATGGCGGAAAATGCCGCAATGAGTTTTCCCGCCCAGGTGGTCGGAACCACGTCACCATATCCCACTGTACACAGCGTGATCTGCAACATTAATCATTAAGACTTTTATCGTGAAGGCAGATATAAAACAAGAAAGAAAAATCATATTCTTTGTTATTGAATTCAGTATTACAAGACTTTTGATGAAGAGCACATTGAAAAATTTGTTTTATTGAGATTGACAGTTCACGGGACACCATACACACAAAGATTGACTTACAACCCCCCACCATAGAGCGTCTGCGTAACTTTTGAACTTCGGCCTAGTAGCGTCTTTCTCGGCGAGATAGACCAGGAATGAAAAGAGGAGCAGGCCAAGAAGTCCAATGTACAACGTTGTAAGTAACTCCTGGCGATAGAGAGAGAGAGGTTTTGTCAATGAAGTCATTATTTTATGCTTGCAAATACGTTATCATCTTACATTGTATAACCTTTATATGAAATGATTGGGGGGAAAAAACACGTCTAAAATGTACCCCTAAAGTATGTCATGCCATGGTATAAAGTATGCATGTCAATTTTAGTTCTAACATTGAATAATTGCTTTATATGGTTTTTTGGTTTGACTGACTTTTTCAAGAATTTTAAACGATAAATGGAAAACCATCATGTCATAAAGTTCTCATTAAATATTTTCACCCACACACGTACCTGTCTATGGGCCCACACCACCGACCCCAGGAGTTTCCAGGATCCGCCCCGTCTATCCATTCGGACCATCCGTAGAATTTGGAAGAATCGAAGACCCCTGAGAGTGGAGGCGGCAAACACGGGATTCCCCGCCCCGAGTACAAGCACGAAGACACTGGCAACTATCACAACCATATCTAGACAAATACATCATAATACAATAAAACTTATCTGTGTACAAAACATTTTGCCATACCACGACGAATTATGAATAGTTTTACAAGTTGAAGGCTTTTATACTCACACTTCTCCAAATCAATTAAATGTATTAACAAAGAAAAACATGTAAGTCAATGTACGTCTGTATTTTTGATTGCCAGCTTGCTTTTCTAACACGCACTGTCATTATTGGTTTTTTTTTAAATCATTAGAAAAACAATACAGGGATTAGCATTTCACATTATATATATAGTACTCTTAGCTATTATAACGACAAGGGGCCGTGGCGCATTCAGCATGTTGTGAGCGAAAATATAATCCGTTCACATCATTCCATTGGTCTATTTTTTTAACCATTAGGGAAAGGTGACGTGATGCGTGGATTTCAATCACGACTCCACTCATAATGACATAGCTTCATCTAACGGGTTTCGTGTCGAAACTAACGTCATTATTTTGCGTTAGCTGCAACCCCGTACGTCTGTATAACAAGATCTTTGTTGTTGTATTTTTATTTTTTTTTTTGGCGCTAAAACCGCTGACATTCTACAAAGATTTTCTATGAAACAGAATACTACAATCCTGTTTGGAACGAGGAACATTTTTTTCTGTGTTAGTTTTTCTGCTCACGCTAAATTTACAAGATGAATTGTTTTTTTGAAGACTGTCACAGTCATGTATCTCAAGAACGATAATTTTCATACTCAGTTATCACAGCCTTTTTGTCACTTGTACGATTTGATGAGCACGCATACAGATGCACCTCTTCGAACTTGGTACAACAATATAGACCAATTGAACAAAAGAAACAAATCAGAAACAAATTAGAAACAAATCATAAGTATTTTTACTGCCCACTAAAATTGACATGATTACATGGTATTCGTGCGTATCACGGGTTCACGAATGTATGTCCCGACAATTTCGACGCCGTTTTTAATGCACCTTACTTGAATAATGATGAATTAAAGAAAACTGTCTAGTAAACACGAAACGACGTCTTCATCAATAAGTAATTTACAGAGACCCCACGAACATTGATTAAATTCTCATATGTCTTCTTTAAAGTGGCATGACTTGGTTCAAGTGAATCTCATATCAGAACTGAATCCGAAACACGACAAGATTGACTTACCAACAATGCATAGGGGGCGCCTCATGAATCTTAACCTTCCGCTCCACGCCTGGTATCTGGACCGACACCCCGCAGCCCAGATCCGCACCCCGAATTCCGCAATTAGCCACACCAACATAATGGGTTCCTGGTTTGAGGGAAAAAAATAACTGATAGCTCTACAAACATAGATTCTCGTTTATGAAAAATTAAACGAAAAAATTATGATGATCATAAACGTTATTATTTAATGTTATGGACAGCAACTCTCTTTTTGTTTGATCAATATTTTTGCTTAAATATCACGCAACTGTTAAGGTAAAGGCATTCAGCAATCGCAACTTCTCGGGCCTTTCCGGCAAGCTCGGAAAAACACCTCGAATGTATTAACATTACCGGATGTTAAAATTTTATACAAAATGGAGTCGCATCCCATTAAAATGAATATCGGCTAGACAGCCTTGTATGTCGCTTCTGTGGTATATTTTAAGGTATATCATCGACTTTAATGAAGTTAAGCTCACATCTCAATAGATCGTAAAATGTGTTGAATTTTTATCAAGTTTTTTAAAAAGGGGGGTTGTCATGGACGCCTAGGTAATACATTTGAAGTGTTTTTCCGAGCTTGCCGGAAAGGCCCGAGAAGTTGCGATTGAAGCATTCAGTCGTTTGTTTGGAAAGCGGTTTAAAAAATAAAGATACATTTTCTCTTAATGCTGATTATTTTCCTTCGATTACTTCTAAGCAAATGAGGATTTGATCACATAGACATGAATTAAAAAAGAATATGCGCTTACAATATACAAGACGATCTGAGTGATGAATTCTTCGTTGAGTTCCTCGATGGTAGCTAAGACACTTAGTATCAGACATGACAGAATGGCGAGGAACCTGAAGAGAGTAAACCAAAAATACTACATGTACCTGTATATAATTGTTGCATACTTTGTTGTTTTCGAAAGTCTATTGTTATTGTCAATTTTATTCGACAAAAAAAAACCCCTAAATATGTCATTCAGATTTCAAAATGCAAGACTTCACGCCAACAAACTTTTCACTTAAAATGCTTCAGAATACATTTGCGTCAAAACAAAATTGACGCAAGCGACAAAATTGAGGCCAAAACATAAAAATGATGTCTAAAACACGCTGATTTAATATGAACATGATGATAAGTAGTGTAACATCTTATATTTATTATACTTTCATGTTAAATACTGAAATCTGATTGGTTTAGACGCAGTTGACAATCCGTTCTCTTACCCTCAGCGTTAGCAACAAGCTTGGCAACGGGCCGATAGAACGAATTGTTACATGCGCGTAAATTATGCGCATACGGTTCGCCGTTAAATTCACGTCATTTCTACATAAACACAGTAAAATTTGACTTAAACTTAAGACATTCAGTATAATAAAATAAATAATGCCTGTTTGGGAGGGTAAAAGCTGAAATTGACACCCCGAGAAAACCATTGTCAACCTCCGCTTCGCGTCGGTTGACAATGGTTTTCTCGGGGTGTCAATTTCAGCTTTTACCCTCCCAAACAGGCACTATTTATATAATGTATTATGGCATTATATGGAAAATCTTTTGACAGACATAATCATAAACAACGCGGTGTCAGCAAATTCTGTAAAAACAAACACACGAAGATGCCATATACATGTATTATACGCTAATTAAACTAAGAATTGTCATGTACTCGGAATAAAATACTATTAGTTATTGTCATATTATTCAAAGATGTGCAATTGTGATATATATATATATATATATATATATATATATATATATATATATATATATATATATATATATATATATATATATATATATATATATATACACATATGTATATAGCACTGAAAATGGCTAACGACACGACAATTGAAATTGTCAAATTTTCGGGACAACCAGTCCCTTCTTCAGGATATATATATATATATATATATATATAATATATATATATATATATATATATATATATATATATATATATATATATATATATATATATATATATATATATATATATATTCACACAAACACACACCGTCTATTGAAACAATAGAAAAAATTTATGGTCCCTCGAAACAGCAACCATTTCCCAAAAGTAGCTCTGGGAAATAGTTAATGGCAAGAGGGAAAATAAGGATGAAAACACTGAAAATGTAAAACGGCGGTTTTGAAACAATCTTCTTCAAAATAACAACAAGATAAAAAGCGATAATAAACTAATAACGTCGTTTTATTACACCAATTTCAGAGGATGCACTTATCTAAGTTACCCTATATATATGCTACAAATACACTAAAATATTAGATATATGAGAATCAGTATACTAAGAAATCGCGGAAAATCCCGGCCATATGCTCTAGACTACTTTTACACCTACCCAAAATTAATCACGCAATAACTACGTAACAAAAAAAATCGTTATCACTTATTTTGGTCCACTTCTATCCGTTTCTTAAAATAAGTTGGAACATGAGCTTTTGGTAAATAAATTTAAAAAAAACACCAATACGATATATCATACATATGACTTTTACGTTTATATTGATAACAACTCCGCAGAAACTCACAATAACTGACAAAAATAAGACAATTCGTAATAAAAGATAAACAAAGGTTAGCAACAGAAACCTAAACGACGTCATGTTAAACCTAAGTATCCGAGTCACCTGTAGTAAACCAATTCACAATTCTGTGTTGAGACCGTTCTTTCCTGGTATTTCACTACAGTGTATTCTTTATATGCCGAATTACTCGCTTACTACTAATTATTGTTTTATTTATTACTTTTTCATGCTGTTTTCCTCAAGATTTATTTAAGTCCCTCTGGGTTTTTTTTTTGTCCTTTGGTTAACTATACAACATCCTTACCGAACAAACTAGCAAACTTCATCTAAAATTTACTAGAATGTGTTTTTGCTTATTAGAAATAACTAGAGTTATTTGTAGTTCATTACATTTTAATTGCACACAAAGAGGTTTCAGAACCCGACATGGTATTTCAGTTTGATGAAAGAAGAACAATAACCAAAGACAAAAGTTACTGAACAATTCCTATATTAGCCAAAAAAAAACCCAAACAAACAAACAAAACAAAATTGAATAAAATTGAATAAAGTATCATTTTTCTTAAGAAATTAGGCAAATAAACTGTGATTATAAAGAGTAAAATACACATTAAAAGTATCAGAAGAAGAAAACTCATTGATAATAATAAAGTCAAGGTGACTTAGAGGTCATGATTGTACGCTACACGTGTTACGTCTTATGAAGAACTCTTCCGCTCTTTTCATGACAAAGACACATGTTGTTTAATTGTTACGTATACTTGATAAATATTTTATTGGATATGTCCCCAGAAGCACTTCTAATGGTTGCAAGAGATAGTAATCATCGTTACGCTGAGAACAGGAAGAATTATAGACTGTTTCATCACGATTTTGCTATTTTCTGCCTGGCAAATTTCAATATAAATACTAAAACTTATTACCATTATGATCCAAAACAAAACTACTTTTATACAAGGGGAATTTTGGTATCAACAATATTAATGAGATAGTTGTTCTTATTTATCAATGAGAAAAAAAACAACTTATTTCATCATTAAAATCATCACCATCATCATTATTAAAATTAAATTTATCTCTAAGACTTGTCTTTACAACTTGGTTGCAAGTTCATGACTGGTTGACTTCTCGCACGGTTTCAGATAAGTTAAATCGAAATTCATATTAAAATACGGCGTCTTTAGGCAAAAAACAAATGTCAGATCATCGTGCAATGAGCCCATCTTGGAGTCTCCTCTCTGTAAATGCTAACAACCGATATTAAAGGTTAATCTCCGTCTATGTATCACAATGGCTACATCCGAGGCCGATGGGACAGACAGTTTTGCCACTAATGGAACTTCAATCTCCTTCATTTTCTCGATGGCGCTTGTGCAAGAAGTTGTAATTAGTGGAGCGAAAGCTGTTCTTCTGAAAACGTTCACTAACTATTCTAATCATTACCGAATTGATGTTACCGGTATTATATATTTTATTCAAAATGACATTCATATTTCATTAGAGCTTCCTTTAACAATGCATATCGCTGCATTGAAAAAAAAATCAATAAAAGAATAATAATATTTCTGTTTCATTATTTAATACGAAAACCAGTGCAACATTTTTTTTATTTATAAGAGGAATTGGTAAATGTGAGCTTAATCGCATAGTAACTTTTATGGTTTTGCATGGACATAATACGATTCTCAAAACAACAACTCACTTAATAAAATGTCTTGATCAAAACCTCTGAAAACAATAGAATAGTCAGCAGAAATCAATTTACATTCGGCAAGTTTTTTATTTAATTTGAGAGAGAGAGAGAGAGAGAGAGAGAGAGAGAGAGAGAGAGAGAGAGAGAGAGGGGGGGGGCTACATTTCTGCAAGTGTCTTTAATTTGCGTGATGTGGAAATAAGGATTCTCTTCTATACTTATTTACCCAGGAAGATATTGACCTAGGATCAAAGCAATGGTCATATGATTAGTATTGAAAATTAGACGGGCTCATTATTAATTAAGTGATAGTTTTAACCAGACCTCTTTGTATACGCAGCTGTCAGCATGTGACAATCATCTGAACAATTTTTTGTGCAAAAACAATTTGGATAATATTGCATGAGAAACTCAAACAGAATACAAAAGCAATACACTTAAACTTACTGCTTTGAACTAGAGATATTCAATAATTTATAAATGCCAATGTGAAAATCAAAGATAAATATATTCCAGGAAGAAAGAGGAGAATTTTGCCTTAGAAATGCCACCATCGCTCTATAATTGGTATATTTTGTCGAAACTTGCGTAACAAAAATCAATAAAGGTATATGTTCTTCATTGTTGAATAATATACTCAAGTTGAGTAAGTGTATAATTTGTGCAGGGTAGTTGCTGATGATTTTAATTCTGATCTCTTAATTCCACAAATCTTTCCTCTTAAAGAAATCAATGGAAAAAAAAATCGAAGAAATCAATGAAATTCGTATTCTTAAAATCTAACCTTCATGTTTCAATCTTATACCACAATTCTTTACTTATCCCAAAACAGATATTTCAGATCTTAATTTATTAAGACCTTAAAAAGTTTGCTGTTGAAAAATCGGCCAATTGATTTGAGAACTGTTTCTTTGCCTTTCCCTGTCTGTACCTGCGCTTCGTGTGCACAATACATAGAGATACAATTCATATAGAGGAGCAGCATTTAACTGACTATTTCTGAACAGACTTTCAAATTAATTTGAAAATATGGAATTTATAAAAATACACGTTTTATATTTCAAAACTTTTCGAAATCTTATATAAATAACAGTAATTTGACTCTGTTTCCCCATTTCAAATGTTTAATTATTTCCAGTTATCTGGAAAAAAACTACAACCACTCTGCCAAAATTTTCCTGTTTTGCAAAAATAACTTTACGTAATCAGAGCAAGGTCGTAGACATTGCTCATTAACTCCCAACTTAGCGGCTGTCGCTCATCTCAGAATGACAACACAATGGTTGAAATACAACAAAGATATACAACTAGCACTAAATGAGAGTCGTTTTCCCCCTTGTATTGAAAATAGTTTATTCATTATCGTTTTCTGTTCATTCGAACAACAAACTTCATATTTCCTGGGATCAATAAGCTCTAACACTCGGCTACACTTGATAGAACCGAACATGCCAAATAGATTGATATTAAGACATTGCAAATCAGCTTATTACTATTTCCTCCCATCACCACTTTACATTATTATTGTTTTAACTTGTCTTAAATAAGATATCGATTTCACTGGGAGGGCTATTCTTTCATTATTCATCAATGTGATAATGCTACATACATGTAGCTATACTCTTATCGCTAGTGGTATAATGGACAGACAGTATCTCGTTTCAGCATGTCTTTCTTCTACAGCTTGCCTAGCATCTTCTGCTCAGTAGATAAAATGGCCAATATTGAGTGGAAATTATGTCATTTTTGATACTCATACAGTATAAGTAGCCATAAGTATGATAAATAAAAAAAAAAAAAAAGGGATGAACAAAAACCATAAATCACGTTTGCACTCTTAAAGCAATAAAACAAACATTGAAGCATGATTTTTTTTCTGATCAATATTGAAATAGGGAAGTGAAAGTATCCAAAGCATTTCTAAATATTCATCATGAACGGATTGTCCAAAAGTTATTGCATAAACAGATATCTTGTTAAACGAGTAGACCTAGGCCTTGTAAACATTTAACGGGATATTTTTTCTACATTTCAAATTGTTAATCATATAACTATACAGCATTGGGTGAATCAAACTGTCTGAAACGACTATTTATTACGTTTAAAAGAAATATATATATATTTTTTTAAATTGAGTACTTTAAACACCGATAGTAGAAAACCATTGTAATTCCCTTTATATTGCAAGAACAGCGTCATCTTTGACTTTCTATTTACTAACAGACCTAGACGCGACAAAATGAAACCTTTAAGCTATAGAACCTAAAGACCACAAACGGAACTCTTCTTTTATTCTAAGAGCTTGAAAATCAACAAAGGCACTTTGTTGCATGTTAAGTTCCCCACAAAATGGGTCCCATGTGATTTAGTCATTCTCTCATTCCGTCACGATTTAATCTATTAGTTTTACACGTTCATTTGAGTTTGAAGAAGTATAATGCTTTTCAGCAAGGTTCGCTTGCAATAGATTTCCCAAGGATTCAATCACTGCATACAAAAACCCAAACTAACGATATAACCGTTTCACAAGATGAATACAGCCTAATGCATTTCGACTGTTTGTCTATTCTTTGAAAAGCCTGCATGAGATCTGAGGGCAAGCTGTACCTCTAAAAAGGATTCAACAACAAATCTAATGATATTAATTTACGTCTATTGAATTAAAAAAAAATATGGACAACCAATTGTGCTTTAAGAACCCGCCGCGTTTCGACGCATTAAATACTAGTACTAGCATTCTATGGCTTAACCGAACGATCAATATTTTCAATCAACAGATATTTGATAAAAAAAAAGAATAAAATAAAAAATTACATCTGTAAAAAAAACCCTGTAAAATATGCTGGCATTTCCGCTTGTCAATGCATACCGTTCCAGTGGGACGTTTTATTTGAGACTACCTGAAAAGTTTGCCCCATTGTAAAACAAATCTGTAATATCATCATGTCTAGACAATGGCAACCAAATCCGGCTCATCATACCAACATGCTTAATTGTTGAATTATTTTTCTTGTTATTTTTCGGTTCGTTTTATTTCTAAACATACTCTGCAAAATTGTTATTTTAACCCAAACGTGACTTGCAGACTTTTAAAATTTAAAGCTAGAAAGAAAGAAAAAACCCAATACGACCACTTCACCCCATCACGGAAAGTTCAGCAATAGCAATATTCTCAAATCTACGAATGAACATAAATGTATTTAAAAAAATGAGGCTTTTCCGAGATGTTAACGTGATCATGATAAAAAAAGATACTGTTGTGCGTCATTTGTTCTGTTTGTACTGTTGCGTTGTGAAAATAAGATGATACGTACTATATTTTGCTTTAAATTGTCTAAATCAGAAGTAATCTTATGCATTTTGTCAGTTTAATTGTGGAAAATAACCCCAGCATTTTTTCTACCTCTCGAATGACACAAACGCCACTTCTCTGAATGCCGGGCCAGAAAATTGATAGATTAAATTCTTGTTTTGGAAGAGAAATTCCGACGGAAAATAGCTGAAAAAGCAAAATTAGATTCCGCTTTCTTCTCCGCAAGATTCGTTATATGAAAGATATATGTCGTATGGTTTTATCTAGCTGCGAAAACCGCATTCAGATATTAGAAACAAACAGTTCCATTAAGAAATGAAAATACTTAATACGTTTCTGGAAGACAATGTGTTTGTGTTGTGGCGAGTTTATGAATAGCAGACAGATCTTTAAATAAGTATTTTGTGAAAATGACGAAGCTCTTTGATTACCTTGTAAACTCTTAAATATTTATTGCATAACCTTTTCGAGAATACACAGTAATTCTTCTCTTTATCTGGCTAACAATAATTAAGGGTGGTTATTTTTTTTTCTCGAAAATAGAGTGCTATGCCTTAATCTTTTGAAAATAGCCAACGTTCACGTCACTTTCCTTCTTTGTGAATGACACATTCCTCTAGTTCGTAAAGATCTTCGGAGAGGGATGAGGTGGGTATATAGCGATCAGCTACTTTGTTGGTGGTCAAATACAATTAAAATGGTACAATTTAGCTATAATACTTCAGAAAATTAAACGACATAGTTCAGATTCCGTTTGTCTTCAAATATCTTAAAAATACAAGGCCGAAAGAAACATTTTTTAACAAATTGATGGATTACATTTACTATTGCATGCAATAGTGATGCATGTGATGTACAATCTACAATAACCTGACCTCAAGCAACGTTTAGACTTATTGTCAGTACATCAAAAACGTGTTAAATAGTTATGGTTATGACTTTCTACACGATGTTTAAACTCGAACTCTTTTCTATTTTATCTATACCAGATAAGAAGATAAGACAGCAGTTGGACAGGATAAAACAGCAGCCCTTGTTATGCGCAAAATAAAACAGCAATCCTTGTTATCAGAGCGTTATCTTTGCCGCTCTTCTTGGTAATTGTTCATACAAGAAGTGCTGTGGGCCAGGTTAGTGTGACACCATCATTTTCTCTCAAAGTTTACGATCGCGGTATGAAGGTTTTAGGTTATTATATGTGCTCTATTTTCATCCTCGTGATCATGGTTTATAGCTGTTTATACTTTCATGGAAATATACTTCCTCGTCATGCTTAAATCTCAGAAATAAGTATGAAATGAGATGTTATCACGTTTTGCTGTCAAAAACAATCAGTTGTCGGGCATAAAGTCTGCAGTTTTGCAATATGCACTTTATCACTTTATGCTCTCTCTCTCTCTCTCTCTCTCTCTCTCTCTCTCTCTCTCTCTCTCTCTCTCTCTCTCTCTCATGGCAAAATAATAAGATAAAGATTTTAAGGAAAAAAGACTACATGCTACATGTATGTGAATTTGAGAAATGTGTTCCTTAATGATGCACAAAAAGCTTGCTTATATCGAGGCAATTATAGGTAAACACGATGACAATTGTTTGAAGCGGTCATTTCAAGGCAACATTAACCCAACTAACTTAAATTAAAAGAGACAAATTAAATGTTTACAGATTGCTTACATTTAAAAAAAAAGTGTAATCTATGATGTATTTCTCGACTGCTTCCTCTAAGGTACTTCAAATTAATGAAAGACACCTTATTTTCATGATTTCAATTGGAAACGGCATGACAATACTTTGTTTCTTTAAAAAAAGTGTTTGTTTTGGGTTTTTTTTTTACAGAAATGCAACAAAGCTTGGACTAAATTAAATACGACGTCATATTCAAATTGGAATAAATCTGTCAATGAGTTATTGTGAAACAGTCCATTGCCCAAGTTGACCTGTATAAATAGCAGGTATCGAGACGTCACCAGAGTACTGGGTTTTTTTTCCAGATGCCATAATATTTTTTTATAAGAAAACTATGTGATTAACATTTAAAACCCATTCATATTGAATGTGATACGTTGCGTTTGGTATTTATTGCCCTCGAAATAATGGCGACTGCATCGATTAAAGCATCCTTAATTTACGAATTTAATATTTCATCGATTGCTATATTGTTGCATTTACAAGAATATTTGACCAAGGTTTTAAAAATATGACTAGATATCATTACACAGTTGATTAATGTTTAGGAATTCGAAGGACGTGTTATTGCAACGCTTAATGTTTTAAACAACTCCACTATTCATGGAAAACTTATTTTGGTCAAATCAAAATAAAATAATAATACAAAGATTGTTGACCATTAGCACGATGCATACGCATCCGACGACGTCATCGAATTTAACAGTGAACATATCACCGAAACCGCGTGATTTAATGAACGGTACCAACTAGTGATAGATTATAAGCTTTATGAGTCCTGCAAGAATCTCTCATAAGGACGAGAGAGGCTGTATTTTATTACTGAAAGTGTACCTTGTTTCTTTGTCACCTTTTTAGGCTAGAAAAAAGAAACAAAAAATTACAAAATATAACAATTGTTAAATAATACTTTTTTGAAGTTTAAATATAATTTGGTAATTTGGTCGGGTAGATCAAGTAAAAGTAAGTGTTTGGTACTAAAGACTTACTCTTGTTGTGATTGGCTGGAAACAGAAAAGTACTACATTGTACACAGTAAATTCGTACCGAGTGCGCAATTTTGGGTCATTTTGGTTCATTTCAAAGGTATTGCGTTCTTATAATTGATATTAGCACAACCGCTTATTAATCAAAGTAAAGTTGTTTGAATTTTAACCAAATGGGTAGAAATAACTCCATGAAATGGTCACAACTCCCATCCCCCCACACACGTAAATAATTGTATGCTAGTTGTCCACATGCAAGTTGAATAAGCTGTTTCAAAATGGCACCTAGTGGTCATACAAAAAAAACACTATTGGGTGACTTTTACGTTAGATATACAATTGATAAAAACGTGGTAAACACACACAATGTCATGCAAAATTTAAAACTAACTAAACAAAAAAAGTATAGAAGAAACCCCCAAAAGACCACGCAAACGTCTTTAAAAGAGAAATTAATCACCTTAATCGAGAGTTCCTTTGATAAAGATAACAAAGAGACTTTATTCTGCGTCGTTGTATTTGTACAGTGTAAGTCGCACGTAAAATTCTAGACACACAAACGCAATATATGTACTTTTTGTTTATTAAAACTCATCACAGCCAGGGTAAACATGAAAAATTATGAATTATTGATACCTCTTGGCATTTTTGACCAAACGCAAATGTTATGAAAATAAACTGTCTGGCAAATATAAATAAAGTATTTCAAAGGATTGCCGAAAGTCTGCAACGTGAGCACTCTGACATTTAACAAGATTGATCTACTCTATTCAGTCCTATAACACATAAACATATATTATTTAGGGAAAATCGAGAAATAAACCTCAAACTAACTTGAACTTTATTTTTTTTTCCTGTTGAAATCAATACCCTTCTGTTATAAAAATATCAGTGCAATAGAAAAAAAAACCGCATCATACATATGTAAGATTTCAGCTTCCAATGTTAACACTCTCTGCGCCAACATTTACATAACAATGTGAAAACAATTCAAAGTTTGTTAACGATTGGAAACCAACACCGGTAGGAGTTACATAAGAGAGTTCGAATGAAAAGCAAACTAGTAAACAGAGCATATAGGAGATGCGTAAACGCTATCATGCATGTGAACCGAAACACACATTATTTTCTCCAATGCTCACAGACATGTGGTTGTAACATATTCTTTAAATTCTATGCTCTAATTTTAAAAACTGTACCCCTTTCTTTCCAAAAATCTCACATAAACTATGCTTCAGACAACACGAGGTTATGGTTGGTTGTTCTGATTATTCATATTTAATTTCTTTTTTTTACAGAACGATCAGAATCAAGATTTTTTTGAAACATTTAGATAATGAAGCAAAAGATATGAATTCTACACCTCTTGTCATAAATTGGTATTGCCCCCCCCCCCTCAAATGACTATTGAACAAATATAAAAATCCATATTTGACCTACAAAACTACATCTTTGAAAGAAAAAAACCCCTGAAAACACGTGTTTCATCGTATATATTTATGAAGTGGCATTTCAGATAAATCACGAGTAAGGCCTACCTTATTTTCTGTTATGAATGGAATTGGCTCACGCCTTGCAATAATCATTCTTTCTACATGTATGGCCTTAAAGCATTTCTGGAAGAAGATTACCATTAATCCAGATCTAGCATTTGATCTATTGAGGACAAAAGATTTGTCTTACACTGCAGTTTTAAAATAAAAAGGAAGAAAAAAACAACCTTATCTATGTAAAAAAAAAAGAAGAAGACCAGATTTGGTAATTGATTTTAGCATAAATATGCTACAAAATAATTATAAAGTAGATATACCAACATTATGCTGGAAAGACTATTCATTTCATGTGGCTGAAATCAATAAAATACCACTTGCAATTTGAAATTGTCATTAATGATAATGAAATTGATCATTCATTATAATCATTTGAATTTTCTTAATCTAAAATATAAAGAAATAGAAAACAATTTCAAAGAGGTTTTCATTTAAGGAAAACATTAAAAAACAAAATCAAAATACAGCAACTTTAGTTAACAAACTACGGCTAACGATGGGTGTTCTCTTATAATAGGAAGTATAAGGGTTAATCTTCTATAAAGGGGTGTCATTTCCTTTCCTCCCGAGTTACCCCTCAAGATTGTGAACAATCGTAAGCAAGGCAACAATTACATATGACTTGGTATATAATGGAAAAATATTAATTTATTGTCATTATTATTAATTACATTATAATACTTAATCAAAACTTCTTTTCAATTGTATAGCGACCATTACATAGCCATCGAAAATTGTATCCGAAGAGACCAAATATTGCCAGATTTTATTCTATAATTATTATTATTATTATTATTATTAATATATACTATTTTGAAATTCAATGTAAATCCGTGAACATTTAGAATTAATATGGTATTCGAAGTTTAGCTTTCATAAAGAAAGCTTCCTTTTACTACTCTGTTACACAGATAATAACATTCTGTTTTAAGAGGGTTGCAAGGTTGTGGTCATTTTAGGCTATATTTACCTCCTTTAGACGAAAATGTTCAAATTTTAAAGCTCAATTATTTTGATTTTTTTCTTTACTAAATGATAATTTGTGGGCAAAAATATAATGTTTAAAAGTTTCTGACAACCAAGCCTCCTTAACCAAAACAAACAACGTTGACAACAAAGAGAAACAGTGCTCGATACAAGTTTAACAAAAAGCCATTCAATTTTCTCATCGACAAATGAAAATATTCAATAGAACAGTAACAAGATTGATTTTATATCGTCTATAACACAGACCGATTAATAAATAATACACGTGAGACCCCTTTAGTAGAAGTAATTTGTCAAAGAAAAAATTCTAATAGCTCCTTGACAAACCCATTGAAATGTGATTTTTTTTCCCGTGAAAAGAAAATTAAATTAAATTAGCTTCCCATGCAGATGACTAAAATCTGAATTATTTTTTCATTCAATTCAGAGAAATGGAGATAGAAAGTGTGAGCGAAAGATATAAAATATTAATGAACAGGAGGGGGGGGGGCGCTGGAGCTCGTTAATTTCATTAAAAAGTGTCATAAAATAAAATCTCATATTCAAATTGAATAATGTAAAATGGTAACACAATAGGCAAAAATTAACATAGAGATCGAATAGATTTATTTTTGCAGTCTTCGATTTCAGTTTGATTTCAAATAACCCAATAGAGCTATTATTTCTAGTAACGGCATGCCATCAGAAATTTTATAAAACGTATCACATTATGATGTGGTGTTCTCGATTATTGGCAGGCTGCTGAAAATAGAGAGGTCTGAGTAGCATTAATACAAAACCTATATCTTTATAATTTACATGGCCCATTCTTGCAACTGCTGGAAAAATCTGAATTATTGATTCATTGTAATGCATGAAGGTAGTTTAAACATCTAGATAGTTCATTCATTGCTTATTTTCACACAGTTTGTGTTATAATTAGAAAGTTGCTGTGTGGCTGTTTCTCACTTTTACTAGCTTTTGTAAGACACATAACACGAAATTTGTCAAAAATCATTAATGTATATTTATGGATTTTTAACTTTTATTTTGGTTTTAAAATGTCATTTAATATGCCATGAATTTTTGAATCGGGTGAAACAGACTTCAATAAATCATGCAGTTATCTGTAATCCATAATGTTTCTAAAAAAAAAAATTGGTTAAAGATTAAAATATGAGAGAGAGAGAGAGAGAGAGAGAGAGAGAGAGAGAGAGAGAGAGAGAGAGAGAGAGAGAGAGCACACTAAGATTTGCGTACATGAAAGTCATTCAATCACTACGTGTGAGCTACTTACTGGAATTGAGTGTTTATTTGTGGGGGTGAATCAATACTACTAACCCCATTTCCTCAGACATATACACTCCAATCTTACTGCCAATCTCAAAATAAACACAGAGTCCCTAATTATTTAATTAAGGGCAAAAACTTCGGCTCCCGATACAAATTAGACATTCAATGAACATTTGATGGGCTTTGGCTCAGAATTGGTTTATTTCGTGTAATAGTCAGAAGCAAACAAGTGCTAACGTGAATATTAAGGCCAACCTCTAAATAAAACATTTATTATTTTCACAGTAGACTTTTCTGTATATAATAGATTTTTTTTCTTTAAAACAATTATTAAAACATAAAAGATGGAACAATTAACAAAATGAAAAGGCTTAAAAGTTTAAGGTCAGGTTTTCTTGAAATATGCAGATCTTAGCACTTATGAAATAAATAATTAAGTTAGACGTAGCTAATTAAGAACGCATTTTTGATTACCTGATTTTCTAAAGCAATATCTATCTCTTGCAATCAGATTTGCCCCGTTACCGATCACCACCTGCCGCTTGGTTGATCGATGCACTCAGAACTATTCCCATAGTTGTCCCAAAAGTACCACAAAAAGATATTATGAACATAAAGTGAGCCATGCAGAACTTTTGAATGAAATTATCTTTAGTTATTATTATATCTTATAGAGCCTCAGAAATAAGAAGGATAAAAATTCTAATTTCATCCGAAACTTTACGACCACTGTCAACAGCTTGCACCCAAAGCCAACAGTCTGTATTCTGCATATAACAGACCACAAGTTCACATACTAGCTGCAGCATGCGCGGATCCAGAAATTTTTTCCAGGGGGGGTCCGAAGGATAATTGTGTTTGCCGGGGGGGGGGGGGTCCGAGGCATATTTTCGATAATTTTACTATGTAAATTTAATAAATTTTCATTTTCCAGGGGGGTCGGGACCCCCCCCCCCCGACCCCCCCCCCCCCACTAGATCCGCGCATGTGCAGTATATTTTTGAATCCTTTCAAATGCGTTAAAACCCAATAATTGAATAAAAATTGTACATGTAAATGTATTCTGAATGCATCAGTGTATTTTAAATTATATAATTAAGTATAGCAAGCAATTTAATAATTATATGTACTTAGCTATAGTCATATAACAGCGTAAAGCAAGTGATTCAACAATATTTAGCTACAGTTGTATGTTATTTCAAACTTGCACTGTAAGTTATAGTGAGGTTTGCTGATTTTAGGAGAATTGATCCAAAATAGTTATGACACAGAGATATATGGATATGTATCTCTACGGTATAAGTAGTTTGTCCGTCAATACGACTGCCTGTAGTTAATAATAGTGTATAATATATAACAGTATGTGTGTATAGTATTATGATACTTAATATATTATCTATATTTTCAAATGAAGTATTCACAACGAAAGTACATTATAAGAAATAGAAAATCTGCTATAAAATAAGAGATAATCAGTATCCTATATCATTTTCTACTTAGAAAGTATCATTGACACAAGGAGTTTTTATATTTCACCTACCAGGTGAGATAGAACCATTTTAACAAGGCCTTGGACTTTCGGTAGGGCTTAGCTATCTATTTATTGCGTCAAAACGCAATGAAATAGACAGGCCTACGTCACATTACTGTTTGACTCAACTACCCAAAATCCAAGCTCTTGTTAAAATGGTTCTAACAAACAAGTAAGTTTGAGACTCCAATTACTAGTCTATTCTATATTATACGTTGATTTTTTTAAATGTTTTTTTTTTGTAAACGAGACCACAGACGGTTGCCAAATTAGCCATCCGGCCAATGATCGACATAATTACCCTGCACCATGAAAATGTCAATGGGTAAAGCCCGTGATATACCAGCGTGAATAAGTAATGAGATGCCAGGATATATAGATAGACGTAAAATGTCAGTCATAGCTACCTATATGTCAGTGTGAATAGCTGCATGAGGACATACTTGTAATATCTTGGTAGATACGGGAATAAATCACCAGAACACGTGGGAATTCAAATACACATGTTTATCTAGAAAGTTCAACAACCCACTTATTGCAATCTCGATCCCGAGGTAAATTCGCAAACACTACACTCCTCCCTTTTAAAATCTTAAATTCTTTCTTGAATTCAAACAAATGATCCAAGTACACCAAAATAACAGATTTGATTTAACCTTTAACACGAAGATTAACAAACAAAACTTTCAACATAAGAAACGTCCAAATGTCACAAAGTAAGTCAGATTTCCTCAATGAGCCTACGGACGGGTTTGCGTTCACGCACGGGCCGTGGTGAGGGTATGCTCATTGACTGGTTCGCCGCCCTGGATGACATCACTCGACTGGTGGTAGACGGTGTCTTCGACGTTTGACTAGATGGTGGGGAACTTCCTGCTTCCTTGGAAGGTTCTGCATTCGGGAGATCCACTTCCTCTGGTAGATCCACTGTAGGTCTTGTCAGCTCCTTCAAGGAAAAGTCGCTCAGGGGCGGCAACGCTTGTGGAAGTTTAGCATTGCACGCTAGCAAGTGGTCAAGGTGACAAAATCTTTTGCGATTTCCGACTTGGACTAGGTAAGTAAGTGGACCACAAACTTTGTTTACTGTTCCAGGTAGCCACTTCCATTTCCCAGGCTGAATTGTAGTCTTCACTTGCACTTGGTCTCCTTCTTCAAACTGTCTGACCTTCACCTTGCCTCGATCATGAAAGTCTTTCATCCGCTGCTGACTTTTCTCAACACTCTTCCCGATGTCAGGCTTCACCAGTGTGAGACGCGTTCTAAGTTGCCTCTTCAGAAATAGCTCAGAGGGTGACACACCAGTAGTTGTGTGGGGAGTAACTCTATACTTTAATAGGAAGTTCGCTAATCGATGCTCTAGCGATTGTTGTCGTCCCTCAACATCTTTGCTTTTCAGGGCCTTCTTCACTATCTGTACTCCTCGCTCAGCAAATCCATTGGACTGCGGGTGGTACGGTGGAACGAGGGTATGTTTTATACCATTTTGACGTGTAAAGTCACGAAATTCATGGGACGTGAACTGTGGTCCATTGTCACTCACTATCTCCTCTGGTAATCCGGTTGACGCAAACAGCATCCGAAGTTTGTCAATCGTGTTAGCACTGGTGGTTGATCTCACTGGAATGACTTCCAACCACTTTGAATAACTGTCATTGACAATAAGTAGAGATTGTCCCTTATACTCTGCATAATCAATATGGATGCGTTGAAATGGTCTGGTTGCCCAAATCCATGGGTGTAATGAGGCAGACTGGGGACTGTTCCTGACGGACATACATGACGGACATGCCTGCACTGTCTCCTCAATGTTTCTGTCCAAGTTTGGCCACCATACATATCCTCGTGCAAGAGCCTTCATCCTGCACATACCAAGGTGCTCTTCATGAAGCTCCTCCATGATTCGTTTACGCAGTGCCATAGGAATTACCACTCGGATTCCCCAAAGGATAATCCCTTGTTCTATACTCAAACTGCTCCTGCGCTCAAAGAAAGGTTGAAGTTCTGGATCGTTAACCTGACTTGGCCAGCCGTTCAAGGTAAGTTCAAATACCCGGGCTAAAAGAGGATCCACCTTTGTTGCACGAGCAATGTCTGTGTTACATATGGGTAGCTCTGTGTTGTCCAGCCCTGTGCAGTAGACATCCTCATATTCTTCTGTACTGAGATTCCCCTCTACTGGCAATCTGGATAGTGAATCACAATTTCCATGTTCCTGAGATGGACGATATACAATCTGATATTGATATCCTGAGAGAATTAGTGCCCATCTCTGCATCCTGGCTGCCGCTAAGGTAGGTATACCATTTTTTGGTCCAAAGATAGTTACCAATGGTTTGTGGTCTGTGATGAGGGTAAAAGTTCTGCCGTACAGATACTTGTGGAATTTCTTCACACCAAAGATCAATGACAATGCTTCTTTCTCCACTTGAGCATAGTTCCTCTCGCTGGAACTTAAAGTACGAGAAGCAAAGGCGATTGGCCTCTCCGAGCCATCCTCCATCAAATGCGAGACTACAGCTCCCACTCCATATGCTGATGAGTCGCAAGCTAACCGCAGGGGTTTTTTCATGTCGTAGAATACCAGTAACTTGCCCTTTGTAATCATCTGCTTGCTTGCTTCAAAGCTGCTTTCACATTCATCTGTCCACGTCCACTGCTCTCCCTTTTTCAACAGGTGATGTAAAGGATGCAATACAGTACTCAGATTCTGCAGAAATGAACCATAGTAATTCAGCAAACCCAGGTAAGCCTTTAGTTCTTTCACATTTGTTGGTCTAGGAGCATCACGAATTGCAGCAATCTTCTCATCTGTGGGATGTATCCCGTGTTTGTCCACCATGAATCCCATGTACACGACCTGATCCGCCATGAAGATGCACTTGTCCTGCCGCAGTGTCATGTTGTACTGGCGCAAGCGATGAAATACCTCCTTAACAGTCTTAAAATGGGTTTCATCATCAGGGGCTGTGATCAAAATGTCATCAATTCTACACACTACTTGTGGTAATCCTGACAGGATCTTGTCCATAATTGCCTGAAATATGGCGCTAGCGGAGCTTACTCCATACGCAAGTCTTCGGTAGCGAAATAGTCCATGATGCGTGTTTATTGTAAGGTACTCCTCTGAGTCACTCTCCAGCTCCACCTGTGAGTATGCCTGTCTTAAGTCCAGTTTTGTGAACTTCTGACCTCCTGCAAGGGACGCAAACATGTCATCAGTGTTTGGTAGAGGGTACTGCTCTTCACTGATCACTCGGTTGACAGTCACTTTGTAATCTCCACATAAACGCACGGACTTGTCCGCCTTTGGCACAACGACAATGGGGGCAGCCCATGCACTGTGTTTGACTGGATAGATAACTCCTTTCTCCTGTAGTTTCTTGAGCTCTCCTTCAACTTTGTCTCTTAAAGCATAAGGCACAGGTCTTGCCTTGCAAAATATTGGTGAACATTCCTCCTTCAGTTTTATGCTTGCTTTGAAATGCTTGATTGGATTTTGGTTCTCCTCAAACAGATCAGCATACTCCTTTGTCAAGTGTTCAATTCTGTCCTTCGTCACCATGAAAATTTCCTTCCAGTCAATCTGAATTTTTGATAACCAGTCTCTTCCCAGCAAACACGGCTGACTCCCTTTTATGACTAGCACAGACATATTCGTCAGATGCTGCTCTCCATATACAACAGTCACACTACATTCACCAAGAATGGGAATGATCTCCTTCGTGTACGATCTTAGCACAATTGTCGATTTCTTTAGCTTACAGCCGGTAAGCATTTTCTGATAAGTGTGTTCATTCATGATTGTACGAGCACTTCCTGTATCTAACTGAAATTGCACTATTGACCCATTGATACTTAGTCCAATTGAGTAGCTCTTGTCTTTGTCGACCTCGCTTGTGCTGTGTACGGAATAAATTGACAGATCCTCCTCCTCATCACTGTCCTGTACATAATGGGTAGTCTTATCTTGTTTCAAATAAACTTTTCCCTGGACTTTACAATGTTTAGCTATGTGTCCAGGTTTCCCACATTTGTAGCATTTAATAGAGTTTCTGTGTTTACCAGCATCCAAATAGTGCTTCTCTCCACCGCGATATCCTGGCTTCTTAGGTCCTGCTGATGTCGGTTTTCCTCTCTGTCCAGGTTTCGAATTCATGAAGTGAACCGACTCTGTATTTCCTGCGAATGATTGAGTATCCTTATCGGCAATTTCCATTGCTGTGGCTATTCTGACTGCTCCATCGAAATCTAACTTCGCTTCGGACAACAACTTCTTCTGTATGGCCTCTGATTTGAGTCCGCAAACCAACCGATCCCTCAGAGCCTCCTTAAGAAAGTCACCAAATTCACAGTCTGCCGAAAGTTTTTTCAGTTCACATACGTACTCATTCACCGTTTCCCCTTCCTTCTGGTTTCTTTTATTAAATTTAAATCTTTCAGAGATGACTAACGGTTTAGGCATATAGTAGTTTTTCAAAGCACCAACAATGTTCTCAAACGAAGTGTTTTTCGGCAGTTGTGGCTGTAACAAGTTCTTAAGAATTCCATAGGTTGCGGGTCCAATCACTGATAAAAGCACCGCCACTTTTTTTTCATCTTTTACCTCGTTCGCGACGAAAAACTGTTCCATCCTCTCCGCATAATTTACGAAAGATTCCTTTCCCTCCTGAAAATCACCAAGCTTTCCGATATTCGTCATTTCGCTTATGATTCAAGTGTCCTCTTGATCCGAAATAAGTCGAAAATGCTCCACCTCGTCGCCACTGTAATATCTTGGTAGATACGGGAATAAATCACCAGAACACGTGGGAATTCAAATACACATGTTTATCTAGAAAGTTCAACAACCCACTTATTGCAATCTCGATCCCGAGGTAAATTCGCAAACACTACAATACTAGTATAACTGTACAGCAAAAGATATGTTGACATTAAGCTAGAGTATGGGATATACATGTAGCAGCATTATATAAATAGTGCCTGCTTGGGAGGGTACCAGTTGAAATTGACACCCCGAGAAAACCATTGTCAACCGACGCGAAGGGTACCAGTTGAAATTGACACCTCGAGAAAACCATTGTCAACCGACGCGAAGGGTACCAGTTAAAATTGACACCCCGAGAAAACCATTGTCAACCGACGCTTCGCGAAGCGGAGGTTGACAATGGTTTTCGAGGGGTGTCAATTTCAACTGGTTCCCTCCCAAACAGGCACTATTTATTTTATTATACTGAATGTCTTAATTTTATAGCAAATTTTACTGCTTTTATATAAAAAAGACGTGAGTTCTACGGCGAACCGTACGCGCATAATTTACGCGCATGTAACAATTCGTTCTATCGGCCCGTTGCTAAGTGTGTTGCTAACGCTGAGGGTATGGGAACGGATTGTCAACTGCGTCTAAACCAATCAGATTTCAGTATTTAACATGAAAGTATAATAAGAAATCATATTACATGTTTATGTACAATAAACAATAGGACATGTCCTACTTAATAGATCCGTTAAGAACTTGTTGAATTTAACACGCCAACTGCGTGTCCTGACTCTTCTATCTCTGAAACATAATGGCGATAATCTGATGTCTTATGTTCTGAAACTAAAATCTATAAAAATTATATAATGCGATATAAAGCAAATTGGTTTCTTTGTTGATCCTTACGAAATACCAGTATAAGAGCACGGAATATACTTTTGACTATTGCAAAAACGGCCAAAGGTCGGTGGTTTAACTTTTTTTATAATGCTAGCATCCATTGTAAATGCACATGCATCCTTATAAATCACAAACACAGTGTATCGCTTGAGTAGCTACATATCAGAGCAGAAACGATAGAATTTCTTAAAGTTTTGCTTTCATTTCTAGTTTTTGCATATTTCTGCCACAACTAGTCAGATGATCATGTCGACCTAACATATCATTATGTCGACTTGTTAGATCTTTATGACGACTTTTCAGATCAATATGTCGACTTTTTCAGATCAATATGTCGACTTTTCACTTAATTACATGACTTGTCAGATTTATTTGTCCATTTTTCACTTATTAACATGACTGAAATTTAAAACAAAAGCGTGTGCACCTCCAAATTGTTTCAATCCGATAAATTAAAACTAATAGGTGACATTTGACAAGTAAACAAAATTATCTATTAAGTAATGGCATAACTCTGCCACCATACATTTAGCTTCAATTTTTATAAATGTGTGCTTTGCTTAAAATTAAATAAAATTTCGGAGATTTCGAAAAATGACACGGGATTGACCACTCAAAACGAATCCTCCACACAAAATCAAAACTTGCATACCTCGTAGAGAAAACAGCATTCTACATTGATTGCTACACAAAGATGACTGAAGCAATGGTCGAATATTGATACTTGAATGGTTGGGCTAAGGAGGGGGAAAAAATAGCGTGATCCTGGAATGATGCAGTCATTACTTGTATATCCACAAAAAATGCACCCAAAATGATAGATACCTAAGACCATGTACTGTGCGAACCCTTCAAAACCACAATTGAGAAAATGATAGGTTATTGCGTAATGATGTAGCTCTATAAGTAATCCCCTTCATGTAAACTGTAGCTAGAAAGCTGCGTATAATGGGATCTACTTTCTCGAGTGAGAGCCCGTAGATACTCGAGATTATGGATTTGAATATCTTGCGCGATTACTAAGATCAAATATATTGAAAAATAATAGATGAAAAGAGATAAAGTGAAACCAAACTATTAATTATTAACAACATATTCACAACTTAATCAATAGGGGGGAGTCTTGTGGTTATCCATAAACACGCTGAGCGCCTAACTGTTTACCACTGGATCCCACTTGATGTTATACAAGATATCAAATGGTTATATATACACTTTGGTTGTCATTGAAAGACAAGATTCTATAAAGCAATTCTCGACGGGTTTGTTGTTGTTGCGAAAGTTAGTTTTTTATATACTGTATCTTGCTAGGGAATTATAATTCAAATAACACATCGACTTCTTTTCTAGTACATGTACCAAAGTAGATTTAACTTGAAAAACTCTATCAACTGTATAATTTTTGCTAATTATTCTCCTAACATCTTTAATTTCAATTATAAATTGGCTTTCAGAAGCCTCTTTAGATATAACAAGTGTAAAATATACGGGTATGGATTTTTTTTTAAAACGAACTACTGTTGTTTCATCAAAATCCGTTAAATATAAATTTTGTGGAATGTGCTTTTCAGATGATCAACAAAATTATGTTTATTGAGGTGCAATATCTAATAACAAACTAGTGTTGTATTGAAAGAATTATCTTTGACACTGTGATTGTTATTAAATCTATGAAAATTGAGGCCAACAAATACTAATCAAAGCACAGTATCATAATTTGAAGAATTTTAATGGAGAAGGAATCCAAAAGTTACGCGAAAATTCCAGCACTTTTCGAATGATAGGATATTTATTCAAGCCAAGCATACTTTTTTGCATCCGGAACTATCATTCTTTGATGTTGGAGGAATATGGCTCTTGGAAAAGATTCGCACATTGAGATAATCTTGCATAGGTAATTATCAAATCACCACACACTAAAGTATCTCAGATGCAGATATAAACATTGAGTTAGGAATTGTTTACCATAATGAAATTCATTAAGTGGGGATTCTCTCAATAATTTGTATTAATCAACTAATCACATTCTTCTTGTATAAGTTTATAAAACCCCAATACCATCAGAACAGAAAAAGTTATTATACACATTTCTTTACAGTATTAGGTAGATTTTGATAGACGCAAAGAAGTCCAAAATAGCTAAGGTTTTTTCTTTTTAAGATTACACATAGGTGGCGCTGAACCGGAAACCAGTGAAAGAATGGCCAAATGCCAGAAAGTGTAAAATTCCAAGAGATGTTCATAAGAAAGAAGCATAGAATTTTAAGAATCTGTTGATGACGAAGTCATAATGCTGACCAGTGCTCGTCAATAGCTAACCTTGAGTAAAAGAGATTATCGATTGTGTCTTGTTATTGCCCAATATTACAGTGATAATTGCATTCGGTGCTAGTCTTTTCTCAATTATCAAATTTGCTTAGATGCTCAAACCCATTCATACCACATAGCAGCAGAAAGACGAGAAGTATTCTCCCGGGAGTAAATCCAAATAGGAAGACATAGACAATTGAATCTCGGTAATTCTCCGATATAAAACGATTGTTGACAAGCGATGACCACTGCGGTCAAAAGGTGAATCTTTGTCATTCTCCTGCGATCGTACAAGATGGATTGGAAGTTGGAGAGATCTTTATATGGTTTTATCAAATTAATAAGTCTCGATAAGAAGAAATACCCCCATCTTTCGTCTCCAAATGAACATCGAGTTTTTATTGGTTTTCGTGAATTCTGCATTGAGCGAATTCATGCAAAAGTACTTAATTATCGTGGACGCAAATGTGAAGAAAATTAGGCGATAATACATGCATGTATACGCTTTTATCGTGCTTATATCCAGACAAAATACTTGTTTGTGTCATGGATACCCTAGGTAATTGCATTGTAATGACTCGGTCAGATACATCCTATGTCCACATGTGCTATAAAAGGTGCAGACCAAAAATGTCAACCCTTAAGTTTAACTTTGATTTTGCTTAACACCGGCACCAAGAAGCATTTATATCCAAATTTATCGATATAACTTCAAACATTAATCAATCAATAAATATCAAAATCCTAACATATATCAAGTACATACATTTTGAAGGAATTTTTAACACCATTTTCATGCACAAATATAGACGTATCTATATGAAATATAATTTTTTTCTATCAATTTGTTTTCTTGAAAAATTGACAAATCCCCATTAAAAACAAAGTTACTCACATTATACATGTTTTACAAAATTAAAAAAAAAACTCTTCTAAAAGCGATATACAAAAGCTTTAATGTCGACGTTATTTATACTTACAAAGAATTTCTAAATTTCAAAGCTTTTATACTAGTATACCTGCATAGAAAATATTCATTCACCTTCCGCGATTTGATAACATACACATGTATATCAATGAAATGTGAAGTAGCTTTCAATCTGTTATCATCTAGTTTCATTATATGTTTCACCTTGCAAATCTTAAACTCAGGCTTCTTCGATCAATATTTGAGGATTTTGCTTTATATACATGTAGATAGACTGTGTAATTTTATTTTTATACCACGTTACAAATAATCGTTTTCTTTTACATATTGTTTTTTTTGTGTGTGTGTGTGCATTTAAACAATGACGTAAAATCTTTTAAAAAAAAAGGTGTATTTAAAAAAAAAATGTACAGTCGCAAGATTTTAAAACTCAATCAGGTTACGACTTTTGCAATGACTATGTGTGCAAGAAGATCTAGGCGTACTGGAAAGAAGACAATTCCTTTCCCAGCGCCATGCAAAGCGAGCAATAAGAGTCATATCAAGTGAATGCCAGTTTGTTAAGAAGCATTTCCTTTATATTTAAACGTGATTCAATATTCAAACACCATATTTCCAAACGAGAAACTGTTAACATTACAGGCAAAAACATCTAGGAAACAATTAATTCGTAAACAATTAATCCCACATCAAATCTTACTGCATTGCGAGTGTAAGCGGTTGTCTATTTCCGCATTTCAAACAACATCAAATGCAAAACATTTTTTTTTTAAAAGCAAGCAGTTTAGCATAGAGTACATTATGTACTTGACATAATTTTCACCTAATCAAAAATATTTCCCAAAGGAGACAGACCTTTTTCTTCCACCCAATGGGAATTGAAGATGGTATCGAATGTCATTGTTTGACAGTACTTGAAACTGAATTTCTTGGACATTTTGATTCCCATGTCATAGACCAGCTAAGTACGGGCGGCGATGGTCGTCTGCATTGGATCAAACGGGTTTCAGTCATTCATATCAATTAATCAGGACTTACAAGTTTGATGCTGCTGAAGTAATTGAATACATAGCCATTTGCAGATTGTATATATCTCTTGTTATATCCGATCCGATAACAGAGCTTTCGTGAAAATTAGACAGTGTTGCAAATTTTGTCTGTAAAATTGTACATCTGTATATTTCTAGCATTATGCATGCGATTTTAAGTACAGGCACTTTACAGGAGGACATCTTCTTACATTGAGATTTAATCGTCATCGTTTCGGATTGGAATTTTAAAAAGCACGACCGATTCCTTGTATACATACAAACCCAGTGTTTGAGGAATAACCATTGTTTGCGTCATCAAATATTAACAGCAATTTGCCTTGTGTGACTATCGGTTTTGTCACAATCATGATGAGAATTTTTCACGAGACTGCTGCACATGACTTCAAATAACGAGAAAATATCACAGATGTGTCGAAGTACACATGCACGTTCAATATAAGAACAACCGGTAATATACAGACGAGTGGATGCGTCTGCTTTAATACTACGCTAGTCTTTTTTTTAAATCCCTGTCTTTAAACAAAATCGTAATTGAAGTAGGGAAACTTTCGTAAATAAAAAATAACTGAACAAATCACAGGGCACGCATCTTTTAAGAACAATGAAAGTTGATTGCGTAATTTGTTTTTTTAAAAGATTACTGCAAGTTATTTGTCCCTTTAATAGTGTTATTTATCTGTTACAAAAATCGTTCCTTTGAGATTTAATCGCAAATACTAAAGTTTCAGATAAAAAAGCAAATACGAACAGCAAATATTTGTAAATAGAAATTACTTACATAAGTATATGATACAAAACAGATAAAAACTGTTTTGGTCTTTCCAAAAAATTGTAAATTTTCGCTTGCAACCTCCGCATCCGTGCATCTTTTCTGTGTTGACGATAATTTAACGGTTTCCCTAACAACGACATTCTCGGTTCTACAAATCTTTTACTTCTGGACCCCTTGCCTGACAGTCGGTTTATATCACTTTCCACATCACTCTTTGTATTGTTGTAATTATTGTCACTACTCTCTTCCATATCCATAAATCCAACTCGTAGGAACTTTTTTCCCCCTCCTTTTGGAGATGGCGAGGGAGAGTCGGACTCACTCGGGCTGTTTGGTACCCAGTCAAGATAGCTCGGATCGCGGTAGATGCTACTCGGACCTCCTCCGCCTGCTACGCTGATAGTCAGCTTGACGTTCGATTTTCTGCTCATTATCACTCCTCGCAGATGCTGGTGGTCGGCGAGTTCAATCGTCTACCTTTAATACAGACGGCTGTATAAAGAATAAATAAAACAAGTGAGATAAACCAAACAATTTACCTGTAGAAATGGAGATGGAAAACTAAGGGGAGAGTCAGGAGTTTATTATTCAATTATCAACAACTACAGTGTGGAAAACGAAATAACTGTTATAATTAGAAATGTCAAAATTGCTTTAATTTGTTATTCTTAATTAAATTGCTATTTTCAGTGTCGGCGTACATATTTTTTAAAAAAGGTTATGAAGAATATCGAAAGTTAAAACAGAAGGAATGAATCAAAAGTGCATAGCCATCGAGTAGTGCAATAATGCTTTAGAGAATTGAGGCAATGCGATAAAAACACTGGTTGTAAACTACAAACGCATAACATGCAAAGCAATGCTACGAAATGAACAAAAAGATCGTGTCTATATACAAGGGGATTTAAGGGGAAGGGGAGGGGGTAAATTTATAATACTCTATTTAAAACACTCTCATTTACTATCAAACTTCTTGTAAACCATTGCTACAAAATATGTAGAGATATTTGTCTTGCTTTTTTCAAGTTATTTTTTTTTTTTAATTTAAATTCGAAATCAAGTTTTAATTATCATCAGCTTCTTTATTGCCGGTGGCAGATTACATGTAATGTTTGCTGAAAATGAGAGGAACCGATGTATACTACATAATTGGAAGATTTTGGCATCGAAATAAATATGTTATCTTCTACACATGTAGTTTGATAGATTTTCAGAAAACTCAACAAACTTAGTCACTTTTACGTCAGACTAAATTGAAGAGGAGCAAAAATAAGTAAAAACATTGTCGACATCTAATTTGTAAAGCGTAAAAGAGAAAAATCAACGGAAATTTAATCGTGTCAGGGGAAGAATCGCAACGTTTAAACGGAATGCGCTTTGAAGTGTGGCAAAAAACCGAAGCTCGTTGATTTTCTACACTGGCAACTTACCCGATCGAATGAAATTTCAAATCATTTAATCGTAAAAAGAATCTAATAGCATAAACGGCGAGCTTAATTTTTGTTTTTATTCGCATCAGAATCTCAGAATTATTATTAAATCTAGATCAATCGTTCAAAGACGAGTGGCAGCATAATCCTACATTAGGCAAATTATTCTGCTTGTAATTCATCAAAGACCGTTGACCTTTAAGAGCTTCTCTGTATCATTTCAGAGAGAGAGAGAGAGAGAGAGAGAGAGAGAGAGGTGGTTCACTTGAGTTGAACATTTTCTCGAATTTTCAGAGGTAAATTTACATAAATAGTGTTAGTTTTTAATTTTGATTTCTCTAAATTTTAATTGATGTTGCTCACATGTACAAAAAATTATCTTCTCTTGAGTATATAATAGTGCAGAACAAAAGTTAACCAAAGATGTTTCATTCTCGTTTAACGTTGCTATTTCAAGCCCGCTTTTCTATATTTAGGGATTCTCGTTCGTCAAAAACTAGTATATGTCGAAATTAAATGATTATAGACCACTGATGTAACAGCAAAACCCATCTAATGGAGAATTTTAGTTTACTAATTTGAAGTTTTCTTCCCATTAATTACATGATATTGCCTGTCACTGTAACGTTTTTCTTTCCTGAAATTAATGAAACAATCTGTTGGCTAATGCTTGGAAAAATCGAATATCTGGAAAATGTCACTTTCTTTCTTACCAAAATAAGCGCTATCCATTGCAGTTACACGAGAAATCAGATTGAAAACAACAAAATGTTTGATAAAAAAGATCCAAATGTCAACTACAGGACCAGAGCTATCAATGAGGAATTGATTTTGTGTATTCTTGTATTCTTTATAGCAATAGACTTTTTTTTTTAGTTATGGAAGAAATATGAGTATCGGGTTCTGTAGCTGTAGCAGATTTCTCCAATGCTGCTTGTCACAGGGAGTAAGGGAGATAATCACGAATCGATAGCTGTTACATTTGTACGATTCGAATTTCAAATCAAAATTCGTTTCTTTGTGTATGCAATTTATTTTTAAAGAAATCATTAAGTAACCCCCCCCCCCCCCTCATAAAAAAAAATAATCCGTTCGCAAAATAACTGCATTTTTCAAATTTGAAGAAAACATTGATGATCTTGAAACATATTTCACACATCAAAAAGATAGTTGTTTAAATGATGCCAATTTCATTTTGTCATATCAGAAGAGAAGTAAGCAAGAATGTTGAAGGAAATCTTAATGATCTGTTGATGTTGAAAGGGTCTTGTTTTCTATTAACCAACTTTTCGCGTGTGTCTTTGCTTAATAAGCATTTTGTTCGTACATATGTACTTTTTTTTTAAAAAAGAAAGAATACAATTATTAGAAAAAAAAAGGAAAACAAGTTCAAAAATCAAGATTTATAACATGTTGTGCAGTTTTTTGTAGGTACATGCATATGATGTTTATATCAAAACGTTATTTTGCTTGGAATGATATGATTAAAACACTAACTATAAAAATATTAATTTATACTCTCTATTTAAGATTTATCGTTATATATAAAAGAAATCTCTTGAGATCAGTTCTGATAACGTATTATTGTTCTCTATAGCGTCCATGTTATTTACAGTCGTATTTAAGCTGGTTCTGGGCTATTGTCTACAACAGGGGCTGACCAAAAGCCAAATACAATGCTGGTGTTCGATCGACACAATTTAGCATAGCTGACACCGGCCGCCCTGGCTCAAGTATTCATTTCCCCTCCAACTCTCTCTCTCTCTCTCTCTCTCTCTCTCTCTCTCTCTCTCTCCCGTCTTTTCGTTCTATAAATTACTGAAACAATTTGATTCACCGACTTCCAGCTCGTAGTAGATTGCGATACTAGTATGCGATGGCCATAAGCCCCTCTGGCTTGATTTATCTTTTTTTCCGATAGTACGAGGGCGTTATTAATCCATGTACCGCAATACATAGTTTGACCAGTAATTGAGATGCGTCATTAGTCAATAAGCAATAGGTACATGTGCTATAAACGTTTGATTCGCTCTTTATTTTACGCATTGCATATATAAAGTGCATTTTACATATTTATGCATGGTTCAACAATAAGGAACTACAAAAAGGTTAATTCACCAAGTTCGGGGTAATTGTTAAATAAAATTACACGAATCTTCTTGAAAACCATGCATTATTTCCCCCACCGAATATTGTCACATCGTTAAAATACCGAAATAATGATACGGGTTATTTCTTCAAAGTGTTAAATCAAGATTTTACCAGAATTTTTTTTAAAAATGTACATACAGCCTACAGCCTTTAACTATAGAGAAAATCTTCTGCATGTGTAAATTAATATAATTTAATGAAAGAAGTGACGTATTGGTCCAATGGACTGGGTGCAGTTTAGTTTAGTTAACTGTTTATTTTGTTTACAGTACAAATTACAATGTTTATAATGCACAATGTCACTATAATAAATGATTACTCACTTATTAAAAATCATAGAATTTCTACAAAAAGTGATTACCATGCAACGCTATAATTGTAATATAGAATTGCACGGGTTACACGTACGTGAAATATTAATGCAATATAAGATTAATATGTTGTTCATTTTAGCACCCATCTTTCGAATAATATACATTGTACATAAAAATCGAACACCGTCTGGAATCACTTAATCAATTTTTAATCAATTTAGTGCATGTTGGAAAATTACGTAGCAATTGTCGTAAAATAAAATAGTTTGACCATTGCTGCAAAAATGTTCGCCCCTTTTCCTATTTGAGTTAGTCCGAGAAAAAAGTTAAGTAAATCTGATTTTTTTTTTGCCCACCAAAGAAACCTCCTGGTACTTGTATAGCATCAGTAACTGAAGTAAACGATAAAGTTTGACTTCAAGAGTAATAGTATTAGAGTATTAGGGTACGCTGAACGACTCCAATTGAGTAAAGAATTCAAACTTATTTGTCAAATTAGTGTTATATATATATATATATATATATATATATATATATATATATATATATATATATATATATATATATATATATATGCACTCAATAAAATCCACCACAGTGGTCGGCGAGTTATAGATAAAAATTAAAAGAGAAAAACACGAAAAACCTTCAATATAGCTTAAGCGCTTTCATTTTAAAATCTTCAGAAGCTATATATATTTGTGATAGTACTCACCGATAGCACTCACATGTAAAAAACCGAGTGCTGATCTCGGACCGAACACTACCAAGAAGAAGAAGTGTTAACTATGACAGTCACACAGTGCGTATATGTATCTATCTACGTCATTGACATCCAATTTACATGGACGGAGGTTGACCTTAAAACGTCACGGGAAACAATTGAAATGATCCAGAGCAAAGGGTGATCTTTGTGAGGCATCATTGGGAGGGGTATCTGTATTGTCTGTATACAAAGGTATATGACATGTATTAATCCATTTAGCCTGTCTGATGCTATTATAAGTCTATTGCGGAAAAGATAATAAACGGGTAATCCCTTGAGGTGCAAGTACAGGAAAAGTGTGGTAGCGGTAAGCTTTAGAGTACGTTATTAGCATAAGTCATACTTAGGTAAAAGATATCACGTTTATAATTGTGTTCTGAAGAAACGGGAAATGAATTGATGAATGGCCCAGGACTGATCAATACATAATGAGGTTGATGCTTTGCAAATATCGTAACTAATAGATATAAGATGCCAATACGCGATGGCAACTTTCCTAAGTGACCGCTTTATCGATGTAACGCTATCCAATGACGCAAATTTAGAATCCAAGTATTTAAATTGACTTTTAAAAAAGAAAAAGATATCAATTTTTACCCAAAATTCCTGAGATAAATTGTTTATAACAATTCCCACACGTGTTGACGATAATTATCTATCAACATTAACATTTAAAGTTCAATTGATTATTTAGCAAGGAGATTCCTTTTACACGATATACAATCAATATGTATGTCAAATCATTATACAGAAGCGCGTTTAAAGCAAATTTCACAATAATCAAATTGTCGTACACTGTTTTAACATGTCAGTAGATAATTAGTTCAACAATTAGAAAGACAAATAAGTAACGGTGAGTTTTCCGGACTAATATTATTGCAAACATGCAAACCATTTTCACGAGTTTACTAGCATTTATTAGTCCACTTAATTGAATGCTCTCCTGTCAGAATTCAAAAAGCTTTTGAAATTTAAACTACATGTACAATTAAATGAAAAAAAAATATTTTTTTGTTTCACAAGGAACACTTTATTGCCGTTACCTAATAATTTGCAAGTGCTATGTACACAAAATCATTATGGCACATGGTAATATTGCCAGACATACTTCGAGAAAACAAGTTATCTCTCTTGTTCTAACTTAAAACAAGCACCATCTGCGCACATTAATTCAGTTGCAAGTCCAATATGACCATGTTATGGCATTGTATATCATTTCGTTTTCGTTATTGTTTTTTTTTTCAAAACATATGACGATTCCTGGACGTTTTGGTATTCTCCTTAGGAAATAGTGTCTGCAATAATGATGCACATTCAATGCCAACCTGGTACCACATTTTTACATATTTTCATTTAGGGTATTGTGTTTTACGCTTGATTTTATTAATAAATTCTCCCCTAAAAAAAATCCAATGTACGGCTGCATAGATTTTGATAAAAAGAGGCATGAGTTTAACAAAATCCTTTGATAACTGTGACCGTCACACTAGTGCTTGCATTATATTTTAAGTTAAGCTAACAATTGTGCGTGAACTTGATTGTTGTGAAATGAAACATCAGTTTTGAATATGACCAACTAAACTTGACTTAAATCTACATCTACCGCTCAAAGGTACTGCAATGCTTATTGAACACAATGCGAACCTCAACATCATTGTATCAATGTTTATTGCGATTCCTTTAAAGCTGATGACGTCATCTCGATATGACACAAATGTTCTACGGTAGATTTACACGACGTGTCAGTGCTTGCAGTAAATGGTCTTTTTCATTTAAAATTCTTAAACTTTCATTTGTATAATAAAATTTTCAATTGTGTAACTTTCCATTTGAAGTGTTTCATTGTTCATTTGTATTGTAAAAATTCCGATTGTATTGTATTATTTTCAATTTTTAATGTATAATGTTTTATTTGTATTGTATATTTTAAGTTTCTATATCAAAATATAAGTTTGAATTGTATAATTTTAGTTTGTAGTATATATTTTTTTTCGTTAGTATTGTATCTCCATAATATTGATGAATTCATAAATTGGTGACTCTTCGATTTGATAAAGATAAACATTGATTTATAGTGAAACGTTGCCCTCTAACGATACTGGTACTTTTACGGACTTGTTCCTACTCTTATGAATTATCATTATTGAATCCTTGCTTTCAATTTTATTGCAAATGGTATTTGTTCCTACATATTTTTGCAGATCAAATTTCAATATAACACCAGCACAATCATGAAATACATTTGTCAACTTTTTTAATACTCTTACGCGAACAATTGTTATAACCGTTTGTCTTTTCACGCTGACCGATGATCTTTTGTAAACTATCCATTACCAAGTGAGTTATGGTTCCGACGTTTACACATTTTCCAAAACCGCGAGTATGTGCGGCGGAAAGGTAAGAAAGACGTTAATGCAAAACGAACAAGTTATTTTTTAAAACATGCTAAAATACGAAACAAAACTAGCTTAAAACAAAACCAACATCCTCTTTTGCAAAATCAACAGACACCGGTGTGTTACAACGCACTTTGAAAAAATTTTTCAAAGTGCGTTAATTTTCGGACCAAGTCAACGCACTTTGAAAAAAAATTATTTTTTTTCAAAGTGCGTTGATATCGTCGATATTAACGCACTTTGAAAAAAAAATGTTCAGGGGTTAAGTCAAAATAATATATAATTTTAGATACAATTAATAATTGTTTTAACCTTGTGTAGCTTAATGAAATATATTTAAGAAAGAACCCACTGCATTCTCAGCTAACTTGATAAACAGTTTCTCGATTAAAATTTTTTCCCTTTTCTCATAACCTTACGTAGTTTGACAATTTACATTAAGAACAACCCGGTAGATTTGAATTATCCAAATATGGCATAAACTGCATCGCTTAGCAACTGCATTTTCCTTTTATTGTGTATGTAGCAAACTTGCTAAATATTTGGTACATTGTGCTGTGCCAGAAACGAAAATTATAAAATTATTAAATTTATTTATTGATAATGGAGATAATGTATAACATATTTCAACTGTCTTCAATTGCATGTGCTTATAAACTAACATGATGTAAAAAAAAAATGCATTAGTTATAGTTATCAAAAATAATATGATCTTTTAGAGGATCAGTGCAAGAGAAAAAACTCACACCCTAAAGATTACTAATTTAATGTTTGTCGATGTTCATGAATTTTATATAATAATGAAGTGATTTATTTGATTAGAATTTGAAAACATTTATAGATTCTTTAACATACCATTGGATAAATTAATGTTTGACTTATGCAGCTCGTTTTTTTTTAATTCCCCTATACATAATTTACAACAAAGTGTATTTCTTTTCCGATTTTATACATTTACTCTAAGTTGCTGGATATCATACATGTTTTAGAAGGAAAATAGAGGGGTAGGAGACCTTCTTCCTATAATGAATTTAATGATGTACTGGTAATTGACCTGTATCTTTGGTTAACCGCCACCCCCACCCCCTATCCCCGTTTTCAACGACGGCAAATTATATTCATTAGTGTTAAATAATCATCATACTATCAACAAATAAGGAATTTAATTCCAGAATTTGTTATTTATATATATTTTTTCAAAGTGCGTTAAGTGTCTCGATACTAAAAAATGTTGATGTACCTTCCTAACGCACTTTGAAAAAATTTTTCAAAGTGGGTTAACGTGGTCTAAAATTTAACGCACTTTGAAAAAAATTTTCAAAGTGCGTAGATTTTGTCCAAAATTTAACGCACTTTAAAATTTTTTTTCAAAGTGCGTAATTTTTTCAAAGTGCGTTGCCACAACGCTCTCTAGCGTTTATTCAGTGCATGACTGTTGGTTTTGCATTGGTGATCGTTTGTTTTGCATCGGTGTCTGTTGATAAAAGAGGCTGTTGGTTTTGTTTTAAGTTGGTCTGTTTTGTATTTAAGCATGTTTTTAAAAATAAGTTGTTCGTTTTGCATTAACGTCTTTTTCACCCTTTCTGCCGCCCATTACCGAGTATGTGAGTTTAAGAAGAGAACGAATGCTATTTCTGTTTATTTATCCTGAGAGAAAATAAAATATACATATATGTACGTTGTTTTAAAAATATATTTATTACATTATATTCAGGTTAAACTTTTCTTTCAGGTAAGACCTGTGAAATATTGATTAAACTTTTAATTGACACCTTGCTAAATCTGTCCGCTACTGTGGATATTATGGTTTTCTTTATCACATTGTACAAGTCACTATATTTGTCATATTCCGGGGGGAAATCTTTTATAAGGAAATGTATATTTCGTTTTTCAAGCTGTTTTGAAGCAAGAAGTTCTTTCCGGTATCCGGATGAAAAATAAAGTTCTAATGTTAATTTCAGCAAATAACAGGAAAGGAAATGAATAGGAAGGCATGACAATGATCAGAGTCGGTGGTTTCAAAGAAAACAAAGCCCCTGAAACTAAGCATTATCTCCTTTATTACTGGTCCCGTCATGTGACAATTCACAATCCTTAATGCACAAATTGCGTTTTGTATGAGTGAGAGATTTTCAGTGATTCTCCCCTGGATTATAATCAATATGTTTAAGAATATCTCGGAAATCTCAATTTTTTCCCCCTCAGAGAAATGTAAATCAAATCAAGACCAGACATAGAAAAAACATCGAACTGACTATCATCACTGCTACCGCAAACAACGGTGTTCAATTTTTTACACATAGTTATGGTTGTATTGGGGGGTTCAAAAGAACGAGGGGCGAAAGGGGTATACCCAGTGGTATTGATAATACAATAACGAGTTGCTTCGGTAAACATGGATAACAAAGTATTAGTGGCATTACTGTCTTCACCAATATGATTAAGTGAAAGAAGAACTAGCTTGATGTACAAGCTTATTTGAGATGAATTATTACGTCACCTCATCTGGAACTTGTTTTAAACAAAATTAATATTTCCACAAAGATATGAAAAAATAAATGAAGGTACAATTACATTTATCTTGTTGAAAATGGAAACTTTTAATTGAAATTTGATAGTTAAGTTGAAATCCAATTTAGCTTTAAACTCTATTCTGAAAGCTTCTGTCCTTTGAACTAATGAACTAAGCATCTTTCTTTTTATTTCTCTCTTTGTATCTCTCAGTCCACCCACCCCCTCCATCTCTCTCCATCTTCTGAAATTTGTTTATATCACTCATTGTTACACATTTTACATATTAAAACTTTTTGGAAGACAATAGCTTTTTAAAGTAATTGATATGTTCAAAGCTTTAGTGAAAGTCATCCATGTGATTACTATTCCCTAAGTCACAATTAGGTAGGTAGATCAGTGTGAACTGATGTAAGTTTTCAAAATATTTTGTTCTTATAGCTGTTGACATGTTGTGTTCATACGGTATTGAAAATTTGCATATTGTGTTTTCTGGCAAACGTTTGCTATACGTTTGGGCGAGACTAAAATTAGATTTGAATTGCAATTCTGGGTCAAATATTTTTTCTCCGGAATATTTTTAATTTCTTTCAGAATTAACGCCAGTAGGAAAATCAATGTACTTTCCAGCATTTATTTTCTTTCAAAGAAAAAGAAAAGAAGAAAGAAAGAGAGAGAGAGAGAGAGAGAGAGAGAGAGAGAGAGAGAGAGAGAGATGGAGATTAGTACTAAGCAAAAAAAGTCCATCAAAGTGATAATTAACACAGAGAGAGAGAGAGAGAGAGAGAGAGAGAGAGAGAGAGAGAGAGAGAGGGAGAGAGAGAGAAAATGAAAGACAGAGATGAAGACAGAGAGACAATGAGATGAGTTAGGGAGCGAGGGCAAAGGGAGGAAAAACACATGTATAATATCAGAATGATTATGTCAATTAAATGTCTATGCTTGAAGTGCAAAGTATTAGATGCTGCAGACAAAGAATTAGGAGAGAGAGAGAGAGAGAGAGAGAGAGAGAGAGAGAGAGAGAGAGAGAGAGAGAGAGAGAGATAAAGAGAGAGAAAATATAAGGAACATTTTCAAAATATTTGTAATACATTTATATTCTTAAAAATTGAGAACTTTAGTTGAATTTGATATTTAAGTTGAAATCCAAATTAGCTCTAAACCCTATTTTGAAAACTTTTGTCCTTTGAACTAAGCGTCTTTCTTTTTATATCTCTCTTTGTATCTCTCTGTCTCTCCCCCTGTCTCTCTTTCATTGTCTCTTTCTTTCTCTCTCTCCATCTTTTGATTTTTATGTATCACTCTTTGCTATGCTTTAATTATGTTGATTTTCTTAATCATTTTTCAAAATACTCCATCGCAAAGAAAACAAAAGTTTGGTTTATATAACTAACTTCCATTCCTAATTTGCAAACATAAACTACTTTTAAAATATTTCTGATGTATGTATTGACATGGCATTTTTAAGTTTCTGAATTTCAATGTGCTCGGTTTACTAATGGAGAGCAATTACACAATTTGAATTGGCGTTTGCATTAAGTATGAATTATTTCTATTTTATAGTTAATTGCAATTTGACAATTTCTTTATTATCTTAACTGCATAATTTACAGTGTTGTGAAAAATCCAATAAACAATAATGCATATTATAATACAAAAACAAAACATGCGTTGAATGATGAAAAAAAATGAAAAAAGAATTTTTATTGCATAGAAATTATTGACATTACTAAATATTACAGTGAAAATCTTCCTTTTAAACAATACATATTTGCAAGCGATAATCATACAAGTGCTTACTTAACACTAATGTTCAACTTTTAGGAACTACATTTTTAAACTTCAATGTTAAAAAATAAACATATATATAACTAACCTGTTCTAATAGTAATGTGCATACTGTAAAATCGTTAATTATGGTGGTACAGTAATAAACTAATAGATCGAGTTTTACTTATCAAGTTAATATTCTTTTCCATTTATGAAAGAAAATAGCGAAAACTAATCTTCTCAGTGGCTTTAAAATGGACCAAAATACATCACCTAATCTTTCACAAAAGCAAAAAGCTACCAAGAAAGAAATTTAGGAGCAATAATACATACTCCAGGGGCTATTGGTAGGATTTTGGGTGATTAATTTCGCTCTACGCACACGCAAATTTTGAAATTGAGAAGCAATTCGCCGTAATAATTACTTACTATCATTCAACAGAACAAATTTTCCCTGGATATAGTGATGCCAATTTAGATTTTCAACTACATGTTGCAAGTCAATAGCAATTAAGTAAGCGTTATATAGAGAATGGTGCGCGAGAACACTTTACGCTGAAGTCTTAAACGAAGAATCTTTTTCCAAATCTCACGAATTAAATTACATACATACTAAACTTTTTTTCTAAATTTTAATTGACGTTTCCGCTTGTCGCATTTGGAAGAAAGTAATATTCCAAGCAAAATCAGTAAAACTTGAAAACCCTCTTTTTAAGGTTCTTAAGTGTAATCAGATTGACCGTATTAACCAACCCATCCCCTTTTATTTCTTCAATCTCGCACAACTCCCCACTGCATTTCTTTTCATCTCGCTTGTTGCTTCGCAGACAGACACTATCACATCAATAAACAAAACAAAAAAATCCCAAAATCTGTCTCCGGGAATAGTGTGTCTATGCGTTTTGTACAAAATTGTCTAGTTCTATTACATTCAACTGGTTTTTTTTCAATCTTGAGGGTTTGTTCGTCCGTGGCCCGACACCCTGTCTCCAATCGGAGAAAAGTAATCACGTAATATGTTTTGCTAGCTTATAGACGAGGCTTGTCATTTAAAACGCATTGCATGTCAAGTTAAAAAATGATATACATCTATACGCAACAGAATGCATAGAACTTACACGTATATGGGTATGATTTCACGGGATAAGTATATTAAATTAATCGAAAGACCAGATAGTTGCTAAAATTATATTTTTTACTATCAATAATTCAAACCTTCTTACTTTTTTATAATGTGGTCATGTACAAAATAATATACTTTTTTCTTTTGCAACAAAGTTGACAAAATTATTACATATACATACCTACGATCCCTTTCAAATATGTTTCCCCTACTATTTCAAAAATTATTCCTGTACATGTACTCCAAATAAGTAAACGAAGTTCCAAATTTCTACTATTTGTCCTTTCGTCATGTGCAACTTCTTAAAAAGAGAATAAAAAACACCAGATTTTCCCGATTTTCATTTTCCACAGTGTAAAGCGAGGTTGCGTGAGTAGAAATCGTAAAGTAATAAAGAACTAAGTTGTTGTAATTGACAAAAGCCAACTGCCTTATTTACTGCTTGTATTGTTGTGTAATTGAATTTCCCCCTCGAATCAACTCGCGCCCAAATCATTCCTTGACATTTACCTCAAAAATCTTATTTCTTGACTTAATGATGAAAGGCATCGACGGAGCAGTCATCTATTGACTGCAAATCATTATCTTCTGCCGCAAAGAGCCAGCATTTAGTATGGTAGTATCTCCTCGATATTTCCTAATATTTCTGTTGCTTCTGGGTTCAACAACACTGCGAGACTTAACCACGTATGGCTTTACCGGGGTTCGCAATGTAATTGGTTTGTGTTGGGGATGATATAGGAATTAACTAGCACCGACAGTTATTGCATAGTATTAAATTTGCACAATTCTACTACAACTTTCTTGTTTGTGCCATCATAACATCATTTTTCTCTTTTTTAAAAACATAATGAGAAGGAATTCCACCTTCAAATATTCAATAAAATGTTCAATATGCATCGAAACAAAATACCTGTGTTAACATTTTTATATTTATATCGATGCTATTACAATTAATTTGATATTTTGAAAAATAACGTAGGGGCAAAACTATCATTTGAAATTAACACAATTCACAGTCTTACAATTACCAGTTTTTTTTCTTGCTAGCTAGAGACGGACAAAAATGAAGCCAAGCTAAGATCGAAGTACATACCTTGTATATTTATTGATACAAATCGCAGTCCGCTATCACGAACAGAGATACGTTTCGTGGGATTGATCTTCCGTTCTCATCAGTCTATCTACTGCAGCAGCATCTCACGAGCGTTTGATTTCCTCCTTGATATAGGTAAGCAGCGTTCACATTGAACTCTAATAAAACTAGTGCTGCGTCTGGCTTACGGAATATAAAAGAATACGCCAATTCAAAACTTTCAACGGTACTCCTATAGTCCATTAGCAGAATAAATTCTGGTCATTATTTTTTTTTCTATACAGAGATTCTTTTGATTAATATATTACATGGAACGGACACTTCTCGCTTTATTGATGAATGATGAAATGGCGTTTTGAGTGAATGACACATTGTTAGGAGATCTGATTTTCTCACCAGAAATAATCAGTTAGGTTATATTTGTTATCCCTACAAACCTTCGGAAATATGTCAGATATACACTGAGGTGCAGAGTAAAGTCGCAATAGGGTTTAACATTTAGCAAATCACTGGTCGAAAATTCATTAGAGGTAAAGAATCCCGCAGGAAGTAAATTATGATCTCGCACACTGCATGAACATACTTTGAAAAAAGATTTTAGGTATGTTGTTAGATGTCCCGTTGAGCCAGTTCACACTGGTGTCGACACCTAGCCACAATGTACACCGAGTAAGGATTTATCGTGATGACACCTACTGGGATTCAAGACTTCGAACTCTTCACCGCGTCCAGGAATTGAATTTGAGCTTCAAATGGATAGAGGATCAGACTTTAGAATAATGGTGTAGTTTCAATCTGCTTTCACTCTCAGACCACGCAACCGAAACCTCCTTCTGATTACATAAAATAAACAAACTCTATAATTGTTCGCGTTTGCCATCATCTTAAACTATATATCTTAAAAGGAAGCGACTTTTCATAGATATGTCAATTCTTTACAATAATATAATGTAAAATGAGAGCCATACATAATACTGCTTTTTAATGAAATGCCATAAGATTATTAATTTCTACTTTACACTTGCATGTAATAAGCAATTCCATATTTTGCATACGCATTTAGTTAAAGTATAATCGAATTTTCACTAGATTTGTTTTCTGATTGTTTTTTGACAGGACTTACAATTCCGCACCCTCCTTGTGTTCCTGAGGAAATTTAACGGTTAACGCAACAGCTCTACCTTAACATTCATGTACTATCTTGTATTATTATACTTTCATGTTAAATACTGAAATCTGATTGGATTAGACGCAGTTAACAATCCGTTCTCATATCCTAAGCGTTAGCAACACACTTTCCGTTAGCAACGGGCCAATAGAACGAATTGTTACATGCGCATAAATTATGCGCGTACGGTTCGCCGTAGAACTTGCGTCTTTTCTATATAAAAGCAGTAAAATTTGCTTTAAAAGTAAGACATTCAGTATAATAAAATAAATAGTGCCAATTAATCTTTCCTAGTTGAAGTTATTAAAGAACAAAAATTTTATTATACTTAATAAATTAATTCTCCCTGTGTTAATATTTGGTATCGCATAAAATTCTTATAACCATTGTAAAGATTTTGCTATTGATAGTGTTGATAGCGATTTGCCTGCCTAATGTGAGTACTTTGCTTCATGCAAATTAGGTTCTCGCTAAAAACCCAATTTTCCTACAATAGTTTGCCTCAAAAGCACGATTTAAAACAAAAAACTTGTATGCTTTAAGATGGATCTATATTCTTTCGAGTAAGCAAGTAGTCATACGTAATCATTTATAATGCAATTGCTATATAGAACAAACTTTGCCAAGGAAAATCAAACTATTCAATTAATTTTAAACGGAACACAGTACATCGATTATCTTGTATTTTGCTTGTAGAATTTAGTCAAAACTGCCAAGAACTACAAAAGTTCTGTTTTGCGGTATATTGTTTTAGATTTAGTTTTACGCATCATTGAAACAACGATATCAATCTACAACCTCGAAGTCATTACTTTTCCATTATTAAACGAAAAACACTCGGATAATTATCAAGTGCAATGTCATTTTAATGCATTAAAGTCTACCATTAAGTTAAAGTATAATCGAATGACTGTGACCTCAAACATGTCCAATTCCATCCTAATATTTATCATCCTTTAAATTATTTTAGTTCTATATCGACAAAAATGTGTAATGGACTGCATTAAAAGTCCCGTTGTCGTGAGTTTTTCTCTCCATGCAACCGAAAAGGATAAAAATGACTAATCAAGATTTTGAATTAAAAATTTTAACAAGTGGAAAGCTGACAATGTGACATCAAACTGGGTTTTATTTTATGTGAACTGTATCTGTAACCATTTGTCAACCCTGAATTGATAAACAATACCTTTCTAGAGAAATGGTGTACTCTATATGCAATATTGTGAGCGAAAATGACTAAATTCAACAGCTAGTGTTTTTTTCTCATTACCGTCTTCCTAGGAGTTGAAATAATATACAGTCTCCGGGTTGTGCACGTTCTCTCCTTTGTGATTGGTAGAAAATACATGATGTAAAAATTTACAATTATTTCATTGGTTAAAAAAACTGGTCGGCGCAAGGGAGATAAATTTCTGATGATATTTTTCACGTACGACTTAACAATTAACGTAGATTTCATATCTTAAAAAGTGAGAAAACGAAAAAACAATAAAAATTGCTACGAATAAAATTTAGACTTTGATTTTCAGTACAACTAGTTGAAAGCAATATTCTAAAATATCTACTGAATTTTTTTGTTCTTTTCTTTTTGTTTTGTTTATGCAAATATAAAAATGTGAAAAATTTGGTGTGGTATGTCTAATATCAGTAAACAGGTTTGCATATTAGATACGGTAAAACTAATATCAGTAAAGAAGATACTGAATGCTGTGGTATTATACGTCCCTGTGCACACTTAAGGCACACATAAAAAAGTTCCACACGCCATTGCATGTAGAGGAAGGCGACATTTACATAAAAAAAGAATTAAATGTTTTTTGATAATTTTTTTTTCTGTTTAGAGTTTGCTCTAAAGACGGTAAGCTTTTTTAAAAAGCTAAACTTGTAAGTAATCAAAAATCAAAATCCAAGTAATATGCACATCCCTGATATATATCCAATTGATCTGCAAAACATCAACTTTCTATTTTGAAAATTGTAGGAGGAGTTATCCGTAAAATAAGGGTACCCTTTTGGCAGCCCCCGCCATTTTCACAATTTCAATAACCGGATTTTTCCTTTGGAAAATACGGTTTATAAAATGTTCAATTTTAACTAGTTTTATTCCATTCAAATATTTCTCATATATATTAAGTATGCTTTAAATTTGAAAACAAACTTAAACATTATTTTTATATTCTTGTTTCAATCGAAGCTTCATATTTTATGAAGTGCTGTTAGTAATTGGATTTGATTTACGTTAGGAAGAAAACGTGGCAATTGGTGATGTGTAACTTAAAGTTACTACCCAGCTGAGTTGTGTCTTGAATAGCACTGCCGATCGAAGGGGACACCTGTTCTATACCAGGTTCTGATCACAACTCGGGAACGATCTACCCGCTGATCGGAATGCTGAACCCGATCTTAATTACATGTACTTCATTTATCCCCATTTTAATAAAATCCCATCATATGGCACAAATCAGAAATTTCGATTTACAATTAAAATCATTATAAAGCAATTATAAAAAAGTAATATATTCTTCCTTGACATTCATTGAGGTCCTCTATTAAAATGTCATTTGCCTTGTTAGACAAATGAATGCCATATCCCCTAAACAGTGAGATTTATTTTTCAAATAAATATTGTTGTGTCCTATTACTTTTCCTATTTTTTCTTCAATGAATGTTGCTACTTCTTTATTAATATGCATTTGCTTTTCTCCATCTCCCTCAAAACTTACGAAAAAATCAAAATTGTATTTTCAATTGTTTTCAATTAACAAACTGATATAAGTTTTTTATTTTCCTAATAACAGGGAGTGGGCTACAAAAAGAAATGCCATTCAACCCAAGTGAATGACAATAATATCAGGACTACAGTTCTCTATTAGAGAAATAGAAAATTTCGACAAGGGAAAACCATTTCATTCCTTTATATCTATGCCATATATGAGCAAGATCAGAGGAATTTACCATTTATGCTCTCTGATGTACCCAATAAAACACACTATAAGTTTTTTCTTGTTTCTCTGAAGATTATTATTTTTTCAAACAAACTATATGAATTCTAGCCATGTCTAGAAGAATTCTCAGTTTTTTCCAATGGAATAAACATGTGAAATCTTGAGCTGGGTAAGGCATTTTTGTTAAAGAGAAATGCTGTTTTGTCTTATTCAAATAATATATGATATGTTCAAGGTCATCCTCTTGCCAGATTGGTCCTTGACAGGACGTGCATCGTTCATTGGTATTGATGAAAGATAGTGAGTTGACCTTGTCAAACTTGGCAAAAAGTATGTAGAATAATGGAAATGTTCTTTTTCTTAATGCATAACGAAGTTCGTATTTCCAGCAAGACGTTCTTGGATAAATAAACCAAGGAATATGTTCTTGAATGACATATCTTCTAACATGAGTAAACTTTGAACTGCATACAGGACACTGTCTCTGTCTTGTTCTTTTGCCTCTTTTTATTCCCTGATATGCTCTGATCTGCAAGATTAGAGTCTGAAGTAGCATTCTGATGATGCACCAGAATATCCGACGCATCATCTCAGCATTGGATAGGTTGACAATGAACGAAACTATATCATCAATATATGGGTTCAGAGCAGTGCATTAGAGAACCCTCATTAGAATTCGACACTGTCACTCTCATCAAAAGTTTTATTTCTGATTCTTTTAACCAACCAGGTTAATCCAGATTTTGACAAAGTTTGATGCGGTCATCTGTTGTACATCTGTTGTACAACAGTTTCTCTATTTCTCTTATCAATGATCTTACATAAGACAATTGACTTACTTCAGTAATAATGTATGGACCTTTCCAAGGTAACATTAGTTTTGAACTTTGACCCACTTTTGTAGCTGAATCTGTTCCAAGAACAACATCTCCAATATGATATGTATTTTGATACAACTTTGGTCATAATAACGCTTTTGTCTTTGTTGAGCTTGTCGCGTGCAATTTGATGACAATCTTTTAAGTTTGATTTTAGATCTTGTTGATATTCAGGAGTTTCTTTCTCTGTGTTGTTTAAGACATACCGGTATGTACCTTACATTAAATATGATGGGTTAGTTTGTTTCCCTTCCAAGAAACGTAAAATTTTGTGCGAGTTCAGTCTCTCTGATTTCTGTTGCTCTAATAGCACCTACAATCTGTTGTAAATGAATTCATTTTGTTTGTTCTTAAGATAACATCGGAATGCTTGTAATACTGAGCAATTATATCTTTCTACTTGACCACACTTAGACTGTGGATGGTACAATGTGGTTCGCGTTTTAGCTACTGTAACAGATGACACAATTTTTGCATGATCACACCATCTACATTCTTTTCTTGATCTGAGTGAATTTTTGTGGTACAAACATACTTAGATATAAAATTATATATTAACGACAGCTTTTGCTATTGTTTCAGAATTTTGATTTGGTATTGGGACAATTTCTAAATATTTAGTAAATTTGATCAACGATCATCAAGATGTATTTGTTACCAATTTTCGTTAACGGCCCTAGTATGTCAATATGTACCCATTGCAGAGAATACCCTGCATAATACTGACCTAAAGCTGCCTTAGCTTTGATGTTTGGCTTTTTTGTTACAAACACTACAATTCTGAACATAAAGTTTTGAATCTTGATTGCGCATTGCTACAATTTTTTTAAGTTTTCGTTTGGCCTAAATGTCCTGCAGTTCTGTTGTCATGACATTGTTTTAAAATTTCAGGTTGCATCTTCATTGGAGCTACAAATAAATATCTTGTATATGGATGATCTTCCTATATATAGTTCAATACACCATTTTTTGTGTAAAAATTGTGAGGCACGTGTCCACAAGTATCTAACACTGGGACTACTAAGAGATAACTTTTTGGTGGAAGTTTAAATCCCATTATTTGGATGAAAAAAAAAATTTAATAAATATGAAAGTGGTTTCATGTACACAAAACCTTTGTTCAAGGTCACTGCAAAAACCTTTACCCACTGGCAATCTTTTGGTAAACACTTGACCAGATTTGCAGATTTTAATTTTTACCTCCTCAAAATAGTTCTCACAGTAACTTTGAAATAAAAATGAATTAAAATTGTTTAATTTAGTTATTAATAATCATATTAATAGATAAAAGAGGTAACTACATCTATTTTATTACATTTTGCCCATCGTTCCAGTTTATACAAGAATCTTGTACATCGGGCGTTGACAGAGGTGTAAGCGAAACTTGTGTAGCACGACCTTTGGTGAGAAAATAATACTGCGCAGCAGAATTCCACTCAGTTAATCTTCCAATTTATTTCCTTTCTCTTTTAGTTTTATTTCAATCTTTAATTTCTTCATCTCATGCCCAAAATTTTTGTCAAAGTTTTCCTTGTTGCAATTTTAATCTTGTAAGACGAGAGTTGAAGGACCTGGAATGTCACTCATCTCGTTTGTTTACGTTTTGCGTTTGTTGACGTTTCGACTAGGAACCCGGTCTGTCACTGACATCATAGTCAGCCAGTCGCTACACGTGTCACAAAAGGGCACTGCATAGCAATCTACCATATTCGGAAAACAACAAAACCGATCTTTACAACTCGGCAATTGCTGTCATCAGAAACGGATCCAGAAAATAAAAGTTTTCTTTTTGCTAAAAGTCTTCAACATGATATGAAGTCGTGATTAATTTTTTTTTTAAATGAGATAAAATACATGGATGATTGAATAAATGAAGAATTAAGATATAAAAGTCATGGAGGATTTTAAAGAATTAATTAGTAAAATAGTCTGCTTATGCATATTCTTTTTCCCCTAAGATACTAGAACATGAATGCAGTTTTACATTCAATGATTTAAGGCTATGAAAGTATGGATTGCTTGCATCATTTAAATAACAATTGAAAAAAACCTTTAAAACTTAACATATATATTACCAATTAGTTTCTCGTAATTCGTAAATTAAAGTAGAGGGGAGAATATAAAAAATTAACTTTCTTCTTAGAACTATTCACTATTTAAATAAAGGTATTAAAAATGTTAGATAGTTTTTTCACTTTAGTTTTGAGAGAAACTATGACCATGGGAGGATAAAATATGTGCTCTAAACAAGACATTATCTGGTACTGAGAGTTTTGCTTTTTGTCATTAATGATGTTATTGTTACCTGCACCTTGTAATATGTTTAGTCAGCCCGCGGGCTGACTAATTAAGTTAGGATGAAACTTCAATTGCGCCTGTGTAAATTGGAATTCTGGGAAGGAATTAGACAGTTCGTGTTAGAGAAATTCGAAGAAGTTATGAAACTGGTCAGTTTTTAGGTCAAACTGCGCATCGGTATACTGGAAGACTGTCAATGGGAATCGTCTGCAGCCACATTCTGGCTAGGAGGTTATAAACGCTGGCTCGGGCTCCAGCACCAACTCTAGCTCGAATTCTAGCTGGAGTCCGCGTATATCCTCCCAACTCTCTTCGTCAGATTGGAAAGTAAATATAATGGAAGTAGTTTGCTATGAGACCATGAAAATCAGAGAACTATGTCTGCAAAGTAACAACTTGCATGTACACCGCTACACGCTTATCTCCTCACCTACATGTACAGCCATAAAAATAAGGGTGCAAACTAAATGTCTACCCGCTTATTATTATTGTTCTGGAAACTATTTATCTTGTATTTTAATAGATTGTGTATTCACTTTTGACCTAAAATTAAAATTCCGCTGGCTGACTTTCTTAGCTTTTTAATAAGCTAACCTTGTTTCTTTCTAAAGTAGGAGCTTTGGTTTTAACCTTTCAAAAAGTTCATAATTCATTACAGTTACTTGAGCAGCAATATCTATGACAACATTGATTGTTTTGTTGCTTGCAGTACAGGGAACATGGAGAGTATTTTATAATATTTTTTGTCCCTGTAAAGTTCTTTTTCTTAAGTTTTTTTTATCACTTTAGGAGTAGGCATATCAGATGTATCCAAGTAGGTTGAAGAATGACCTACATCTCCAACCTGTTGAAGGCTTTGTCTGAGGCGATGGTGACATATTCCTAGACTGAATGGTACACTACTCTTTACTGATAGTGCATTCCCTCGGAAAGTGTCCTTATTAGTCACACGTAAAACAAGCTGGTTTCAAGGATTACTAAATGGAGATCATCTAAGCATTCGTGTAATTTCTTTACTGTTTGATCTAGACCTGTTTGTTTGAAGAATTTTAAAAGTATCGTGAATATTGTTTTTTATTTCCCTAGTATCTTCAATTCTTTTGACCCTTGATTCTAACTTTGAAAGTCTTGTCTGATCTGTGAATTAATTTTATGCTTGTTTTGTATTGTAAATAGTCACTTTAGTCCAAACTTTGCTCATAATCATCCTCACTCTCATTTCAGAACTCTTAACTTCACCCTTCTTGTTTCAGACTTTCTTACACCTAATATTAATGTTTGGTTTGTGACTGCACTTTTCATGTATTGTGTTGCCATATCTAGTGTAAGTGGGTTCTTGTCCATGGCATTGAGCGCAGCTTGTTTGTTGTAACAACCTCTCAAAAACGCATCTATGGCCACGGTCTGGCGGCAGTCTTCTGGTATGTCTGGGTATCCATCAGTGGTCATCTCCAGAACTTAGCCTGCAAACTCATCAACTGTCTACTTAGAGCCTTGTTTGACATCTGGAGGTGTGAAGCAATATTTACAGTCATTTTTTCCGTCGAATGTCGACGTCTTTGGTGGACTAGGACCTTTGGACTGAAGCGTGTCTGTACTTCCAGTTGGGTTTGATGATGACTTCCAAAACACCACATGTGTGCCAGCTTGTCGACTTCCATGTTGATTATTTCATTTCCAAATTGTTTCAGCTTGTTGTATTTTGTTTATCTACTTCTTATCTTGGTCAACTGGTCTTTACTTCATGACTGCAAGTTCATCGTCCTTAACAGTCATTGGTGTACTAAGTTTTTTTCATGATGAGTTTTTGTGTCTTCTCCTTTTGTTTCAAATGTTTGGTCGTTCTTCATGTTCTAATGTCAAGGTCTAAAAAAATCTAAAAGTGTTTGTTTAGCAGTAATGTCTTTTTCAGATTGTGCAATTTGAATGTCCCTTCTTTCTATGTCTTTTGCTTGTCTAAGAATTTCTGCTTGTAACTTAGATAACTGACTTGACATATCTTCAACATTCAAGTGGTTTTTTTTTCTTGTTGTTTCATTGTCTCTCTCTGAAAACAATCACATGCACCCTCACTCACAAGGGGATTTCACGATCATCTTTTAGTTAAGAAAAGTAAATACATATGGGTAAAACCATATTTTTTTGGTTGAAGATTAAGTTTTACAGGTTCTGGTGTTGTTTGCTTGCGTTAGTTTTGTCATCATGAAAAAAGATGTAGATGAACATTTAGATTCAAGCTGGGCTTGATCATTTCCCAACGGAAAGTAAGAAACCCGAGTTTGTCAATAAAATATTAACGATGAAGCAACATGTTTCAGACAGAAGATATTTTTAACAAATCTTGTTTTTTCTCGTGAATACTAGTAGGTGGTTTGAGAAAAGTATTTTTTTAATTTTAGAAGACCATCCAATAAGAAGTATTTATATGAACATCGCTAGTACAAATAATAAACTATCATCTTCATTATTCAGTATGGTCAATGATTCACCCACAAAAAAATGATCTCATAAAGATATTTGTGGATTGTATCTGAAAACCCATTACCCGAAGACATGGCCAATTCCAGGTAATATTCTCTTATTTTCTTGGTTGTGTTCAATTAAAAGGATCGATTGTTAAAAAGCTCGAACTTCATAGTTATCCTTGATTATATTGAAGTTATGTTGAGATTAATAGCTCTAAATGTGAAGCAAAAAAACTTGTGAATTGAAAGATCTAAAGTCAAGGCAATGACACCCCTTTACGGTTGTCACTTAATTCAACATTCTTTGACTCTTTGATTTTTAATAATTAAAGAGGCAAAAGTCCTGTGAAAAATTTGGGAGAACAAATTTACCAGTACTGCAAAATGTAAAAAACTGTTTAAGAATTAAAACGCGTACTAGTAAATTGTAAAACGAAATCAAGGTTAAACGTGCGCTCTATAATTGTTCTGAGTAATTTGTAGAGGAGGTTTGTATAAAAGCCTTTATTTTATAAATTGATGAGAGAGAGAGAGAGAGAGAGAGAGAGAGAGAGAGAGAGAGAGAGAGATAAGAGAAGGGTTTTTAACGCCTTTTCAACATGCATTTATGTAAAATATTGTCAGAATTAATGAATATTTCCCGCAGTAATCATTCTAATCCGGCACCCAATGATCAAATACAGCAGTCATTGTGTGCATAGTTTTACAAGTAATGACTATCTGAAGTGGCATAATCAGTACCGATGATCACAAGGAAAGCTGATTAAACGGACATCTTTAATTAAATCGTAACATGATAAGCTCATCGTATCCTGAACTCTGTCACATATCTAACAGAGTGTCTCTGGACGTCGGGTAATCCAAACATTCGTTAATTACTGTAGTATATGGACAAGTTCTCCCTTAACTATATGGACATGTTCTATTCTTGATCCCCGTAATTTCTATAGCCATGAATGCTAATAATACACAAATGTTAGTTCATCTATCTGTACGCATAGTGTGGTAAGTAACAGCCTGGTATTGATTGATTTACAATCGGCCTCCAGTGTTGGGTTGATGCACCAATATCACGAGCACTTTTGTGGCATTGAACGAAGTGCATGTTTGAATACAAGGATGGAGGGTTTTTTTCCTCTAAAATACTTGAGTTGCAAGGTTATGTTCCAATGAACAACAGACACATTGTCTTAAAAGTTGTTTTACCAATCTGTGTCTGAAGGACACAAAATCCTCCCGCAAACACTGTATCCTTTCTAAACATTGCTGTATTGAGAAATTATGTAACAGAAACCATAAACATCTCTTTCGTTGCATGTATAATTGCAAGTACACGAGAAAGCATTCATAAATGCACGGTCGGAATCGAAGCGTTTAACATTAAGAGTCAATAAAATTTTATAGGTTAGCAGTGGCATACATGATATAAATCTACAAACACAATTAAGACAGACGGGAGGACAAGCAGAAATGTACTATATGACAAAGCACACTTAGTTCTAGCTAAGTTTGCCACTCTTTCTTTATTACGTAAAACCATGGCAGTTTTATTATTATTTAACAGGAATGGGTTTTTTTTTCAATATGAAGCACTTTTAGGCTAGTTACCTTTCACATACATTGGACATCAACGAAACATTGCATCAAACCTCACACTGTCACTCTTCTTGTGAATGAATCACATTGTTTAGACAGAGCGTCCAGTGGGAGGTGATGTTCTGTGTCCGTGTTTGGTTTGTACAGTTTGGGTCTGTTCTGGAATTGACCTCTAAGGTCAAGTGATCACGTGGTCACGTGATCCTTTCACATCATCTGTTTAGTGCACATGTTTTTAACTTTTTATTTAATTACGTACGGTGAATATTAAATATATAATTTCAACAAAATACATCTCACGGAATTACCACCAACTATGTTTTAAATAGCTGCTTACTGTGGTTTCATTAATATTCAAGGGTATCAATTTTCGTGGATAAAGTGAAATTCACAGTTTCAAGGATAGGTAAATTCGTGGTCAATGACTCTATCAATACAAAATGTTAATAGAAATTGCACTTCAATGAACATTTAATTTCGTGGATCAACTTAACAACGAAATCTACGAAAATTGGTATTCAACGAATATTGATGAAACCACAGTATATGCGTAAGTTGTGTATGCCAAAATGCATACAAAGATTGAAGTTTATCTGTAGTTCTCAAGGAAAAACTGTTGAATATTAAAACGAGAAGCTACATTTTGTCTAAAAGAATATAAATATATAGAATAGTATATATAGTACATGTGCAATCTAACTAGATTGACACTTTTATGGACAAGTGCATTTAGCAAAATATTAATATTCAACATTGAGATACTTATTGGACATTTTCTAACCTTCCTCCATCATTATGTGTCATAATCAGGTACATTTATACATGTACGTATAAAACAGATATGACTGCCGTACTATAGAATTATAAGAACTTGTAGGTAGCCTTGGTGGGCATCAACTTGCTACTTATAACGAGATGCTGGTTACTTATCTCGATTGTAGATCATATACATGTATCGCTGATGTTGTTCGCTTCAGTAAAAAATCAATAAACCATCAAAACTGATGAAATACACCAAAACGTTTATATATTAAGTTCAATTTTACGTATTTAAAGGAAATGAAGTTCCGAATCATGATCTTATACTCTTTATTTTAATATATGATTATTGTACAAAGATAGCATGGAGAACACTCATATTACTAAAAACAAAAAACCCTACTTATATTGAAATCAGCAGTCTTGTTTTATTTACTTGTGCAATCGTATATGTGAATGCCATCCAAAATCAGGAACCGGGTTAGCTTTGGATATTAGTTTGTACGTGATTGACAACAGTTTAATAGGCAACAAGCAACAGTTATTGATTTCCGGTAGAAAAAAATTATAGCAGCCAAAATCTTCCAAGATTGATGTCAAACGCAAGATTGATAACCGTTATATAGCATTGAAAATGCGACCGTCTTTATGATTCTGTATAACAGGACACATAAAACGGACAAGACCGGAGAAGAATATACCCAGTTGCTTCTTAGCTTGCATCAGGACTTGTCGATTGTGATGCAAGAATTATAGCAATTATTGATATTAGTCGTGTACAAATACATCGTTATCGTGAGAGGAGCTGCGCTAAACGAAAGCATAATAAACTCTGGAGTTTACCAGGTCGTTGAAAGAAGCCCAGAAACTGCATAATACTAGCAGTCCCAAGACAGAGATTTGTTACATATATTGCAAAGCATCAGCACCGATTCACCGCAATCATTGGAAATGAAGATAAAACAGAACACAAATGTTATCCTAATGGGGCATATTTGTAAACGGGGATTGATTCGCTGCTACACAAGTCAACACGTTGTTTTGTTTTTTTATATACCACAAAGTATTTTTCTTCACAGATAATTTTTAATAATCTATAATTTTTAATAATCTATGGTGTAAGATGTAAGGTCAGGGTTTTCAGTTCTTTGATTATTCATTAAAACAGATAACCGTGAACCAAAATTATCATGGTAAGAAACTGCGCTTGCGTTTATCAGAGTCGAAATCTTAACTTCTAAGAGAAAATCAAATAAGTATTATTTTTAAAGAACGGGCAGGTTTGTTTGACCTTATAGTATCAGTACATCTCTAAAGCGGCGTACAAGTTTAAGAAAGAAACTATGACAATGGGAAGAAAAAAATGCTGAAACACAAGACATTATCTGGAACTCAGAATTCTGCTTTTTTGCCATTAATGATGTTATTGTTACCTGCACCTTTTAATATGTTTTCTTTCTGAAGTAGTGCATAATTCATTACAGTTACTTGGGCAGCGATATCTATGACAACATTGATTGCTTTGTTGTTTGCAGTACAGGGAACATGGGGATATTTGTTAATATTTTTTTGTCCCTGTAAAGTTCTTTTTCTTAAGATTTAAATTTGACTTTAAGAGGAGGCCTATCAGATGTATCCGACTAGGTTGAAGAATGACCTACATCTTCCTAAACTGAAATGGTACACTACTTTTTACTGATAGGGCCTTCTTTCGAAAAGTGTCCTTCTTAGTAACACTTAAAACAAGATAGTTTCAAGGGCTACTAAATGGAGATCTGTGCTTTTTCTATTTGATCTAGACCTGTTTGTTCGATGAATTTCAAGAATATCATGAATATTGTTTTTCATTTCCCTATTACAGAGTATCTTCAATTCTTTTGACCCTTGAATCTAACGTTGAAAGTCTTGTCTGATATGTGAATTAATTTTATGCTTGTTTTGTATTGTAAATAGTCACTTTAGTCCTAACTTTGCTTAGCTTTTCATCAATCATCTTCACTCTCATTTCAGAACTCTTAACTTCACCCTTCTTGTTTCAGACTTTCTTACACCTAATATTAGTGTTTGGTTTGTGACTGCACTTTTCATGTATTGTGTTGCCATAACTAGTGTAAGTGGGTTCTTGTCCATGGCAATGAGGGCAGCTTGTTTGTTGAAACAACCTCTCAAAAACGCATCTATGGCCACGGTCTGTCGGCAGTCTTCTGATGTGTCTGGCTATCCATTAGTGGTCATCTCTAGAACGGTGTCTGCAAATTCATCAACTGTCTCCTTAGAACCTTGTTTGACATTTAGAAGTTGTCGTCTGATAATAAGATGGAAGATTTTTTTTCCCAAACCATTCATCAAGTTTTGTACTCAGCTTTTTGGATTTTTTTTTGTTCTGAAACAAGTCTGGAGCAGAATTATATCAAACCTTTGTCCCTGAGGCATTCAACCAATTAGTCCAGCTTTTGTTCTTTGGACCATTTATTCTGGGATGAACGATGGTTGAATTGTGTGAAGAAATATTTTCAGTCATTTTTTTTCGTCAAATGTCGACGTCTTTTGTGGACTAGGACCTTTGGACTGAAGCGTGTTTGTATTTCCAGTTGGGTTTGATGATGACTTCCAATACACCACATGTTGTGCCAGCTTGTCGACTTCCATGTTGATTTATTTCATTTTCGAATTGTTTCAGCTTGTTTTCTAACTGTTGTATTTTTCTTCACAGATAATTTTTAATAATCTATAATTTTTAATAATCTATGGTGTAAGATGTAAGGTCAGGGTTTTCAGTTCTTTGATTATTCATTAAAACAGATAACTGAGAACCAAAATTATCTTGGTAAGAAACTGCGCTTGCGTTTATCAGAATTGAAATCTTTACTTCTAAGAGAAAATCAAATAAGTATTATTTTTTCACGAACGGGCAGGTTTGTTGGACCTCTGAGTATCAGTACATCTTTAAAGCGTACAAGTTCATTATTGAAATAACTATAAAGTTACAAACCTTCAAACGGTCGCGTCTGTGATTATAACGAACCACGGTTTCAGCCAGGAAAGTCAATGTTTAAGGTTTTTTTCTGTGAACCACACATTCTACTAATATGCACCCCCCCCCCAAAAAAAAAAGAAGATAGAGACTGATGGCAGTTTAAACTTAAGATGTGTAAAACAACTACGTGTACCTTTTTATATGATTATGCTATTGTATTATTGTTTCGGTGTCAGTTGTTTAAGAAATAAACAGCAATTTAAAAAGTTCACGGGGATATGAAGTTGCTTGGTCACGTGATCAAATCCTGTGAAGCCCGATATGTCTTTTTATAATGTAAATATAAGTAATAAACAGCAATGTTCAATACGTGATCAAATCCATTGAAAAGCCCTTCGGGCTTCATAGGATTCGATCACGTGACCAACCAACTTCATATCCCGGTGAACTTTTTAAATTGCTGTTTATTTCTTGAATATTACCATTTAAATCAGTATAATATGATGCTGATCTGTGTCATAAATCAATCTGTATTAGACTATGAAATTACTCTAACTGTATTCTACGCATTGAGATTTCAGCATAATTTAAAAAAAAAAAAAAATAATAATATCAGGATAAACTACTTTTGAAACGTATATGTATCATCTACCTGCTGAAATGTTATTCTATGAAGTACTGTTTACTCCAGCTCGCTCAATTTTTCGCATGGAATGAATATCACATGAGAACTAGATTTAGATCAATAATTAAGAACATTATAATCCTACTATGTATGATTAATTTATCCCTGGTTTCCTTTCTTGTCAAACGGTGGTAAAACTGTAGTATTAACACAAATGTACAAAGATACGTTAAATTGTCGTATCGGAGAGTATTCGATTGGTTTTTTCCTCTACAACAGGTATATTGACTGATCTTTAGACGGTAGTCACTACTATTATATTATGCTGTACTAAGTAATTTTATCGAAAATATATATGTACTATAGTATATGTGACAGAGGTTTGGAGCGACTTTGATTATTACTTCATGTCCTAATGATAAAATAAAAACTGCAGTACTTTAAATTTTCACGGTTGTTTCCTAGAAAAACTACATGTTTTGGGGTGTTTTTTTTTTTTTTTTTTTTTTTGCTATGTTGATATTAATACAATGCTAGAAATTGTCAGTCACTACTTTTTTATACTGCTGAATCGTTAGACGACTTTTTGCAGTATTTAGTTCCATCGAAGGTACATCTATACCTTTAAACAGACAAAAGCAGACATTGAAGGAATCATCTAATGATCAGCATACCGGCAAACCTGTATCTTACACTGGATTAGTTATAGAAAGAGGTGTTTAACCTTGTGTCAAAGAATAATAAAGGAGCGACTGACAACCATATCACTTGCCTAATGGTAAAAGGCACATAAAAGAGGTCATTGATCACTAGTTATAATTCTTATAACAAGTCAATGGTATCTGTAGTTGAAGTCTTCGAAAGCACAATGCATTCCAGAACGTTGTAAGTATACAGTCATTATTGTTTGGCGTTATTGACTATTGATAAATAAGTACATGTAGATCACCCCTATTTTTTGTTGTTTCTTGCAGGATTCCATCCAATCAGTCTAAGATATTTGCAAAGATTTCTAGATAATTGATAAGAGGCTTTCATCAATAATTTATACATGTGTTCATTATAATTTATTTACATGATAAAGACTTTTAAAAGTCACTATTGTTTACTATATGGAGAATATTTTTATATGCATTAAACTCGAAATAAGCGTCTCTAATTACTTCACTCAAGATTTCACTGATTTTTGATGAATTGTAGAAAAGTATTACCAGTGTACCCTTACACTTATGATGTATTTTCTAAAATCGTTTTACTAGTAAACAATAAACATGAACTGACAAGACATGAACGTAATGATTTAGTTTTTACTGATGTTGTATAGCTTGACACAGGATACAAAGTCGTGTACACAGCTGTGATTTTGTCGATCCTGCATGCTATATGATCCATTTTATTATCAGAAATAAGATAGGACTGTTTTAAGAAACATACACATCTGATTTTTGATAGCCAAAGCGCCTCTCTCGGATTTCCTCGTAACCTTTGCACTAGTGTGAACAGATTTTCAATTATATGTAAGTAAAACTGATACGCTGTATGGATTTTTTCAAACAACATGCTATTATCGATACCAACAATGAAAAAGCCATGTTGACCAATTAATCTAGATTTTCATAAAACTCGGCTGTAGAAGCTAAATAACTTTTTTAACACCTATGAGTCTAGGCTGTTGGGATTTGTCTGTCATGTTTATTTATTTTAATCCGACAAATAATTTTCCCAATATTTTAATCATCATATTTTGAGTGTTTAATAATACGTCCACGAAATGACAATTAGATCTCGATGCGAAAAAAGGAATATCAGATCTTCTCTTTTTAAAAGATTCTAAAGGAATTTTCAAAATAGTTAAGATTTTAACATTTTTCACCTGATAGCACCTCTTTTGGAGTTAGTTTACTTAAACCGTTCTAATTCTCATGTGTGTATTTAAATTCTAAAACAGTTTAAAACTCAGTCATTGTTATAGTGTTATAGGAGATAACAAGCTAAAAGCGATTTAAAGACTTTTTAATCGTGCCTTGTTTGTTTTCTTCAGTCATTAAGGTCTGTGCAAGGCGTATTGGGAGCCATCACATGCTGACACATTTTGCTCTCAGGTGATCTGCAGAAACCCCATGTACCCGAGTACTAGTATATATGTAAGACTTCACAATTGGTATAATTTTTTTTTAAAAAGTATATATGCAAGACTTCACAATTGGTATAATTTTAAAAAAATTACAAAATTGTTAAACTTCTGGACTTAACGGAAAACAGCACATAATGATCAATCGATATCCCATAATTCAATTAATAATCAAACATTGCCATCAAAATATAAGTTGTTTGCTTAACAAATTGGTCGTCAATGAAATTTTCTAACTCCGATACTTGAGACCTGGCTCTAACTATATACATGCATCCGTCCTGAAACTGACAGAAAAAGCCCCCAGTTGAAATCATCGTCCGAAATATTTCCGCAGGTGATTGAGAAATCCAAATCAATCTCGTGTACGGAATCGGCGGCTTTGCGATGATTGCTCCCGTGTTTCTGTAATAAAACTATGGAATCTATGTGATTTACAGTGTAACTCTGTCTGGTCCAATAACACACCGAATACACTTACTAATAAGAGAAGGGCAAATTAACCGGACCAGCGTCAGAGAATTAATCAGGAAGCATCGATTGATTTTCTATTGCTTAGTGGCCTGGTTTGCTATCAAGTTATGAGTTTATGCTACACTTAACCTGATCAAAAAATGTCTCGTTGCAACTGGCTGAAGGGAAATAACCGTACCTACGTGATGCGATCCAATCATTAAATGTAAAGTTCACACCAGTCAAGAGGGATTTTTTTTTCTTCTCTCGTATCTTGGATTATATACATATCTTTATATGGCTTGAGTGTTTGATTTATTACAGTCATCTTTTTTTTTCATCGTGGAAATGCAAAAAAAAAAAAAAAAAGATCCTATTAAAAAATTTCAGTATAAATGATTGTTAATATCTCGTACCGTTAGCTAGTTATTCACTTTTGAACGAAGTAACAATTACTGGCGGAAAAACACACATAGAAAGCTTTGAGTAAGTCTATTTAATATTTTTTAAAAACTAGCTAGATGAAATGTTTGTACAGTTATAAAATATCACATCTTCCTATTCAAAACATGGCCCCGTAATCTCTTTACCGTAACAAAAGGGTGTTGAAACTTTAACAATGAGACTGTTGATAAAACTTATGGCGCTACCAAGTTTTGAGTTTTGATAATAGATTACGTTAGACATTTTAACACGAAAGATTATCTTCAATATTTGGACCAATTTGAACAAACATATTACAAGATCACATCAAAACCATTGAGTTTTGATGGGAATCTTTCCCGCTTGGGGGGTATTTTTTTTATGGCCGTCGCCGCCGTCCTTTTCTGATGTGTTCATTAGCTCTGCTAAATAAGTTTATCCTACTGATACGAGTAAATCAATATTAAGGTGAGTTTTATTCTTTTCTGTACAAAATTTATGGTTTTCATTTAATATGCGAACTCATTATTTATCGAATTTCAGTTTTTCAGGGCAGGGTTTTAAAAATACAATCGCTGATAACTGTTTTATATTTGTATATCATTGGTACTACATTTCTGATAAAGGCCATATAAATCGTTATCACTTTGAAAGATGTCCACATAACCCTTGTCAAATACAGATTGAGTTTAATAATTTGTTGATGAAAAACTTGAGCGATTAAGTGCTTAGTACTCATAATAGCAATTGATTCTTTCAAACGAGAACCTAGATTTTAATTGAATTTACATCAAAATATGCTTAAGATAAACATGGCTAGAGTGGCCACAGAATTTTAAACAAAAACCTCCTCCATTTTCATTCCAATTGATAGCAGCAAATATGAAAACGCCAATTTTAAGCATCGAGAAAATTATATGATCAATAAAAAATACATGAGGGAGTAATTATTTTACATGGATTAACTCAATAATTCGCGACAAATCACCAGTTTTGGGTAAGAATTCTTATTATTTGAGCTACCATCTAAAAAGAAAGCCTGACCATGTTTGTTTCTGATTTTTTCTTTGTAAGATTATTAAAACTAATCATGTTTGATTATGTTTGATTTTTGTAAAGCCAAAAAACACGTTATATTTTTAGAACAATCATTCTTGAACATTTGACGAATTCAAAGAATTATGTTTAATTGTTGTCGCTTATTACTTGACCTATTTTTCTCGATGATTTTGGTCATTTAAGTCAAACATTCACTCCATCGAGATATTTGTCCATATCTTACCTTTATATATATATACAAATAGACATAGTGTCACACACACGTTTGATTGAATACCCCATCTGGCCACTTTTAATACCCCGGTCAGTAATATCAAATCATATTCGACACTAAATCAGAATAAACGAGGATTATTAGAAGTACGTGTATATAATGCATTATGATGTATTATTGTAAGGTACGAAATATTAATCTAACTTATCTGTAAGTGGAAGTAAACTAGACGATAGCTTTTAAAGTACTAGGTACATGTACCCATGGCCGCTATGTACATAACGTGGTTTTAACAGTTGATTGTCATTTTAAAAACACAACGATATACTCCCTCTATTATTACACAAAAGAATATTGTTACCATGCACTTAAAATTTTTGAGCGCGACTTTTCGTGCATGTGTTCTTTTGAAATTAATTTTCAATGACATTGTGTGGAAGAAATTTTTTATCGGTCATTTAAATGCAAACATGAAAAGTGATACACGAACGGCAATTAAGTATAACAAAAGAAGAATATACAGAATGGAAATTTCTTTCCATGCTGATAGAATAAACGATAGGGAAAACAAAGAAATTTTAAAAAATAACCGTTTGGGGTCTCAATCATTTTATATTACTGCGTTACTAAAGTGAAGTAGATAGTGAAATGCCTGTACATTTTATTCCATGTCCGAGAAATATCGGACCATAGGTTTAATCAATACTATGTTGAGGACATTACTGATTAAAAGTAAGGTAAGAAAAATACTGAGGATTTGCAGTTTGATTATACCAATACAAAACTTCTCCAATAACAAGTAACACCCCACCCTCGAATAAAAACCCAAAGCCAATTTGGACCTAAATCGAGTTATTTTTATATTTTTTGCATTGTAATTCTTACACAGTGGTATTTTCAACTCGATTTTAAATTCTTCGGGAGGTACATGTACATGTTAAAGTCACCGATAAGCTAAACACAACCTCATCTATACCACACTGGTCTTCATACAAATTCGCGCAAACCACCCTTTTTTGAAAGGAGGTTTAATTGAGGTTAGGAACATTTACGAACAGCTCCCAATTGATTCGTTCCTACTCTATCTGTGTGAGATGCCCCAAATATCATGGGAGACAAAACTGCTTTATTTTTCTCCAGACTTTGTATCAAAATCACAAAGCAACGGCTCAAAGCGATTGTAACATTTATATTGCGATTCTGTTTAGAATGAGTAAAGAGAAGAACAATTTATATGATACAAGCTGAGCTAGGCAGCGTTTGCATAGATTACACAAATCCTTTATTCTGTGTTGTACAAGTATATGAAAGAGAACAGAGACCCAAAGCTTACTCTGATATTGAAGCTATTTTTGGCATAGTCGTTTTTTTATATCGCTAAAATTGCATTTGATATCTGCAATATTTTGATTTGCAATAAGATGACTATCAAATGGAAAGATCTACATTGTAGACTTCTCAAATTACACTTATATTCGTGTGTACCCCAGCAACAGTTGCTTTTGCAATAAGTACTCTTGTAAACATCTCTTTATAACTGCCTGCCAATTTTATACCTGACATGTCAGACCTAAAACCTAGCCATGTATAGAGACAGAAACGGATCGATTTCACCTAATTCCTGAGTATGGGTATTTCTTTGTCTCTTAGACCTGACGTAATGAGGTAGTGTGTAATTAAGAATTAGCGAGCTCCTCGAGATGTTGACCAAACTCCAATCTCACAATGGCGCATTTTCAGATTTCGCAGCAGTGGAGGAAATGTGAAATATTGTTCAATAGACACAGAAGTATTGATAACTATCTCGCATGATTGGAGACCATAGTTTGCTCTCGGAAGCAAATGGAGCAAATATTGACATCCAGTAATAATTTACAGTGGTTACAGGAAATATCAATATACAAAGAAAATATGAATCAATTTAGTTGGGGTATCTACACGAACGAACGAGATTTTTTTTTCTTCAAAATTAAACTGACATATATCGATTGATTGAGGCAAACGCACAAGAATTACATGTACCTTTTTAATAAACATGTTGATGTGGACTTTTAGGGCGTAATCAAAATATTTTCCTGTTGATTCGGATTCTTGATTTGATTGCTATCCAAAACAGACTGTCTAGATGTCCTCAATGGCACGTGATATCAAAACGGATGAGACACCCGATAGTATTTAAATAATTGGTACTATAGTTAAGTCGGATGTCATGTCACACTCGGGTCATTGGTTAACAGTGGTGTTTATAGACCTATCTAGAATAGGGCACGGAAAAGATAAGAGGAAAACAATTTAAGACAATATTATCCTTCGTCGTCGACTTGGGTGCATACCATATTTTGATCACGTCGGCTTTTTTATTATTGTTTTCAGAAGTATATAAATATGCGATTAGGATGTAAATCTTTAATAAAACGCGAGTGGATGTGTATATTGTTCGCTGCAATTCAAATGCATGCTACTAGTTCTGTTCAAAAAAAAATTGTGAAACGGATTTGACTTTTTAGACAGCAAGAACTTCGATTACTTGGAAACGATCAATCAGTATCGACTGATTAGAGTTTAGTTTGTTCAGAGAGATTTTAATTGGATTTTAACATAAAAGATAAGGAACAGAATTTTTCATTCACCACGATACTGGATTTTGTTGAGACATTCGAACTGTCGATAGCTTATTATAAATGATAACCTCTTGGATCTAGTTAATTCCAAAGAGGACCAACTCATCGAGTTAAAAAACCAGAAACTTCATTGCCTTTCGCCACTAGGCTGGTTTAACTTTTGCCTTCCGATGTTAGGGAAGCCGACCATTTCGAAACCATTTGAACTTTGAAGGGGAAAAAAATACGTTAACATTTAAACGTAGTGAAGGAATTTTCCTAATTTTTGGAGATTGGATTAAGTCTTTTTAAATATGTTAAAATTTGATTTACCAGGGAACCTTCGGCAAAACACACGTATTTTGTCGTCTATGCGATGGGATGAAGTAGTGAACTTGCTCGCATCTAGATACAAAGAGAAAGAGGTAAAAACAAATTATGATTTATTTGTTTTGACATTTATTTTCAGCATGGGATTCTCAGCCGTTCCTTTAGATCTCGTGAAGATCAGGAAAAACCAACGCAGACTAAAAGGTTTGCTTTCCAATCCAGAAAATCCGAATGATCATTTGAATCTTCAATATTACCCCGTGAGTATTGGTCAACTAAACAGTTATGCCAGGGGAAGCACTTACAAAATCAAGTAAAGAAAGTAGTTTTGGAAATAGCATATTCGTCAGAAGGATCTTATAAACATGATTATTCATTTTCTACTTAATCGAATATACGGGGAAAAAAATACTCGGAATATTGTATAATGTCCCTTAACAGAAAAAAAATCTAAAAACAAGTTGTCAAACACTAATATTAATAAATGAGTACTAATAATAATAATAATAATGAAGATGCCTTTATCTTAGATTTTAAATAAAACCCTTATTAATCTGAAATACACGAGAAACAATAACTTTCAACAAGATTATTTTTAAAAACGTTGAATCTTTTCGAATAAAACAAATAAAAGTAATTTGCATTTCATTGCTAGTAAAATTACTATTTTTGTTCATGTGCGTGTGGAAGAGTAACTAAATTTAAAATAAGTTGGGACATTAAAAGGACATTAAGTGGAGTTTTTCCATACGTGTAAATTAAACTATGAAAAGGATTTAATACCACATAGTAAACATTTTATTTCACAATCGGAAATTAACGTAATCAAACAAATTTTAAAACTTAAAATTCACTCTTATTCATTCAGTATTTAAGATTAAAAAAAAAAGGAGTTGGCAGATGTATTAAGTTTGTCTAATGTTCAATGTTTTCATTAGAATATCTACCTCTTTATCATGTATATATGAAGGTCATCATTTTCCCCCTCTCCCTTCTTATATCTATTAAAAATTCTCGAATCTTTTAAAAGACTCATACTATCTTGATCAAAGAAAGAGGGCCAACTGTGTATAAACATATTTTTCCAGCTGATCTTTGACAGGCAAACAAGGTCCCCAGCTCTATCAATCAAAATATAGATTGAAACATGCCTCCTATTGTATTGAATTTGTTGATCGTCTTCATCGGACTTAGTTCCAGTGCAAGCCCCATTGTCTAATGTTAAGCAATTCTGAAGGGTTTTTAAACAGATACATTTTGAGTTTGTTGTTGGTATCTCCTATCTGATTTGGGAGACTTTAATCCGGGGAACATAAAGAAACAATCCGATCACCGACAATACGGTGTCCTTTAAGTTTCTCACACAATGCCTGCCCTTCTCCACACCCCTACATCTAAGTTAGAATTTAAATTTTAAAAAAAAAGGCTGTAATGATGTGAAGATGATAAGAAGTGTTATATACAATCACTGCCTTCTTTCATTATTCCTCTTATAAGGGTTCCCCCAAGGGGAAAATCTCATCTCTAGAACAGTTAGAGTAAACATTTATCCAAAGTGACCGCTTAAATGATGGAAAGTTAGGAGACTGCATCATTTCAGATGGTGATAATTCTCCTTTGATATATCTAGTCTACTTAATGTACATCTATAAATGGATCCTTAATGAACTCACCTTAGTGTCCTCCCGATTCGTCGACAGATGCCATTATTTTAGACCAGTCAAGCGGTGGTTAGTGATTGAGTGTTAATATAGCTTTGTCATTAGTTAGTCATTAAGGAGTTGCTGTTGCCATTCGCCTTCAAGTTGTTTCCCCAAGTAGGAATCTTGCTGGGTTTTTATCGGATGTTAAGGTGTGTCCATCAAATGAGATTTTGAAAATCAAAAAATTATTAGTGATTGAAAAATGGTTATTGGAGAAAAAATTCATTTTAAGCCGCTGAAAAACGTAACAGTGCATGGATACCGTATACGACCCGAAAAACAAGTATGTTTTGGTAACAAGTTAAAACTATATTTAATATATATAAGGCTAGCTCACAGTATGGTAAAGTTTCAGTTCTTTTATTTTAGATAAGAAGAAAGCCTCTTCCAAATGGATTTTGTTATGTCTGCAGTCGTCTTGACCCAGAGGGAAAGTATAAAAACCCTCATGGCTACCTCTTCAGCAAGGGATTTTTCTCTCAATGTGAGCACATGCCAAAAACACCGTTTCCTACGGTCATCATTGACGACGGCAAAGGACCATCCCCGACCAACTCGGAACCAATACAACCCATGGGCGGACTCCGAGTCAAGATAACCAGAAGAGCCAGGTCGCCTCCGTCTAAATATGGGAAGAAATATTTCGATAAGTCCGTGCTTGATGGTGTCCGTTACAACGATGACTTGTACGAGAACTCACGATACAGTGTCCCAGCAGCTTTCGAAAACGTGTCCGGAGAAAATGGAAAGAGAATTCCTGAAGTAGGGGAATTGTCGTGGATGGAAAGCGACAGTGCCTCAGATCACGAAGAAATCATTGTGAATTATATTGATGACTGGAACGAGGAAAACAAATCCCAATATGACACTCGACAATCACCAGACCGCGAGGTCTTATTGCCGCCAATTGGTGGAAGTCAAAAATCTAAGTCAGGGTTTAGCAAGTCCTCTGATTTAAGTATTCCGGAGCCAAAATATTCTGATAAATTGCCATCGATACATGGGAGCATTGAACGTATCAATGCATCAAGAGAACGACTGGAGAAGAAATCGGGGAAAAGAAAATCTCGTAGATCTTCAGATTCCTCTCAAAAACTCGACGACGCCGACATGATATACCCGAGAGATGATGAACTTGGACACATAAAGTATCATCATCGAGGAATGTACGACTCAGTTCCCAGTGGCGGTTTTGATGTTCCATCATCCCGTGAAACTCAGAGCAGACACAAATCGTTCACAGAGAATTCTTCTCTACGTGACCACGATATGGAAAAGAAAAGTAAATCGAGATTAAGCTCTGATGATGTATCGCTTGGGATACCGGAGACACCGTCAATGATAATCGCCCGCATCAACAATTCCGATCATTGGTGTCAATGTGAAGATGTTGATATGTCCACGATTAGATGTTCCGAGTGCCATATTGTTGGTGGCCACGAAAAGTGGTGTATTCACTCGCGGTCTTCATCCAAGCAAGGCATTTGTCCTGAATGTGGTAAACCTATCAAAAGAAAAAACATCCGAGGTTCTAGTTATAAACACCATAAATCAAGACGAGGCTCCAAAGCAAGCAAATCGGAGGATTTAGATGACAAACGTGTTCGTTTTGATGACGAAAATGATAACGATGAACAGAGGCGCCTGGAATTGATTAGGAAGACCGACGAGGATTACATGGCGGGAGTGGATGATATCTTGTACGATGAGCACAAGTATGGGCGACTGTGGACTCCAACGACGCAGGACGAAGAGCAAGAAAAACCCAAACGGATAGACCCCAACATTCACCGCGATGCCTATTTACGCGCGCTCCTTGAGGTGAAAAACAAACAACTGAAGAAGATTGCAGAAGTGGACGAACACTTCTTTTCCAGTAGATTGTGTCGTCCCCATGTGTTTTCTTATTTTCGTCTTCGGCCGCAACAGGCCAAACATAACGCAATGAGTGAACCAGTCAGCATTGGTCTGAAACCGGACACTTCTAAAGGTATTCCACCGAGGAAAGGTATGAAACACATTTTTGGAAAAGTGAAAGTTGACGACTTTTATCCGGGCGGAAAGAAAAATCAGAGTTTTAATATATCCATGAAGAAAGAGGACAAACGTCAAACCATGCCAATACATAGTTTAAGCTACAGCAAGTAGAAACAATACTTTTTTCTTTTCGTTCCGAAAAAAAGATTAAAGGCTGATGCAAACTGCAAATCATGGTGACTTTTATCAGCAAATGTAAATTATGAGGAGACACAATAAAAAAAAATTATTGATATGAATTTTAAGTCAGCTTGGTTGTTTTGCAGCTATAAGAGTTTTGTAAACACAGTTTAATAGAAATAGGAATATGTTTCAAAGATATACGGTACTTGTAAAATTAAGAAGTACATGTAACTGAAATGTTTTAAAACAACACTCATTTAGAAAAATTTCACAAGAAAAAGATTATCGAAATGCTGAAGGGATGAGTTGTATAAAAAATAAATATGACATAGTGGCGTCGTTAAAACTTGTTCAAGAAATCCTTAATTTCCTATAATATTAAATTGTTGTCATGATTAATTAATTTCCAATGTTTGTAAGGTGAAACGATACTCTGAACTATGGCATTGTCATCCGTGCGAAGCATAAAGTGGCAGACGTCAATAACGTCACCATCGGTACTGAAGAGTGTTAATGTGTTGATAAGATTAGTCACTTAAAGGGTCATTTACAAATTATTACACAGATTGAAATAGGTAGTGACTAAATAGTATCCTTATTTAAAGACCATTATGGAAGACCGAAAAGATCAAAGTCATACATTCTTTAAATTCTGCATAACGCAGTTCTGTATCATGCAAACCACAACCATTGCAAACAGTTTAGTTACCATCTTTATTTAACACAGGGAATTCCAACAGATCGTCTCTTTCTATCTCAAACCAAAGGACCAATAAATACATTAACAAACCGCGCGAGTGCCTATTTTTTGTTACTGTAACTGTTTTGAGATCTTTGAAAATAAATGGACTTTAAAAAAATATTTGATGTACAACATTACGTTGATTATACTAATGTATACAGGGAAATATTCGTCCCCGTTTTGTTTTCGCTCTTTCGCCCTCGTTGTCAGCGGGCGAGTTTAAGAATGGGCGAATTCCAATGTCTAACATAATCTCTCTTAAACACAACTTTGTTTGGATGAATTCAAGACGGGGCGAAACCGTTTGCAAGTTAGAAGAGCGACAATGACACGGGGCGAAACTAACTCCGTATACATTAAGTTGATTATACTATTTGATATACAACTTTAAGTTGATTATCCTATTTGATATACAACTTTAAGTTGATTATACTATTGATTATACTTTTAACAATTATTTCTTTTAAACAGAGTATATGTGCATTACAACCGCGTGTTAATTTATTGTCATATGCATACATGTTTATTGTTCTGTAAGCCCTAAAGGTTATCGCTTATACATATAAACATGAAAAATCTATATCTTCAGTGGTTAGATTTTGTCATGATGCCAACAATATGAAACATTAGTTTACGTATTTTTTAAAAGAAATGTGTGCGGCATTATTCATGCTGGAAATTTGCATGAGAAATTGTAATCTACTAAAAATACATAATAGATTATGGTTTATAATGTTAGTCATATTTATTATAATTATAGGAAAAGCTATTTAGAGGCCCCGATTGAAGCAAAATTACATTACATTGTATAGTTGTATTGTTGTCCTGTACCAAAAAAAAAAGGATTTTCTACATACTACTAGTAATTAATAGAGAAATCTTTCTTTTGATAGAATTAAGTATCACAAACATAATAGCAGGCTTTTGCAGCGATTTGAAATTCTTTTTTAAAAAATATAACTCATATTGCTTTAAAGTAGCAAAAACTGATGAAATTCGTCTCTTAAATTTAATTGAGATAATTTCAAACTAATTATATAGAAAAAGAAATCGCTACAAAGATGATAAAATTAAGCATAAAGGGTTGATCATTACTTATAACAAGGTCAACAATTGCATCATTTTAAATTGAAAATGGTGACCATGCTTTGTGAAGATAAAGGATTTTAAATATTCACACAGGCACCTAAAACGAGACTCAGATTTCTAATACTTTAAAATCTTTGTACAATAAGATCACATTCAATGTTCTCAGTTTAATTTGATCTGGATTATTTTCTTAAATCGGTGATTTTTTTTTTCAAGTGCAAACATCTTTTCTAAGTTGTCTTTCTTGTAATGCGAGTTGAGCGTTCATAGCTCCTAACAATTTCAACAGATCTCATGCGCGGATCCAGAAAATTTTTCTTCCCGGGGGGGGGGGGGGGTGGGGGTCCGAAGGATATATGTGTTTGCCAGGGAGGTCCGACGCATATTTGCGGAATTTTACTGTGTAAATTTAATAAATTTTCACTTTCCAGGGGGGTTGGGGTTGGGGGGTCAGGACCCCCAACACCCCGATCCCCCCCTTAGATCCGCGCATGTGTCTGACATGTACATATTTGTTGCTATAATCGTGTATTTCCAAACATGAAAACACCCGCAAAATTCTGTGTAGTGAATTGAGTTGTGTTTTAATGTAACGATGGCGTGATGTCGCGCGAAAGCTAAACCAAGCGACAGATGCACGGTTCTACCTTGATCAATGCTTTGTCTGGGCTTTGACACTTCTAGTAAGATATTTTTGTTTAGATTCTAAATCTTAAAGATTTATTTACTGCCTAATAATAATTTTATTCATGTGACCTTATCGTACTAATCAAAATTTAGTTAATTAATAACATAACCTTTGTTAATGATGCTGTTATATTGTAACATATAGTTTAAATGTTATCAGTTTACGCATGACTTAAATGTTGAACAAATATCAGCGAACCAAATTTATATTTTCTATGCATATTATTTTAGAATTAACCTCTACATACTTGTGACGATGAAGAAATAATCTAGCCATTCAAAACATTTTTTTTCGCCGAGAAAAAAAACCCCTTTAATGTATTAGTTGTTGTAAGCATCCCCCATTTCTGTCTATATGTTCTGTTTCAATTAATATTGTATTTCGGTAAATGATAAAAAAAAAAGCATGTTAATAATAATGTGCTTGATATGTTAAGGTATAAATAATACCATATATTGTCAATGTAACATACTGAGTATATAAAATATGTATTGCCTGTCGGACATTTTCTTTTCATCTAGTATATTTCACTTTATATCGTTTGCACAGTCATATAATATTGACAATATTTTAGAATATTATTGACAGTCTTCTATGAAAACTAACCATCAATAATTCTCCAGTGTAATTTAAAAAAGGCCGGGGTTGTTTTCTGCAAAGTTTCTTTCATAATTGAATTCCCCCTTTTTTTTTTTTTTTTTTTTTTTTTTTTACAAATTCAACAATTTCATTCACATTGATAAAAATCCAAATCTTAAAATGTTTATAATGCTTTACCTGTTTTGTCTTGCTCGGCAAACGGGAAGAAGAGAATGTGCTTGAGCAGTAAAGTATTTTACATGTACCACATTCGCAAAAAACAGTTTGTAATGAATTTTTGATATGTAATAAAAGTTCTAAAGTCTTCCGGTTTCAATCATTAAGTCCCGAAAGTGCAATATTACAATAGTCGTTTTACTACTTGCCGTTTCATAGCGACGTGTAAACACAACAATAAAAAGAAGAGTTCTACGACAGCATCAGCTTTTTGCAATTGATCCTTTTATTACCTGTCTTCACTCTGTGATTGCAGGTATCAGGTGACCATGAGGTTTCTTCTACTGATACTGACCGCTCTGCTGTGCTTTGCTATCGAGAGTCATGGCAGTCTCTCTCTTCACAGCGACAATCTGGTACAGATGTTTACAGACTATCTAGCAAACCTGGAACAGAGGCAGATGGACAGGTTCATACATAGCCGCAAACGTGCTGGTTTGTAAAAGTTTGTAAACATTATCTTCGGATATTTGGCATACGTTAGTAATATACAGTGCCCCTAAGACAAGATACATTTTTTAGTAAATCCAACTGGTACACAATTTAACTAATGAGCGACCCCTTCATCCTACCGAAAATTTATGCATTTCAAAAAGGGTTCTAGAATTCTTAAAACGTCATGGCGTCAGGCATATTTAAGGTTTAAAAGTTGCATTCTCCGAAACAGTGCAGGCAATGGGAGCTATCAATATCAATACTTTTCATCAAAAAGAAAACCCGATGCATGTTTAATGTGTCAACATTTAAATTCGCAATGGATGAAAATGTTATATTGGATATAATAAGCAACAGTAAGCAAGGGTTTTTAAGGTATCCGACCCATATTAGGACCTAATTTTTCTAACCCTGAATATCCATCATATATTAAATACTCTGATATTTATTCAAAGCTTTTTAGAGTAGAAAAAAATTTAACCGCGAGAAATTTTCAAAAATATTATTAATTAAGCAGTAATTAATTAATGAAGATTACATTAAGGTCTATGGAGATAAGTACATTTTTTAAAATAAAAAAGTAAATACTAAGAATATCAATAAATGCTTTGGTGAAAAGATGAATTTAATCCTTAGGAGAACAAAAACTATTTAAAATAAATTTTATACCGTATATATATTTTTTAAATTGATTTCGATAATCGATAACACGATGTCCGATAGTGCGGTAGCGAAGACGCGATGCCCTATCGGGTCAACGTTAAGTCTTTATCGCTCTATCGTCATACTTTCAAGAGAGAGAGAGAGAGAGAGAGAGAGAGAGAGAGAGAGAGAGAGAGAGAGAGAGAGAGAAAGAGAGAGAGAGAGAGGGGAGAGTACATGTACATGTATTCCAATTTATCTGTTACAATGTGACTGCTATATGTACAGTGTGAGATTTTTTTGTAAAATAATAAAAGGGGGCGATGGAGAGGTTATGAACGTATTAACTAACATAATCAATTTTTGAACTGGCTGGTAAAAAAAAATACACAATTTTAAAAACCAAACCGCTTAAGAAATTTAAAAAAGTTTGTTTTGATGTATTCGTTAAAAACTGGACTATAGCATATTAATGAAAAAAGTATAGTTTTTAAGTTTTTTTAATTTATTGAACTCTCGTATAACAAAATATACATTACACATAGGTATTTAATTACAGTTTATATAGATACATTAACAGTACATGTATACATTAGATTTGTAGATACACTGTATAATGTACATATTACTCCTTGGAAAGTATATATATTGTAGTTTTATAAAAAAAAAAAAAAGGTGGTATATGTAAAAGTGCTTTTATGACGAATGGAAATAAAATAAACGAAAGAAATAGACAGGAAGGAACATTACGGATAGGCAGCAGATAGTGATAAATGTTCCATTAATTAATGTTACATTAAAATATATCTTTCCAGGAAGATAATAGCAATTTCTCAGAAATAATTTTTTTTTTTCTATAAACAGTCTTTTGGTTATTGCTTGAGAAAGCAATAACTAAAAGACTGTTTATAGAAAAAAATTTCGAGATATTGCAATTGATTATTATGTATATGATTCTTCATGGGAAGCTTTATTTTAATGTTTGGAACTTTAATCACTATCTGCCTATTTCTGCCGCTTAAATTATTTCCCTCCTTCATAAGAGAGGACACTTTCACGTATACCACCAGGTTGTTTTGTTGTGTTTTGGTTTTGTTTTGTTTTTATAAAACTACAATATGTACATTCTAGGGAGTAATATGTACATTTTATCTAAAATTTCTGATGTATAAATCAAATAAATATATGTACTGTTAATGTGTGTGTATTTAAACAATAAAGTGTTTTCCTTAGTGATTCATGCGGGATATGAAGGTGGCGACATTGCCGAAAAAAATACACAACCCGCGTTATAGCGGGTTGCGTCCATAGTGCAAGGGCAATTATATCCTTGTCTTACTTAATTTACATAAAACGATTACTAGTAGTGTGTATGTTAATTCGTTCGATAGATTCCTTGTTAAACATTCGATCAAAAGTATAATATATATCTTTGTTACAAAACAAATGTCAAAAAATGATTTGACCCCCTCCCCATGCATCCATAGATGAGTTCATTTAAAAGCATCGAAGATCTCATCCTTTGGGTGAAAGGTGAAGGAGGACTTTATAATATCATATTCATAATTTGTACGCACCGATTAGTGGTAGAGTCCACATTGAGATTATCAGAATACTCCAGAGCACACCGTGTGTACACATGCAGCTTTATTTGAAAACAAAAACCTTTCCTATTACTTTCCTATGGTTGGATATTTCAGAAAGACCTTTAATTTTGCATCTTAATATAACAAATGCTGGAATGTACATGTTAATGTATTAAAATTTGTCTGTTTTTTCTTCCGCTTTCTAGCGTACAATTATTTTATACATGTACAATCCTAAAAATAATTTATGTAATGAAATAATTTAATTGCAAGTGATATACATGTATGTGGAGTGGATAAGAAAAATATTAAATTGAATCTGTATGTTTCGTTTATGAATTTATGAACAGCACCGATAATTTAATTAAATTGCCTGACTAAACAAAATTATTCCATAGGAAGCATATATCAATAAGGCTATCTTAAGATTTTCTTATAAGATAGCCTTATTGATACATGCTTCCTATGGAATAATTTGTTTAGTCAGGCAAGCTTTTTGAAAAGCTATTACGCGTAACACATGTTATGTTTGCACCAATAATTTCATTTTCTTTTTTCCTTTTTTCTTTCTTTTTTTTTTTTTTTTGCAGTTGGGGACGAGAAACCCGAATACCTGAGAATCTGTACCGGAAGGAAAGACTGCGGAAGCGTGGTCCAGAACTTCGGGTTTATGTATGATCACGACAGCGGCATGGAGCTTTGTAACAGGAGCTACATCAACAAGGCGGAAGGAATAACATGTTTTGACAAATACCCGAGCTGTCGATACCTCAGAGACGAGTTCAGTGTTTGCGAAAATCAGGAAGTGGCCGACCGGCTAGGGTGTGACCTTACCTGCGGAAAATGCAGTATGTGTGCTCTGCTTTGTTTGCGCTCTCTCTCTCTCTCTCTCTCTTTCTCTCTCTCTCTCTCTCTCTCTCTCTCAGATCTTAAACAATTGTTCATATTTGGATTATAAACCTAAAATAAACCTAAGTCAAACTTTGAACTCCATGTAAAATCCAAGAATTGTCTAGGGGCCAGAGAATTAACAATTTTAAAGAATCAACAATGTCATAATGTCAAAATGCTTACATATAAGTAAAACCATATATAATAAACATTTGAGATTTTGTGAATTATTTAGTAGTTTTCCTTTGTAAAATTGGACCCCCTTGTGGCCCTACCCTTCTCCTAAAGATAATGGTATTGACAAATTTTAATCTACACTATCTGAACTGACTAAAGTTACAGCTTTATTAGGCAAATTGTGTTTTAGAAGATGATTTTTTCCCAATATATTTCTATGCAAAAATTTGAACCCCCCTTGTGGCCCCACCCTACCCCCCCCCCCCCCCCCCGGGGATCATGATTTGAATAAACCTGAATCTTCCCTACCTAAGGATAATTCCACACAAGTTACAGCTGTTCTGCCCGATCGGATTCTGAGATGAAGATTTTTAAAGATTTTTCTCTATACATTCTTATGTAAAAATTGGAGCCTCCATTGTGGCTCCATCCTATCCTTTGGGATCATGATTTGAACAAACTTGAATCTACCTTACCTGAGGATGATTCCACACGAGTAATAGCTTTTCTGGCAGATCAGTTTCTGAGATAAAGATTTTAAAAGATTTACTCTATATATTCCTATGTAAAAAGTGGAGGCCCCCCCCCCAATTGTGGCTCCACCCTATCATGGGGATCTTAATTTGAACAAACTTGAATCTACTGTACCTGAGGATGCTTCCACACAAGTTACAGCTTTTCTGGCTGACCAGTTTTAGAAAAGTAGATTTTTAAAGATTATTACTATATATCAATATGTAAAATTTGACCCCCCCCCCCATTGTGGCCCCACCCTACCCCGGAGATCATGATTTTCAGAACTTTGAATCTACACTACCTGAGAATGCTCCCACATAGGTTTCAGCTTTCCTGGCCAAATGGTTCTTGAAAATTTCTCAAAAAAAAAAAATAATTCCTTATTATCTCCCCTTGAAAAAGGGCGTAGTCCTTAATTTTCGCATCTTTGAATCTCCTTTGCCTAAGGGTGCTTTGGGTCAAGTTTTGTTAAAATTGGTCAAGTGATTCTGGATCAGACGTTGAATATGTGTACGGACAGAAGGACGGACGGACGACAGACAAAATGTGATCAGAAAAGCTCACTTAAGCTTTCAGCTCAGGTGAGCTTAAAAACAACAACAGTCGAATTTGAAGTCTTATCAATTAAGAGATGGACGATGGCTCATAAATAACAATAACGAACTCATTTTGTCATCTTTAAAACGAGTATAGAAATAGTTAATTCAAGAGAATATAAATAGACAAAAACTTTTTAGTGCATTTATAGATGATTTCTTAATGAGCAATTTGTGTCAAAGAAACAAATTTTTACTATAGACTAATACGATCATCTTAAAGCTGTACAAACTCATCGTTTTCTATATTTCAGAGCCAGCAACACCATATGGAAAGAATCAGGAGTCTATTATATTATATTGAAACTGAAAGTAACTTTGAGTGATTAAAAGTATCAGAAGGGAAATATAATGTGTTTTGAATACAATGAAATGGTTTATAAGTTTTTAAAATTATTTGTAGTAGTTCTTTGAAGTCGATCTAGCAAAACAAACCACACGCATTATTCTTACATGTACATGCATATTGTGCTGTGCAATCCTCAAGTAGCACCATTGGTCCAGGAATCACAATTTGTACGAAAGTAAATCTAAAATTTTTTTTTTACAAATTGAAGCATAGTAGTAGTTGGGTAGAATATTTGATAGATGTGTCTTCCTACTTGAGTGGTCCAAGGTTCAATGTTGGAGCAAAGTTAAATCTTTACATTTGAAGGAAGCTTGAATTATAAAAGTTTGCATCACAAAAATTAAAACTGAAGTTCACATTAGAAGCGCCCACTTAAACCTTTGTGGCAACGCACTTTGAAAACATTTCGCACTTTGAAAAAAAAATTTCAAAGTGCGTTAAATTTTGGACCAAATCAACGCACTTTGAAAAAAATTTACAAAGTGCGTAAAATTTTGGACCATGTTAACCCACTTTGAATTGTTTTTAAAGTGCGTTATGAAGGTACATCAAGATTTTTCAGTATCGAGACACTTATCGCACTTCGAAAAAAATATGTATAAATCACAAATTCTGGAATTGAATTTCTAATTTGTTTATAGTATTATGATTTGTTAACACTAGTAAATCTAATTTGCCGTCTTTAAGAACGGGGATAGAAACGGGGATAGGGACGGGGGTAGGGTTAACCAAAGATACAGGTCGCTTACCATTACATCATTTAATTAAAGAAGGGCCCCTACCCCTAATTTTTCTTTCCAAAAGATATGATATTCAACAACTTGGAGTAAACGTTTAAGTTTGGAAAAAGAAATACTCTTTGTTGCAAATTAAGTACAGTGATATTGAAAAAAAAAGACGAACTGGCCAAACAATAATTTCTCCAATGGTATGATAAAGAATCGGTAAGTCTTTCAACATAAACCCTCTTTCCAAATTCTAATCACTCAAATAAAACACTTCATTAAAAAAAATTACATTGACAAACATTGAATTATTATAAACTTGAAAATAGGCATTAGGATGTGGGCTTTTTTTCTCGCACTGATCCTCTTAAAGATCATATTGTTTTAGATAAACATAACTAACTTATCCTTTTATCACATCATGTTTGTTTACAAGCACATACAATTGAAGCCAGTTGAAATATAGTAAACATTGATTTCCATTATCAATATACATAAATCATTATCAATATATATAAATCATTTTCGTTTCTGGCATAGCCCAATATACCAGATAAGAAGTAAATGTGTTGCATACACACACACAAAAAAGGAAAAGGCAATTGCTAAGCGATGTAGTTTATGTCATATTTGGATAATTCAAATTTCCGAGTTGTTTTTTATATGTAAATTGTCAAACTACATAAGCATATGAGAAAAGAAAAAAAGCTCTAACCGAGAAACTGTTTATCAAGTAAGGTGAGAATGCATTGGGTTCTTTTTTAAATACATAAAATTATGTGTATATCCCATTGAGATAAACAAGGTTAAAACAATCGTTTTTTGTATATAAAAGTATCAATTATTTCGACTAAACCCGGAAATTTAAGTGCGTTGACTTGGTCTCAAAATTAACGCACTTTGAAAGAAATTTTGAAACGTAATTTTTCAAAGTGCGTTGTAACAAATCTTTAACTCATGTGGGCATATCAGATACTAGAATATTTTCGTAAACCATCTACCGTGTTTGTTATTTTTTAAAATTTATAATACAATTCAGTCAGGAATAATAATTTTATTGAATTAAACGTAAATAAAATCTTGCTTGTGTGCATTTATATTGAAAGCAAAGTAGATAAAAGATCTTACTTCTTAATTTAAATTGTTTTATACATGTAAAAACCAAAATATACCTTGTCAAATATGATTGAAATATTGAGCAGTGAAATTTATTTTTACTTAAAAATGTGTTACAGTTATCAAGTTCATTATTATATATATATATATATATATATATATATATATATATATATATATATGTATAACCAATGCCCTTATATATATATATATATATATATATATATATATATATATATATATATATATATATATATATAAAATCAAATATATATATAATCAAAATGTTCTTGTTTCCCCCGTTTTGTTGACGTAAAAGTGGTGTAGTAGACTCTGCTTTCCAGTAAACTTGTCATGTGAGGTCATGTGTTATTACAAAACAATTTTGTTCAATTCTGTGACGTATTTCGTTAACTATTTTTTATCTACATATTGAGACGCAAAATTCTATACGTAAAGTTCAAGTAAGTTTTTGGGACTGGCAACTATTTGTAATCCCGAAAACGAAAACTTACCGCGATTTTATAATGAACATTTCAGTGAAGGTTTATATGGTTACATTTACCAGCTGATTAAAAGTTGTAATCGCGTTAGTTTTGTGTGATATTAAAAGTAAAAAAAATTTCGTGCTAGATTTCACAAAATCGTTTTTTATTATACAAATATGATCTTTACTAAACATTTTACGTGAATTTCACGTATTTTGTTGTCTGTAAATGTATAGTTGTCCGTTACTGTGCATTTAAAGTTTCTCAGTACGAATTTGCCTCCTTTCGACTCGACACTTTTACTAAAGACGTATACTTCCTCCAAACTTAACTTTCGAGGTAAAAAAAAATCTGGAATTTTACTTTTGACACAACATTGTTCGCGTTCCCAGACTATGCTTTTAAAAGTTCTAGATAAAAATACTCGGGTTTTGTTTGTCATAAAGAATTGTAGCACGAGATATATAAGAAAAGAACAGCAATAGTCGGAAGGTTTTGTTACCTTGGTTACCTTGACGAGTTAACCGTTTTACCATAAAGTTTAACTTATTTTACCGAAACTTTGACCAGCGTATAACACCACAGAAAATACATACTTTCCAAGTAGTCAAATTTACTCAAAATACGTTGCTGACAACTTGGTAAATAAAGACTTTTAAAAAATACTAATGCAGAGCAACTCAAGATAATTAACAAATAAACAAAATCAAGGTAGCTACTGATTTTATGATTGGATTTTGGTTTATTCTGATCCTTGTATAGTGAAACCAAAATTCACTTTGGATCATCGCAATTACGGTTAAATTTAACAATTTAACTAATTATATTGATGTTAGTATGATTTATTAAGTCACAACTATAACAAAACATTTCGACACGAGCATTGTGAAGCATTGTGACTCCTAAAGTCCCGTGCCACTTTTTAGAGATACAGTGTATGTGTAGTTTTTGTTGTATTTTATCCTAGACATGTTTCGTTTCCAAAAAAAAACTTTTTTTTTTGGACAATTGAAATTTCTTAATAATACAAGTAATATCAATATATTTATTAATTATAATTCCTATTCCATGATATATATTCAGATTTCAGTATACTTCCCTACATATAAGTACATACATTTGATATAGTCAACCAGTTCTTGCCCACTAGGTCACGGACTCGTCAATCAAGACGATTATAGTTCCGTGTTTATATTTAGAATAAAGGTAATTCTCTTCTGTGTCGCCCCTCTTCATTTCTAAAATCGTAATGATTCACCCTAATGATATTCAACCACACCAATTTTTGTTTTCGTGAAGAAATTATATTTTATATATTTACTTTTTTTCCCAAAAATGAGGTAATATCGACAAAATTTTAGGATTAATTTTGTTGCATCAATTAAAATAATGTTGCAAAAACAGGTGATATTTATACAAAGATAAAACAGTATTCTATCTCGTCATGAAAAAATATTGGTTTGTGTATTATATGACAACAAATTCAATTACATGTATAAGGAAACCCACTGTTAGGATCAAACAAAGTTCAGATGTACATATATACAGCGAAAATTCCAATGAACCAAATTACTAAAGAAACAACCTTCAGTAAACGCACGATCTTATACATGATGAGCGTATTAAAGAAAACATATTTAAAACATAAAAAAAAATTTCTGTTAATATATACTTGCGGAAAAAAGAAACTGTGCATTATAAAATTTAGTATAATTTTTCTATATCTATTGTTTGTATTTATAAAATTTAAACAATCGATAATGGTATTGTTTTTGACAATATCGGATGGTAACCGTCCGGGTGCACGGACTTTTTCATGGTTAAAGAGCACCTGTTGTTTATTGAAGAATATTAACGCACGAGTTTTACGGGCCAATACTGTTTGGAATAAGAACTGTAAAGGATTTGTTTAAACATTTTTTGTTAAGGAAATCACTTTAGTTTCAACAAAATTTACCCCTATGTCATGCCACGACTCAACGAAAACCAACGTAATCGTGCTGTTGGGATGCTGCAAGCTGGAATGGCGCAAAATACTGTAGCAAGACACTTTGGAGTTCATCGGAACACCATCCAGTCATTATGGAGACATTTTCAACAATCTGGCAACACCCAGGATCGACCGCGCTCTGGGCGACCTCGTGTGACGTCACGTCAACAGGACAACCACATTAGACTTGTGCATCTGAGAAATCGTTTGTTTGACTGCCCGTAGCATTCCAGGGCTTCGACCAATTAGTCCAAGAACTGTGCGTAATCGTCTGCGCGAGCAAAACATCAGACCAAGACGTCCAGCGGTGCGCCCAGTACTGCTTCAACGTCATCGTATCGCCAGACTAGCGTGGTGCACACGACATCTGCGATTCAGAATACAGGACTGGGCCAATATTCTGTTCACTGATGAATCCAGATTTCATTTGGATAGCAGTGACGGCCGTTGAAGGGTGTATCGTCGCGTTGAGGAGCGTTACCAGGACGCTTGTGTTGTGCAACGTCGACAATTTAGAAGAGGTAGCGTTATGGTGTGGGGTGGAATTTTAGCACGTGGAAGGACCCCTCTACAAATTGTCAATGGAAATCTCACCGGCGTACGCTATTCAGCGTCATGTGATACCTTTCATACAGAGACATCAAAATCACATCACTCTGCAGCAAGACAACGCAAGGCCACACGTTGCACGTGTAGTCAGGGACTTGTTTGTTCAACAGAATGTCGATGTCTTGCCTTGGCCAGCTGTTTCCCCCGATTTGTCGCCGATCGAGCACGTCTGAGATGAAATGGAAAGACGTTTACGTCGTTTACCAAATCAGCCAGTGACATTGGCTGATTTAGGCCAGGCTTTAACCAACATCTGGAACAACACCCCTTAAGCATTTCTGAACACTTTAGTGGCATCAATGAGGCGTCGCTGTCAAGCATGCGTGAACGCAAATGATGGTAACACGCGTTATTAATTTTGTTAATTCAATTTCAAATAACAGTGACTTTCGAGTGTGCTGAAATTGACGTTAGTCGACGTTGACATTAATTTGTTAAGAGATGTTGTTACAAATACATGTGTTAACAGTATTACAGAAAATAAAATTTGTTCATTGTAATTTTTAAATGTTTTTTCATATATTAAATAATGCACAGTTTCTTTTTTCCGCTAGTATACTATCGCACTTGCGCAAACCACACACTGTGGCAGATCTTGCAGTGACAGCATGGACTTTAGAAACAGCGTGTTTTTGGTAGAAACTGATAAAAACAATGTTACGTTGTTATTTCTTGGATTTACTATCACGTATCTACTGTACTGGATGTAGTGCGGCGGGGGTCTACAATACGATGCAGATGAATTTATGTAATAATGTAATAAATTTCCTTCAACAATGTTGTAAAATAGAAAAAAATTGGTGTAATAAATTTCCTTCAACAATGTTTTTGAAGGAAATTTATTACACCAATTTTTTTCTGTTTTACCAGACATGAAAATAAAAAGTTATTGTTTTACCAGACAAAAGGTTGTTGACATCTTAAGGTGCAACTAAGTTTTCGATGATTTGGTCATTTATTAAGAAGGGAAATAATTTAGTAAATATCACTGAATAACATTTTAAAAAATCTGTCTAGAGTTACTTCATTTCAGATAACATGGACGCTGTCGACTCATTAAAGTGACGAGAATTTCGGTAAAAAACACAAAACAATTGACTTCAACATTTCACGATTCTTGTCTGCTTTGATAATTAAACGCTTTATTTTTTAATCAGTCTTGCATTAGAAGTAGTAAGTAGAAGGTGAAAACATTCATTATTCATTAACTTCTTTCTTTGGTCATTAGAGCAATGGAGACAAAAATTATATACACATAATATCAAACTACAATGTTGACATTTAAGTGTGAAAGAACATCTAAATATCTGTAGACTGTCAGAAAATTTTAAGATTACTTATGTTAAATATGTGGTGTTATTTTATCCATCTCTAGACATCTGCCCATAGCATGTTGCATGCGTTTTTAATTTAAGTGTGCAAACTATGCAGATAAAAATTCAAGGTTATGAATGGAAGCTGCTAGCAAAATTTATGAAGTATTTGCATCAGACTATATTTTACAATTAAAATTTAATGTAAGATGTCGACACTTAATCCCACCGATAATCCACCGATAATCCACCGATAAGCGCAATGACAAAGTCATTTTGTAAAATAAATCGTTGAACATGCATTTTAGAAAAAAAAATCTCGAGTAACTTTCCCATTGTACATGGATGCTTTTTTTTTCTTTTTAATTTAAAAAGTTTAAAAAAATCCTGTCGTATATCCTCGATTTCATAATTTATATATATATATATTCTTTAAAGAACAGAAGGAAAGCACAATGCCTTGCACCTGGATAAAACTATTCTTGGGGTTTTTTTTTCCATTGTAATCAAAATAAATTATATTATTACAATACTGGAGGGAATAATACCATTTGTTGTCTTATTGTTAAAATCCTCGTGACCTTATTGTTAAAATCATCGTGACCTTATTGTTAAAATCATCGTGACCTTATTATTTGCTATGGGTTACCTAATTATTTAATGAGAAGACGTGTCAGGAAATTAAATGTGTTTTCTCTCCAAAAATTCTATTTTCTTTTTTCTTTTTTTTTTTTTTTTGCTAATCAGGTATGCATCATTATTAGTCCGTATTTCTCCTTTATTTTTATTTTTTAGGGGAGGGTGTCAAAAGGGGAAATAATATAAATCACTTAAGTTTGTTTGTTTGTAGTTAGTCTGTGAACAAATAGCGTCTCACGACAGGTAAAATTTCTAGGACAGTGTTCTAGGTGCATGCCTGATTTCATTACAACTGCTTTTTTGAAAGCAACCAGGAAGCAAGGAAATAATAATTAAATTTACTACGATTAATAAAAAAAAATGCTGATCATCATCACCTGCCGAAATTGATTCTAAATTGTTTTAAGGAAATCCAAATTTAATACCACCTAAGAATTTTCTACTGTTAACGATGACAATAAAAAGTGTCTTGTCGATTATTTATTGTCCATAATTCATCCTCAGACAAAAAGGTTAAGTTGAACATTTAAACAAATAAAAAAGAAAGAAAAAAAAATGAGCCAATACAGCCTGACTTGGATTTGACACACCAGTCGGTTTGTGCATTTCCAATGAGGAAAAACACATTAATACATTTTTAGGTTTTCACGACAAAGCTATGAAAAGAAATTCATGAAAGCAAATAAGAAGAACCAGTGACTCTTAAAGACGCAGCTCATTATGTTTCCATTTCTTTTTAGTACTTTAAAGCTAAATCGTGTACATGCACTGGTTTTTCCTGCCGAGTTTACTCGGGTTTTTTGTTAAATTAACTTATCAAAAAAATTGGGAGGTTAAATATAGACTATACTTTGACGATGGACCTACCTCTCAACAAAAACGCTTTTCAGAACAACCTATTGGTTTCAATCTTTTTGTAAAAAAAAAAAAATACAGCTGTAATAATGTACACTTCCCTTTATTCAGAATATCTTGAGTGATAAATAATAACAATTTTATCACTGTAAAAAAATCTACGATTTTGAATAAAATACTTTTGTAACTTTCTATTTATATATAGTACTTTGACTGATATAATAGGTGCTATTACTACTACTATTTACTATTATTATCATTACATATTTAATACTACAAATTCATGTGAACACTGTTTTGTTACATGTACTTATCTGGAAAAAAAAAACAATAAAAACTTATACAGAAATTTTGCCCAAAATATAATAACTATGTTTTTTTAAAACACTTTTTCTCCAAAATCTATTATCACAAATAAGACTCCTTATATATGGTCATTTTTTTTATATCATAACTCTATCTATAAAATCTATGTAGCCCTGGTTTAGTTATCAGTTATGTTTGAAATGGGATAAAAGGGAATTTTTATTCACTTACAAGGGAACTCGTATCCTTTTGCTCTTTTGCTTTAAATGCCATTGTGCAAGGTGCATAATAAATTTCTAAACGAAGTAATGCATTATAGTCAACATTAAACATATAAATGTATTGATACTTTAATAATTATTTAAAACATTAATGCCTATAAGGAATTCAGTTATCTTAAAATCTATTTTGACATATATTATACTCTATAGAAAAGTAATACCGTAGTAAAATGCTTAGACAATATGATTTGTAATCTCTACATTTCAATTTTGAGATATAAATGTGCCATCATGAAATTTTCCATATAAATTAAACCTTTATAGACTGAGCGTAAACAAATCTGAAGAAATGTTTCTGTATCTAAAACTTACGTTTTGTGTTTACAATACCTGTTCAAAAGTACGCTTTCTTGTTTTTTAATCATTGTTTATTCAAAAACTGAAAATAGATAACGTTCAATATGTTTTTTATCTGTTTGGTACTCTTGAATTTTTTCCCTGGTAATTGGAGATCGGTCGATATAGCTTTAGCAACATTGAAAACAGCGGACCGCCAGACTGACGACAGACGTGTTGGCTGTTCCGCCATGAAACCTTCTTATCGATAATACACTTTTTTACTTTTAACTTACTTTACATTAATAACACAAGAGATATAATTTAAAAAATAAATTTACATATCATGCTTTAACGTTTTTGGGTTTCTTTTTGTTTTGGTTTTTTTGTTTGTTTTTTTTTTTTGGGGGGGGGGGGTTATTGCTTGCTACATGTATACTGATAAACGTTTATAATAAGTAAATACCACAAGAAAAACCAAATTTTGCGTTTAAAATTTAACATTTAAAATAATTAAAACATTTCGTCTTTAAAAAAAATGTTTTATTTTGTTTTTAATTTGACAAGAAAAATTGCAGTCTATTTTGAATTTATAACTGAAATGTAACAAATGTTTGTTAGAGATATTAGTAATACATCATTTTTGATTGATAGACAAATACGATTTTTTTTGTTTTACTAAAAACAGTTAATTCACACCTGAATAACAAACCACAAATGTTAATTTCTTGTAAACAATCAATTCGACAAAATCGAAAATTCTTGAATTGGTTAAAACAGAAAAATAATTCAAATTGATATGAACAAGGCATCTAAGAGTTACAGTAATTTGCCTATGTCTCTCCTTCTTTTTCATGAATAAGAAAACCGCAGCTCTACATTACAACTACAATGACTCATTTTCCAATCATATTTATAAAAAAAAAAAATATCTGTTTTATTGTTCAGCTGGTTGGTAATAAAATTGTTGGAGTAATACTGGACTATAAACGCAAAAAATAATAGACATTCAAATTAGTTTCACATAGATTTAATGACAAAAGATTTAAAAGATGTTCAGAGCTGTGTCGTGAACATTAACAATGACGTAGTAATGATCACTCAACAGAAAGGCTAGTTGTTAGACAGTTCTTCTTGAAATCAGAAAGTAGTGTTATGTTTTCGATTTGTAAAACGAAAACAATAAGAAATGGAATATAACAATGAATACAACCAAGCTATGCAATATTTACTTCTTCTTGAATTCGGCGAATAAAAATTCTTCTCATAGCTTTTATGTTAAAAAGGAGCCATGCCATGTATAATCTTTCACATTATGAAAGACTCTAGTATATAACAATCGAGCTGGCATGAACAAAAAAACCCAACAACATTTTTATACAAAGCAAAAGCAATCTTTTCCATGGCCGTTATTCAAGAGCAGTAGTAAAAGATCCGGAATCAGCTGTGGACTTGGGTGATGGATTGAAGCCAATTTTACAATAGTTCCGGTCGTAAAATCAGCCTGGTTACGTTGGTATTGAAATTGGCTAAACTAGAAACTAGAAATGTAAGATCAAGCAAGTCTAACGGTGTTATAAATTTGGAGTGGAAAAAAATCTCAATAACAAACAAACAACAAAAAGAATCAGGCAAACAAACTCTGTCACTTTAATGATGCCAAGGTGTTTGCAAAAATGTGGTTTAACCCAAAGGACCTAAAACCTTGACGATTCAAAAGCCGGAAACGCTCTGCGGTACGTCTTCGAAGGATGCATATGATTATACAGTGTACTAGTATCTGGATAAACTATCTTTATGTGTGGCAAAGCTAGACAGTTAAAAAAATTATTAATCATATTCATGACTATTATTTTATATTCCCGGGGCATTAATGATAGGTCATTTTCTAAAACTCGACTCTAGGAACTTTAGAATTTTGATCGATGGCGAAGTGGGTATTTTTTTTAAATTTCATTGGTTTAATCAAGTGGACACACATACATTCTAAATTACGAGTAGGAGTTTTATTCTTTAGATATATATACAAAGGCATGCATATTTATGAAATATTTAACAATTAATATATATGTATAAACAATTACTACTAGAAAATAAAATCGAAGAACAAGAATACTAGACATATTTAAAGTTCTTAAAAAAACAATAAATCATTTAGGTTTTTTCCTCTATGTTCTTTTTTTTTATATTTTTTGTTTTTTGTGTTGGGTTTTTTTTTCAATTTGGTTTGTTTGGTCTTTTTTTTTTACTAACAGAAATTGATTCAATAGTTGTTAATGATATTATAGTAATGGTTCCGCGCTTGTGTGTTAAATTAACAAACACGTCTATTTCAATTAAAATAACCTACTAATTTCTTAAACGTCTTTTAACGATTGAACATAAGGGTCATTAAACAGATTTAAGATTTAAGAGTTCTTTGATTGTCTTTTCAGTCTTGTAGTTTATAAACTAGATACGTCTAATGTACGGACGTTCTAATAATGATATTTGGACAACTTGGACAAGGAAGTTTTTTCTTAATTTGGCTAGACTGCTAGTGTTTGAATTAAAGAGACACAAACCACTGATATACCATATAATTTTTTTATCGAAATCTCAACATAATATATTTTATATCTCATATTAAAATGTAAACTTTTAAAATTGTACAATGTTCAAAACAAATTTATCCGGTTAAAAAGAAAAAAATAATGGAATTGATTGACCAAACACATAAATATTGAGTTTCCCTTTCGCTTCAGTCAAGCAAGCGCAGCGGAATGTAAATACAACAGCGTGGCATATAGCAAGTGCAAGCGGCCTGGCCTCTCATTGTCTTTAAGAATTAATATTGTATGAATATTTACTAAGATGCACTCTCTATGAATGCGTATTTTTGACTACAGACATCAAACAACCTCAAATTCCAATTCTATGTTCAATGCCTCACTGTAACTATTTTTGAGAAAGCAATTGTTACCTCGTGACACTCAACTCAATTTCCAAAACATCTCGGTTTGTTTACATGTGTAATTCAGGTAGTTTACATTAGACATAATTTCGTCATAATGAATTTAAAACGTACCGGGATCAAATATTGTCCAATATTACGTAATAGTCTATCTGGAGCTATACAAAATGTCCTGTTCGATTTGTGAAAATACCAAATTGTCCATACAATTTACATGTTTAACCTCTTTCTGTGATTGAAGTTTACTGGATTCATTAAGTTAATAGTTTTGCACTAGTCATCCTTTTTTGTACTTTTCCCGTTTTTCAGGCTATTATTGTCTGAATAGATGAGCAAAATAATTTTATCACAATTTTTATTTCAAGAATAACGAAATTGAATCGAAAAGTTTTCTTCTGAGCGTGAAAGCATTTTACATTAGACAAACTATAAAAATTGGATAAATTTTGGAAGGGCCACGTTGTATTAAAGCTAATCACCAATGATATGTGATGACAACGCGCTATCGTTCAATATATAGGACGTGGTACAGGTACAATCCAGGAAGTCTTCCGTTTTTTTTTCGTTATTAATCGATGAAGATTTCAATTTTTTTTTTTTTTTTTTTTGCTGTCAAAGAGTACGCAAGACACTTGTGAAATGTTACACAAACCTGTTAGGAATGTTGCAATTTTCTTTTAATTGTGGTTTTTCTTTCTTACTATCTTATTATGCTTAAAAATGATAAGAAGCGATAAAAAGTATTGAATACTTTAAAAGCTGTCCATCAGCTTAGGAGCGTTGGTGATGTCAACGTCATTTTGTTTCTGAAGGTCATATATCAAGTTGATGCATGTTCTCCATTTCAAGTACTAACACTTATTATTGAATATGCATATTCTCATGAACATTAGTGACGTTCTTTAGAGTTGTGAGTGTATGTGGTCTTCCTTTATTACAATGGTCTAAAAATTCACTTACAAGGCCACATGAATACCCACGTCTTTACCCACAAACACTTCAAGCATATTCTTGTATGTGGTATAGGCCATGAAAGTAGCTCCATGACAAAAAACTAAAGGCAAGTTTTGTTTTTGTTTGTTTTTGTTGAGTTCTTTTTTTTATTTATTATAGAAAAGTGTGTCTCTCTGAGTATAAGCTTTAAAGATGCCAAGAAAATGATTAATATGGCTGGATAGCCATGACAATTGTTAGACTATATTGATCTCCTTCAGAAGAAGAGCTTTGCATGAAAATCTAAGAAAATATTAAAATTTTAAAGCTTTAAAGGAAGATCCTATGGTTAAGTTGTTAACCACTAAGCTTTCTTCAATTATATCGACACAAAATCAACGGATTTGTTACATGTAAGTGCGCGCAGTGTATTTGTTTCCCAACACGTCAAAACATATGTCAAAGGTAGGAAAACTAAAAAAAATTGTGGAATTCCAAACAGTGTGTTGTTATTTACTATAAAATACACATACCTGTGAAAGAAGTACAGTTGAAATCCATGAAATGGAAAATAACCAAGATATCTTCATTGATAAATTATCTTTTTACACTAATAAAAGTTTACAGGAAGGAAAACAAATTTCTTACGGAGATTTATAATGGGGAATTTTAACATCTTTTCTCCATTCGGAAGTACTCGGGACACCTCGCGCAATTTTTCAACGTTATCATCCGGGCTTATTAATGGCTGATACAAAAACTGTTTTGGTTTTGTTATATGTCGTAAGTTAATGAGTTTTTTTTGTTTGTCGAATAATCACATCTTCTACAAAAGTGTCTGGTTTTATAACACTCGGCCTTGTGGTCTTTCCATTCCTGACTTCTATTTTTACAGGAACAGAATCGATGTTTCTTTAGCTGTTCCGCACTTTAGTCTTCGTCTTTGCAATTTCTCTACAACGGAAAAAACCTTGTTAAAACAAATTATCACTGGATATAATTTTGCAGCCAATTTAGGCTGCCTTCTAATTCTAGAACCACCTGTAGTACCCAAATTAATATCATAGTCACTCTCATATGTTTCGAACCCTTCGTCACTCAGAACATGTTTCTTGATGTTGCTTGCTGAAGATTGGTTAGTCTCTACCTGAGATCTAGCCTCCTCAACAACCTCTTCTCTTAACACCTGGTCACGCTTTAGTCGTAACCTGTCAACATGCACAACCTGTGGTTTGCCACGTTGTCCGTAATCAACCTTGTAGGTTATGTCTGTCCATTTGCTGAGGACCTTAAATGGACCTTGCCAGTAACTTGTGAACTTCAGGGATCTTCCTACCTTTCTGATAGGGAAGTAAACATAAACTTGATCATCCAGCTCGAACTTTTGCCATGATAATTTTTGGTCGTGGTACCTTTTCTGTCTCACCATAGCTGTGTTTATGTTCTCTCTGACATACTTGTAAGCCTCCACCATTGGTTTTTTAATTACCCTGTCTACTTGTTGCTTGGAATATATTTTATCTCAGCTGGCGTTTCGTACATAATGTCGATTGTTGTAGTCATCTCTCTACCGAGCATCATGAGGTTTGGTGTGAACCTTGTGGTCTCGTGCACTGATGATCTGTATGCCATCATGACGTTAGGTAAAAAACTATCCAAGTCAGGATTATCATCATTTACGTAGGCACTTTGTCTTATTAAACGTTCCACCATCCCATCACTTTATGGGTGGTGCGTGTCTTCTTTATGTGCAAGACATGACACCTATCGGAGAACAGTTTACTCTCATACTGGCGACCCTGGTCAGAGTGGATGATGGAGGGTGTTCCATATCGTACTACAACTTCCTCAACAATAATTCTAGCAACGGTTGCAGCTTCCATGTTTGGCATGGCAAAACGTTCCATCCATTTAGTAAGATAGTCGGAAATGACTAGAATATATCCTAATATATTGCCTTTTTCAGTCAATGGAAGTTCACCAAAGATGTCAGTTGCAATTCTGTCCGTTGTAATTTTACTCTTTACAAGTTTCATTAGTGCACTTTTTCTCATCTGTGGACTCTTTCTCTTAGAAAACTTTTCTCAGCCAGCTATGTAGGTCCTAGTGTCTGCCTGTGAACCTGTGCAGCAGTTTCCATATCATGACAATATTGTAAAACAGTTCTGCGTTCGCTTCGGGGTATTATTAGCTGTAGACAGGATGCTTTACCATTGTCAGCATCATATTTTCGGTAAAAGAAACTATTTTCTACAATAAGATTATCCCACTTAGATCAAAAGAGATCTCATAACATATCCAAGACCACTTATATCCTTGTAGACAGGTTTGCTGGTACCTTCCAACCAACTCAGTACTTGCTTTAATTCATGGTCTTTATCTTGCATATCTTTTATGTTGAGACTCAAGTCTTTGTTTTCAGAAGTCAACTTAACAACACTGACACAACATTCTGGTTGCTTGTCTTTTGTTTGGTCTATGCTTTGCTCATGTGGTTGATTTGAAGAAGCATACCCACATTGCCTAAATGGTATCCTACTCAATGTATCTGCATTTTTATACTGAAGCCCCGGCCTTTATTGTGTCTTGAAATCAAAGACACTAAATGGTACTTTCGCAAACAAGCAACACTTTTTGGCATTCAATTTCAAATTGACTTTCTTTAGTCTTTTAAATACTTTCCCCAGGTTTTCCAGCATATTTTTAAAGGTCGTACCAGTGACAATTATATCGTCTAAGTAGACTAAGCAAATGTCCCACTGCAAACCTGCTAATACGCTTTCCATAGCGTTCGAATGTTTCTGGAGCACAACTCAGGCCAAAAGGCATTACATTGAACTTAAAGAGTCATCGTCTTGTTGCAAAAGCCGTTTTGGGTTTGTCTTTACTCTCCATTATCTACTTAGCCACAACAAAGGTCAAGTGAAGAAAACAAAGTTGACCCAGAAAACTGGTCCAAGGATTCATCGATCCTCGGGAGAGGATATGCATCTTAAACGGTGCAGCTATTGAGGCATCTTTAGTCACATAAAACCTATACGAGCCATCTTTCTTTTTAACCGTGAAAATATGCGAGGACCATGGGCTATTAGGTGGTTTGATGACGTCTCTCGCCAGCATGTTATTTATGATATCTGCTTCCTCTGTCAAGTGAGCAGGTACCCTCTTTGGATGATGTTCGATAGGGCGACTATCACCGGTATTGATGTTAACATTGACAACACCTGTCCTACCCAGGTAAAAATTATTTTCTGCAAACAAAGAGGTGCACTTTAATAGAAATGCTTTTGCTTTATATTGTGGGGTAGTTAATTTGTCCACTGTCTTTTGCAACATTTCTGCAAGGTCCTCCCGCAGCATGGTTGCACTATGGGGATTTTCATCTGACAACATGGTATGTATTGTATTTACTTCAGAAATCTGCCCTACTGTGGTTCCTAAATAAACGACGTTTGATTCTTGTTCCGTATTCATGATTCTTTCGAGACCATTTTCTCCAGGAGAAACAACTGATCTTGCAGTCAAAGTATCTTGCTTTTCAAAATTGTTGTCAACTGGTTCTACTATACTTCCACGCGATGGAAAGCGAGAACCTATTGGCACACAAACTTTACTGGGTATTACGACTTCACTTTTTGGCGGAATGCTAACTGTTTTGGCAGCTGTTATCCTTAATTAGCCAAGGACCCCTTCTATCGCCATTTGCTTTTCATGCCCCACGATACTGAGAGTATTATGTTGACATCAATCGAACACTTGTTTTTTTTCATAAAATCAGAAAATACAATACCATCTTAAGATTTACAACTATCGCATCATTGTAGCATGTCACCTGGTCAACACAAATGTTGAACTCTGCTTTTCCATGCACGGAAAGAGAGGTACTATTAGAAGTCCATATTGTTTGAGATACTTCTCGCAGTTCGGTCTTACTGTCACAGGTAACCTTTTGTACAGAGTTTCTGATACCGGTGTAACAGTAGCACCAGTGTCCACAAAATACTTTGCCTTTTTCTCCCTGTACCTGTAACTTCTACATACAGTCCATATTCCTCAACTGATGAACCAAGGCCGCTAACTGACATATTTGGTTTTCTCGCTGCATTCTTATCACCTTGCACATCATCTTTCTGGTCTTTATCAAGACTGTTATGTGGCTTCTGTCTTTTCCTTAGTTCAGGGCAATATAGCACTATCCAATAAGTCAACAATAAACCTAAAGCCAACAAGAGGCCCATGGGCCACATCGCTCACCTGAGCAACAATAGACATAATAAAATCAGCTTTATGGAGTCATATACAATAGTCTTATCACATATTGAGCATTGTAGTTCTCAAGAAGATGATCAGACTTAAACAACTATTTATATATGGATTATAAACCTACATCAAATTTTGAACCCCTTGTAAGGTCGTAGAATTGTCTAGAGGCAAGAGTCTAAACAATTTAAAGAATAAACAATATCTCTAAATGTTTCATATAAGTAAAACCATATATAATAACATTTGAGTTTTTGTGAATAATTTAAATGTTTTCATTTGTAAAATTGGAATCCCCCCCCCCCCCCGCCAATGTCGCCCAACCCTACTCCCGAAGAATATGAATTTGACAAATTTTAATCTACACTATCTGAATTGACTAAAGTTGGAGCTTTTCTAGACAATTTGTGTTTTAGAAGATGCTTTTTAAAGATTTTTCCCTCTATATTATTATGTTAAAATTTGACATCCCCCCCCAATTGTGGCCCCACCCTACCCCCGGGGATCATGATTTGAACAAACTTTAAATCTTCTCTACCTCAGGATACTTCAACACAAGTTGCAGCTTTTCTGCATGATCGGTTTCTGAGAAGAAGATTTTGAAAGATTTTTCTCTATATATTCTAATGTGAAAATTCAACCCCCCCCCCCTCTCACTGAAGCCCCACCCTACCCATAAGGATCATAATTTTATCAAACTTGAATCTACCCTAACTGAGGATGCTTTCACACAAGTTACAACTTTTCTGGCCGATCGGTTTCTGAGGAGAAGATTTTTAAAGATTTTTCTCTGTATGTTCCTATGTAAAAATTCTACCCCCCATTGTGGCCCCATCCTACCCCTGGGGATCATGATTTGAACAAACTTGAATCTACACTACCTGAGGATGCTTCCACACAAGTTGCAGCTTTTCTGCACGATTGGTTTCTGAGAAGAAGATTTTTAAAGATTTACTCTATATATTCCTAGGTAAAAATTTGACCCCCCATTGTGGCCCCACCCTACCCATGGGGATCATGATTTGAACAAACTTGAATCTACACTACCTGAGGATGCTTCCACACAAGTTGCAGCTTTTCTGCACGATTGGTTTCTGAGAAGAAGATTTTTAAAGATTTACTCTATATATTCCTAGGTAAAAATTAGACCCCCCATTGTGGCCCCACCCTACCCATGGGGATCATGATTTGAACAAACTTGAATCTTCACTACCACAGGATGCTTCCACACAAGTTTCAGCTTTCCTGGCTGATCAGTTTCAGAGAAGAAGATTTTTAAAGATTTACTCTATATCTTCCTATGTAAAAATCGACCCCCAATTGTGACCCCACCCTACCCCCCGGGATAATGATTTGAACAAACTTGAATCTACACTACCTGAGGATGCTTCCACACAAGTTTCAGCTTTTTTGGCCAAATGGTTTTTGAGAAGAAGATTTTTGAAAAATACCAACAAATTTTTAATGATTTTTTATTATCTCCCCTTGAAAGAGGGCATGGCCCTTCATTTTAACAAACTTAGATCCCCTATACCTAAGGATGCTTTGTGCCAAGTTTGGTTGAAATCGGCCCAGTGGTTTTGGAGAAGAAGTCGAAAATGTAAAAAGTTTACGGACGGACAGACAGACGGACAGACAGACGGACGCCGGACAAAAAGTGATCAGAAAAGCTCACTTGAGCTTTCAGCTCAGGTGAGCTAAAAACAGATAATTTTGCGATGGGGAATGTAAATAAATTAAATATTGAATATTGGAACACTTGTCAAGACACACAATCATGTTTAGATAAACAATAAGTTTTTGTATGTTTTTTAAAAAACATGCGCAAAGGTGAGTATATTTCGAAATTCCCGCACATTGATCGTTTTTGTACAAACAACAGTAAAGGACGAAGGACGGTGTGATTCTGTAGGATTAGAATGCTAATACATGGATATATAAATGTTCGTTTTCATTTAAGCTATTATGTACATTTGAAATGTGTTTTATTTTATTTCATGTATATATTTGGAAAAAGCCACGGATCGTCGCTAACACAAAACTGCATCTTTGTCCGCCATAAATACCTAATTTTCCTACACCACACCATTTAAGTGCACTTGATTTACAATTCAAAATGTTTACACTGGTGTATACTTGTGTACACCCATTTAAGCTAAATCAAGCGCGCCCATAGTTCATTAAATAAACACAATAAAAAAATTTACTAAAGTTTTATTTGATAAAACTATAATTTTTTTTTCAAAACATGTGGAAAAATGAAGAGAGACAATATAATAATAGCATATGCCTTGAAAGAACAAACACAAGGTACATTGTACAAATAGATCATTATTTTTAATACCTCATAAAGAATAGCAAACGTTAATAAAAATGGCACTAACAATACAGATCAATCTGTCATTTCAATATACATCCCTTCAATCTTTTCATGATTAAACGAAAACAAATATAATCGATTTTGATTTATTTGCAAACAAATAACACATTTAATATGTTAACGGTTTGACGGTTTTCAGACTTCACAATATCTCATTGAAAAGTTGACATTTCAAATTGAGATATTTTTAGAAAAAGGCCCGACATGAAAATATGAATAAATACATTATTTCAACAATTTCATCAAATGTTGTCAAGATAATTGATAGGTTTGTAATCACTTCAATAAAAAATCACTTGTTATTTCTTTAAACCAAACATCTGTCAAAAAAAGACGAAGCGTTAAAAATTTCTTTATACAACCTGAAACTACGTATGAAAAGAAAATTCTGTTAAAAAATGAAAGACAAATGGTGTTTATATTTGTAATAAGATGAATGGGGTCTATGTAAAATAACATTAACACACTTAGATGCAAAAGGTTGTGGAGCTCAACATGTAAAAACAATAACATATTTGGTGTTTGATTAATCTAATTAATCTATGCTTAGACTATTAACATCTTAGAATCAATAAAAGAAGAATAATCTTATATTGCAGAGATGCGCAACAAAGCGTGAACACAGAAGCAACCTAATTGACTATTACATCGTAACGACATTTTATTTTGGCACAATTGGATTACATTTCGGTGACTTAAATCACTATATTTAATGACAACATATACTATTATATTATATTAAATTATATAAATATCACATTCTGAGACAGTATGTTTTAATAAAACATGTGTGAAGAAAGCAAGAGAAATTCCTGTACAACCAACAATCTTATCGTCAATAGCACTCAATAGTACGATCAAATGATAAAGCACTTTCTAGATCACAATAAATTCATTCATTCAAACACTCTTTTTCCTCATTTACTATAAAGCATTATATGTATTAAGCGAAGTGTTTGGCTGTTGATCAACATTGATGTAAATCTCCTTTAACCTGTCGAGGCGATCGTTTTCATCAATAGGTGGACATTGCACCATTTGAATGTTAGTTTCACCGTGTTTACTATACTGAGGGGGAGATCTATGGAGTTTGGGACTGGAAGTGTTCGAATCGTAAACCTTGTGCTCATGTATTGAGGTCAAGGATGACATTGAACTGCGGACCGGAAGTGACCCTCTGCGAATCGGAGAGGTATCTGGTGAAAATGATAATGGTCCCGGGTTGGTGCTACACCTTTTCATGTCATTGCGGTCATTCAAGGTGTTTTCTTTTGTTTGTAGAATTTCGTTGTGTTCAAAACCTTGATTAACCAGACCATAGGGATCTGAGGCAGTTTTTCTCAAGTCATACTGAAAAAAAGAGGCAAGAAATGGTATTTTTAAAATTCAAATTGTAGTTTGTTACTTTTTTCTTTAAAAAATTATCCTTAAGAATTCAACGATTGGGATAGTATAAATTATTAATGAGTACATACCTTAAGTTGTGGAAGGGTTGCAAATGATTTCCTGTGCTCACTAGTGTAAACGTCTTCTTTAACGAAAGGTTTTTCAATCAATATGTATTTTGCAGCCAGTTTTGGAATTTTGTAGTCAAGACACACGATGACAAACCCAGTGATTGTTGTAATAATGCCTTAAAGGGAGAAGAGAAAAAAATGAATTTCACAATGAAGAGCTGTAAACCTTTTAAATAGAATAAGTGCTTCCATTTATCATTAATAATAATGTCATACATGTCGTAAGATACAAATGCTTATTGAAAAACTCACCAATGATAAGAACTGCCCAGAAACAAGGGCCATAGTAGGTTACAAAATCTACATCACTTCCCAGAATTCGAAAAGGAAGGCGGGGCTGAAGCACGTGGAAAGTGACACATGCAAAGATCATGGTGATTCCAGTCAATGTAAGTAAAAAGGCACCGTAAAAAACCACTGTGACCATCATAATGTTTGCAAGGATCCAGAATGCAAAAGAGGTCCTGCAAGCAGAAATATCAATAGAATGTGTACGTTTAATACACCATTCACGTTCACTCAATTAAAAATGCAGAAGAAGTGAAAGTAATATGCAATAGTTTACCATAATAAAATGAAGGAAAGGTTTCCAGCCCCAGTGTAGCTTCTACCCCATCGCATGCCCCCTGCATCAGTACTGAGATATTCAACAAGATGTAGAACTGGAATAGGAAGACCTCTACCCAAGCAATGTCGCAGCTCTTGAATTGGACCACGAACTGTAATTGAGATAACATACATTTATAGTAACAAATTCAAGTTTTTTTTATGCCAAAAAAATAATAAATCAACTAAAAATGTTATAAATGGATTTAAAAAAACAATGAAATACCATTATCAAGGTCTATAGCTTCATTGTACTCTATTTCTCCTTTAGATTGGTTAAACGTTCCTGGAAATAAAACCCATCAAATTTTATACAATACAAAACTTTTTTTTAGTTTATTTTATATTTTGCATGTTTTACTTGTATGAGCATGATCATAGTCGACAAATAATAAAATAAATTGTGGTACCTGTTAGGGTAAGGTTGATTCTACGAAGACCAACAAATATGCCGAGGGTTCCTGAGATTTCCTCTTCCGATCTGTACACGTAAGCAGATTTAACTTGGACTTCACCATACTGCCAACAGTAGCCCATAGATGTCACTAAAAACAGAGAATCGCCATGTCATAAAATAACAGAATTTTGAAGCTTTAATAAAGAAACGCAAAACATCCGAAAATACATGACCTTATTTGGTCTTTGTTTGCATTATATGTAGTTCGTGTTTTACTTTACAGATGCGGCTTTAAATATCAAGTGATGTCATACGGGTTCAAGGGCCTGTTTGAATGACCTTTTGCACAATATATTCAATCGAAATCAAATCAAATTCACTATAAAAACTTAAACCATGTCTTGTTGGCAAGTTTAAGCGAACACTAAGTGATGTCATACGGGTTCGAGGGCCTGTTTGAAAGACCTTTTGCACAATATATTCAATCGAAATCAAATCAAATACACTATAAAAACTTAAACCATGTCTTGTTGGCAAGTTTAAGCAAACACTAATGCAACGATTTTCATTTTAGTAGAAGATCTATCAGCAATGCAATGTAAACAGGCAAATTGCAAACCTAGCGTTTTTTATTGCTGCACATTTAGAAATGTCTTTGAACAGATATGCCGACAACTAAACTTCCGGTATAGGTAAGGGCAAATGGTGTAATGGACCCACGTTTTGCTTGTTTGCCTCACCAATAGACAAGTCTTACAAATCGACAACACCTGCATGGTAGCCGTTTTATTGTGCAGAAGAATGCAATATCTACAGTCTGTACTTTAATATCATCTAATGATTATGCCTATAATGATGCACTTTAATAATGATAGCATTAGGACACGAACACTTACAGACAATTGTCGATCCAATTCCCAGGCTTAAAACAGTTCGAACCAAGTTTATCCATCTCTGAAAAGAAAATAGCAAGACAATGTATAACCTTCCAAGTTTTTGTGACGTACCGGTACTAATGAGCAGCCTTCAAGTACAGAAGACTTGGCCTTTCCTGGTATCATTAGGTGCTTTACAATATGGCGGTTATTGTGGACGATAAATATATGGACAATAGTGCTATCAAAAGCCATCAAAGGTCCACAAAACACCAATATTTAGTCACTTTTGCCAGTATAATTATATTTACTGTGTGTGCTACTCTTTATCGTTATGGCCACAAAACTAGGTGGTCTGTTTGGTTTGACAAATACTAGTATATGTAATTAACTATTATATCCCTTAAAGTTCATCTCTTGGGAAAATTGTTTTACCTTTTTCCTGTCCATAGGTACGGTACAGATCTTAATTGATTTTTGTCTTTTAACATCGTTTCTTATTATTTAATTCATATTAATGAAAATATTAATACTTATTGGAAGTATGATTCAAATAATAGCTTCCGTAATTCTATAAATTTTCAATAATCTTTTAATGTGATCGATTATCTGAGGACAACAGACACAAAAGACATTAAGTTCATTTAGATTATGTAAAATACGAGAAATAATTTGAAAGTCAAAGACATGTAGGGCCAGAGTCGGGTTAAAAAAAAAGACAATAAGAAAAATTGACAGAAATCACGCTGCGCAATGATTTAATGGAGTGATATAAAATTTATTCCTGTAGCTAGTCAGGCCATCAAAGGTTAAAGAAAAATAAAACCTTATTTTTGAAGAAATTAAACATGTTGAAGTCCTGAATTCAATATGATTTTCCTTTATTTAAAATAAGAATGTTGAAACAAGAACCGCTAATTATGTATACATGTATCTTAATTAAGACGTAGAAAGATTTCATTATTTTTGATAATAATAATGAGAATGAGTTAAGTTTTCAAAAACCATAAAAAAACGATAGCATCTCTTTCTTCTTTAATTCATTTCTTTGTTTTAAAGGGGGATATTTTACAGGGAATAATAAACAGACAGTGAAATGTATTAATTAAGCTAATTGTGTGGGAAATACACTCTGAGCATTTTTCACTTCAGAGCGCTAGGTGGTAAACCGCAATTTGTTAAAGGTCGAAGAGGAAAGAAAACCAAATCACGGTGAGCATGTACATAATCAGAAATCACATAAAAAATTATGTCGTGAGGAATTAAATTGAATTCCTTGACTATAATGACTGTTATCTTTCAAAACGAAACAAAAAGAAGATGAAAATTTGCCTGGTTTTAAAAAGGTTACATCTTAAATATTGATGGACTGTCCTTTATAATGAATGTGATTCTTGCTAATCAACAAAAGAATGGTATACAAATGACTCAATTTTTAATCCAATAAAAAAAACAGAGAAATGAATATAAAAACTAACATGTAACAGGGATGGATAAACAGTAATACATATAAAAACAAATACAGTGATGAGAATGATGAGGTTGCAATGATAATCTTGACGACGACGAAGACAAACGGCGAAGGTGAAAATATAATCTCCGGGCTATTCTGGCGATCATTCGGATTAATTGTACAAATACACGTACAACCTAGTCGTATCTGAGCATTACCAGACAGTCTTACGACCGAGTTGTATGTGTGCTTGCCTCGGGAGAGAGCGATTCGAACTGGATACCAACAGCGCTGAAGCACAGGATTTATATTGAACTGGAAGATGTCGGAGACAACCTAATCGGTGTAGGAAGAGCTATTTTTAAGGTGGTAATTTTTTTTTGGTTTTGTTTGAACACGGTATTACCTGTGATGTGTTCGCTTTATGTGATGTTACTACACAACAGGTGTGACTCGAAACAAGAAATTAAACTAGGGAACTGATGTTTCCTCTAAAATCATCGGTTTCCGAAACAACTTTATCGCGACCTAAATATAGAATCTGTCGCGGCAAGACACGTAGCGAATAACTTAAAGATTCGAAGAAAAAAAAAACAGAATTGCTGAATCAGTTCTGCTGAACTTGTCAGCTTAGGTGAGAAGCAACACGCATGCCCCAAATAAGAAGATTCCGATTGAAAGTACGACCTATGCGGTCATTAAATTGGAGCTGACATTATGTAATCTTTATCGCAGCCTTATCCTGCTTTTACCTGAATCGCCCATCGAGGCAAGCTGTCTCTTTTTATGATCGTTTGATTATTATAGGAAGTGTATTACCAGGGACATGTTTGTTTATGCATTAAAAGCTCTTTATCACATAATGTTTAATACACAGATGACAAATCGTAAAGGTGTTTCTTTCTAACCTTAGAACGGTCATAGGGTTTGTAGGTTTGTGCATGCAAACACTTGATCGCCGGTTGTCATCGTCTTAGAAAACCGAATTATATTGTTAAAGGTGACCAACTCAAACAATGACATGTATGAACACAAATATGAAATTATTGATTCTTCTTCTACTGAAAGTAGATGATTCTGAAACGTAACTTACTTCTTTTCCTCGTATGCCAATAGCAACTATGATTGCTGCCACAGTGACCAAGACGCATGCGTAGATGGCACTAACCAGTTGAATGTCAATGGTTACTGGAGTTCTTTTCTCTCCATAAAAAGAAAATCCAAAATCACCGCGAAAAGCTCTGAACCAAGTCATGCTGAAAAAATGGGGGAAAAAAAGACCCTATATACACAGACCTTTTACTTCGAATACATACGAATCATTAATCAAACGGGATGAGGAGGAAAAGCGTAACATATTAGTCCAAATGAATCATGAAAACAAAGTGCATGTCAATCTTTTCACGCGCCCCTGTGACATACTTTACGTTGGTAGTGGCAATTAAGGTAAAAACTAACCCTTCCTTTTCTTTCACGTGAGAATGATTTCAATAAGTTTTGATATATTTATGTCTATAAGGCGCCTTACTATTCATTAACTTTTTTTATCATTAGATTAAAAAAAAATTGACAAAGCCTTGACATTAATGATGTGGTGGATTGATTGAGTGATAAAAAAAAACTTCATTCTTTCTCTCTATTAGAGAGAGAGGGGGGGGGGGAACAAAGAGTGTTTTCGTCCCCCAAATAGCAATATTTACATAATAAGCGGAAAACATAATCGTCCCTACTCAGAAGACGGCTTCTTAACTCCGCGCTGCTGTGCTGTATACATGAGTGTTGATAAACTTCGTTGCCTATCACACATATAATAGCAGGTATGGCTAGAAATCAAGATATTTACCTTAAACAGACTGCTGATGTCTAATTCCTCTTTTCCGCCCGTCTCTCTGAAAGTTGAGAAATTGCATTTTCAGTTTAATCCTTCAGACACCAAGATATATATTTTTTTCTGTTGTGGGGTTTTTTTTTTTTCTCACTCTCTTTCTCTCAGTAAGATCACAATGGCTTTTGACACGCCACTTAGAGAGAGCTGACAATGTGGCGATGTCCATGTCATTGAATGTAGAAACTGTGTTGTATAAAACGTCCATAAAAATATAATAATAAGGCGCTCATGCGTGTATATATATGCGCGTGTCTCGGTATATTACGATTTTTATGATCATGTTCCAAATGCAAAATCGCAGAAATATGAAGCATAAATCTAATATTAAAATATGCATTTTCATATTACCTTGCATCATTTTCGATTACAATTAATGTTGATTATTTGTTTATAAAAAATCATTATAGCTTCTAAGAAAAAATATTAATTGAAGATGAATAGCATGCAAAGTTGCATAATAAATGCATTAACGTCCTTGATTTATGAAATTAAATTTTTTAAGTTAATTTTTTTTTAAATAAGGAAAGTTAATCACTGACCATAAAACAACCTGTTCCCCGGCCGGATCCTATCTTAAATCTGGGGGTCGTGTAAAACTATCAACTTCTCTTTGTAATTGGACAAAAATATCGACAGATACAAGTTTTGTTTTAAGAAAGTCTTAAGATGATTATATACCGGCTGATGGTAGAGACTGCTGTCAAAGTCTGGTGATCAGCCCTTAATGACTGATCCCTGACGCTCCGGTTACGTTTTATAACCCAGTCGAGCTAACTGCGCCGGTGTGATTATCATACATTGAAAATAAATAAATATGAGCCATCAGGTGAATTGGAATTTTTGGCTGTCATAATTTTATCTTTCTCTCTACGACATCGCATACTATATTTTACATTTGCATGGCTAGGTCCTCCCACTTTTTTCTGGGTTTTTTTTCTCTCTCTCACTTTTTTTTTTCAACAATTCTAAAGGCCGTTTCATACAATGACTATATGAAGATATACTAAGTGGCAGGCAAAAAGAGTACAAACCACTTCAAAAAATAATGCCGACAACAATTTCCTTTACATATCAAAAGAATGACTCTACTTATGATAAATTAAAATAAAGCAAAGTGAAATCATTGCCTTTTGGTGTGTGTGTTTTTTTTTTCACTTCCAGAGCACACTTACAAGTAAGAATATTCATATAATTAATGATAATATAAAATGCGTGATTTTAGATATGACATTTAATAAGCTAGATTCATATTAACAATTGGTTAATACATGTAACAGGGGAATACCCGCTGTTTCCAACGGTCAGGAAAGTTGGTAATGTAGCGGTAGGTCAAATTCACTTATTTATGGTTAGTATTCATTATATCCTATCTGTCACGTCATCTCGATATAAGCGACAGAAGATTGTATCACTTCATTATTTTATATAAAATCACTTTATTTTTTTTTTTCATATTATTGTAATTTCACAAAAAACTTGAAATCCGAATTATCGATTAAAGAATAATTCATCGTATGAGAACTTAGGTAGAACTGTATATTTCATGAATATGTTTAAAATTATTGTTTAATAGAAATACATGTACAATTCGTTCCCAGATTGTACATTTTCAGTGTCACCAAACTTCTTTTAAAACTTTGTCAGCGTTATATATAAATTTCTCTCTAAGTTAATGAGTACCAGATAAATATTTGTCGATTATGTAATAGTTTGCAAAAAAAAGAAGGAGAAAAAGAAAACCCAATTTCTTTTGCTCTGAAATAAATAAGCATTGAATTACATAATTCATAGAAGCGCCATCTTGAATTCGTAAAACTTTCCATAAATTCACTTCTGGGTACTTTTATTGTATATTTGGTTACCGGTAAGTACACCTCCCCCCCCCCCCCCCCCCCCCCCCCAAGAGACTGTTAACTCGCGACCCAGGAAGTACAAACTTAAAAAAAATATAATTCACATGCTTCTTAAGGTGCAAAGTTGACTTTTTTTTTATTGTTCTGCATAACTATTTGTTCATGATTCACTAGTGCATAAGACGTATTTAACATCAGTGTTTACCATCACTGAATAAATATACTACAACAGGCTGAAAAAGTCTGACATTTATTTACTTATTTGAAAATCCAATAAGATTTAACTGCACTTAACCTGTTATGTCAATTTTCTGCATTCTAATTGAAAAATTTTGCACTTATGTTATTACAGTTATTTGCAGCGTTTACACAAATTGTCCTTACCTTTCAACTGAATAGAAAGTATCAAACGTAAAATTTCATTCCTTGTATATATCGATTAATTATTTCTGGAGTGAAGGGAAACTCAGTGGAAAGATATGCATGTTAGAATGACTAAGATTAGTAGATTAAAGTTTTTGTAACGAATTAGGCGCTACCTTTACAGTAATGAGTGGACATGTACCTAACTTTTACTCAACACCCTAATGAGGACCCCTTAGATATAGATAGTTTCCCCTCTGATCCCAAATGAGAGTAAATATTGATTGTACTCTAGCAGACGACCAAAAGTGACCACAAGATTGTGACACGCCGATTTTTAAAAAAAGACCCACTACACGTATGGAATTAAAAGACATGAATTTCAAACCCGCCACGCAGATATATTGATTTAATTAATTACAAAGTTATGCATATATATATGATAGCATTTGGTTTGTGGATTTCCAAGGTTAGAAACTTCCCCTTTAAAACACACAGCTATTATTACGTATAAAGAAGATTCCTTACCAAAGGACTTGACAACAATCCCAATAGATTTCATACAAAACTATTTCATTTGGGCAGAATCGATATTTCTGACGTGGAAATTTTAAAAATCATCTTTGAAGAACAAGAACTTTAGAACGCGTCAATATTTTAATTCCATTTTAAATACAATCAATATTTCTAGTTTTAAAAAGACACAATAGACCACGTCTCAACTAATTTTTTTTCAATCTCAACACATGAATCATGAATTTGCTCCTTCTCAAAGAAAATATGCATGAATTCAAAACTGTCTTTTTCGATTCATTTCTTTAAAATTTCAAACATGGGGTGTGGTGCAAAAAAAAAAAAATTCAGAAAGGGAAAATGGTTCATTTTCGTAAATGAGGCTAATTAGAGCGGATGTCTTTTGGTACAAATTGAATCATTTTCCGCTGTGTTGACATTGTTTGATTATCTAAACCCTGTTTGTGAGATGCCAGCATTCCAACATCCAGTATCGTATCCCCAGTACCAGATATGCACTGTCTGCATTCACCCAGGTGAAGAGATTAATAGTACCGCGAACCGGAGCTGTATTCCGGAAGTCAAATATCAAGACTTTGTTGTTACAAGATCCAAATATCGACGGGGTAGGTAAACTAATTTTCCTTTTTCTTCTTTTTTATTTTTCTGTATTTGGTGTCTTGAACCCTACTCTTTACAAGCCAATTTGTTAACTGTATACAAGAAAACAATCGGACAGACTCGGCGTGTATTGTTGCTTTTATTCATGGTATAAACATTGCAAAGGGGTTACAAAAATATCGGAGCAGTGATTAAGGTGAGGATAATAATTACATGTATATAACTGAAAAATATTTTTAAAAGTAATTGATTTAAGTATGTATCTGGAATGCATGTATCAAGACTTTTAAAAAGCCCTCAGCCCCCCTAAAAATCCATAATGCGAAACAGCTTGCAGTTTCATGAAAACAAAACATCTTACAGAAATGAAGCAATGATAAAAGACATAATATAAGCTGATTGTACTATGTTTAATGGTCATATTGATCTTTTGATTTCTAAGTGGTATCGTTTATAACCTTATCGGAAATTCTGATTTCTATAAATTTTGAGTCTAAACGGTTGTAAAAGTTCTGATTGTATGATTTATTCCTGGAATAGGAGCATTAGGTTACAGACTTCAAAAGATCATCAAGTATAGTAAGCATATGGTTATATCCTTTATTAATTTTTATTAATTTTCAATTAAGTTAAAAATTCTTACATGACAAATTATTCATGTAATGACTTTTACTTTATATGAAAATTTATTAAGTAAAGGGCAACTAATTTGGTAAATTACAATCGCGAAAATTTATAAAAACTGCAGTTACGTTACCGGTAAATTTAATTTAAACGTTAAAAACTAAAAAAAAAAAAATGGAGAATTTGAAACTGTATGGCTACACATCAAGATCTTGTGCTGCAATGGGTGCACAATATATTAACAAATTTGCATACTACCGAGCTTTCTGGTCACGATTTATCTAGGCTCGATGTTTTACTTCTTTCTTAATTCTTACGTAATTTTGATTGGTATCGACTTTGTATTCAACGGTTGATCCTAGTCATTTCTAATATTTATGTATTAAACAAATTCTTATGTAATTTATTTTACGTCAAACTATACCAATAGTTCATCTATCCGCCAACAAATAAGGCATTCGTGCCTCGATGCGCGTGCATATTACGTAATAACTCCAAATTCGAAAAAGAACCACCCTAAAAAATTGAGCTTTTCACGAGAGAAGCGCATGTTTCAAGGCAGATATTTGTCGAAAACCGACAGCCAGGATGTAGAGAGCCTTGAAGTGTTACGGGATTAAAGACCTGCGAGTGAACTAAGACGCATAATCACCGCTCGTTGTTTACCAATACATTAACAACGAAGAATAAAGACAATTAGGACATAATTAAGGGGATCAAGGAAACGCGGGTTAAAAAAAACTGGGTGGATCTCCGATTTCCAAGATCTTTAAGCGAATTTTGTTTTATTTTTTTTTTTTTTTTCGAAATTGAGGTTTAGGCTTTTACTCCGTTTTGGGCGTATGACGGTAATGACTTAATTTTGGAATGGTTGTGTAATCAGTTTCTAAACGTAGAGCCGTCAGCATGTCTTAGTCTGAATTGCTGAGTGGTTTTTTTTCTTCATCATAGCACCCGAAATATTATCACTTTTTAAGTTAATTTTAAGCTAGATGAATAAATATGCATGAAATGCTTAAAATATTGACTTTTATCGTTACATAAGTGTTTCACAGTATTATAAAAGAAGATTAATGTTTTTCAGAGTCCCAACGAGACAGTAAGAGATTACGTCCACAAGGACCTACCAATCTTAACACAACTTGGGGTCAAGAAGCGGCACATATAACGCAAGTAGATTTTTATAAATTTTTCTGCAATTTGTTAAAATGGTCTTCTTTTAATATCGAAAAAAAATCTTGACGCTAATGAACGTACGGTAACCTTTGGGTAGGAGACATGTTTTAATTTAAAAAAACAAAACAAAAATAACAACCATGACCTTAATTTAACCAACCATAACCTTGACCTTAAACATTTGGGATTTAACTAATTCGTCACACGGTAAAATATTGACTAATAAATCGTGTAAAGGTTTGCTTTGCCTAAAAGTACTATACTCTTTTTTCTTTATGTGGATGGTGCTTGTCGAAAAGAGACTTCATTAATTGTCGTGAATTTTTACGAAGAAGCAACGACCAAGCTCTCTTTAAACCAGGCTACACTTATAAAAATCATTCGTCTGACATAAAAACAAACCTTAACTTATATTCATGTAACAATCAATTAGTTGGTGGGTTATTTCCAGGTCTATGAACTCTAGTATAAAACATTTATCATCTAAAAAAAAAAATAATATATTTCCTCTTTAAAACTTTGATAAGTAAAAGCTGCTGTATTGATATTTAGAAAGGTCATCGCTCTGAAAAATATTTATTGTAATCAAAGAAAGAGAAAAGTCTGATTTAAAAAAAAAACGAGAATATAGTTTATATATTCAAAACTTATCTACGGTATAAGTGAAATCAAAAACTTACTTGCGATCAGATATATCTTCGTAATTATTAAAGCAAACGCATTTTATTAAATCATTTATATCAAATAACAACCAATCGCATTGTTTAGTTTTCCGCTTTGCTATTTTCAGATTTTTCAGATATTCCAACTTAAATAAGAATTCCCATAAATTGTTAAACAAGCATGTTTTACGATTTATTTTCAACCTGCATATCTCTATATTTTGTGTCTACGAATTCTTAGAATTGTAATAAATAAGACAAACCCCAAATTTAGATGAAACAGATTGTGTTTACACAAAGTAAAGGCAAGGTCAATGTTTCAAATGTTGATGTTGATTTGATGGATTAGGAACAAGACCTATTGTGTGTCATCTCTCTCTCTCTCTCTCTCTCTCTCTCTCTCTCTCTCTCTCTCTCTCCAATAGTTAATGCAGATTTTGTGCGCTTTTATTCTTCAAAAACAAGTATTGTTTACTTCCTATTTGTTTACGATTATATTTATGTGCATTTTCTTTGACATCATGCTCATGCTAAATAGTATAAGATTGGTTGCAAACTGATGTAAGGAAACTAAAAATTTAAAAAAAATCGGATCGACAATCACACGAAAATTAACGAAAATGCGAAATACAATTATCAAGGAAATGCGCATTGCATATTAAGTCAAACCTGTAAAACCCAAAATAAAAATTAAATTAGAGAATTGGAAACTCATAAATAGAATGATTATTTAATAACAATAACTCCCATCATTCGTCTTTGTCAGTTAACATTATAATTAACATAAAATGATAAATAAGAAATCAGGACTTTCTAATCATAAGAATTTTAGTAAAAACTATTCCAATCAAGATTGTGAAAACCCCAAAACAAATAATCAATCAAAAAGTTTATATCAATGACAATTCGACGTTTATTTGAAAATCGGATATTTATGTAATTCCGTGCAACAAGATGTCAAGAAAGCGTTCAATTTCAAGCCAAAATAATACAGACATGGTTATAACTTATAGTAAGATCCAATTCAATCAGTCATAATTTGATTAAACCTGTTGACATGCTGGTTTCTTTAATATAATGTACATGTATTTATTTTGAATTTCAAATTCAAAATATGAATAATTGTTGTACATGTAATTACAATAATGCATTGTTAATTGTATAGTTTCGAGACAGTCCATCCAGCCTGTATGTTTGTCTGTCTGTCCGTCATGATGTAGATACAATACAGTAGGTACACAAGCAAACGTATGAAATAACAGACAAACGCAACAAGACGCAATCAAACTCAATTTTTCTCGTAAATAGTATTTTTAAGACATATGTAACTTTTAGTTACTTTTTTATCAATTTGTTGAAAAGCAACCGTTTTTCGTCTAGTAGGACACATTTTTTTAGAAGAACTAACTTTATTAAACTATAATGAAATCTTTAATCATTTAAAATCAAAATTCTTGACTTTTGACATTCAACTGTTAAATGTACGAAGTGAAATTTCATATTTACATGTGTAAATTAACCTTTAAAGGCCTCTGTACTAAATGCAACAAAAACTTATTTTATTTTTCGAAGTTTGCGTTAAACTTTCTAAATTCTACACAGCCTTGGTCCCAACCAAGGCACAATCAGAGGTGGACAGTTTATCTCTTAATTGACTGTGGTGTATTTGCTGGCACATTTTTGTTAATCCTTTCATGGTTGTGTTATTTTAATGTTCATTATGTACATGTTTGACTTTAAATAGAAAATCATGGTCATTTGGTTTTTGAACCGTCGGTGCTGATACATCCCTGACCCAAACTCATGTTAAATTTTTTTTCTATGCAGAGTTTAGGGAAAAGTTTTAAAACTAACGCTTGTTGGAGGTTAAATGCGTCTACCACTGGATTCAATGATAGGATGAAAAGTGTTGTATGTGAAAGAGTGTCACCTATTGTAGCTATTAATGATTTGCATGAATACTACATTGAACATATACGTTTGGAAACATCTTGAAATTCATTAATCAAGTCATAAAAATAGAGGTTTTAGTTGTTTTCCGCAAATCAAACGTAAATGTTGACCATAAACATAAACTGTACCAGATTTCCACTACGTTCGAAAGGAAGATCAATATAAAGTATATTTACGAGGTAATGACGTTCTTTCTCTGAGTTTCTGAGAACATGACGTATCTTTCCTTTTTTATCCTCTTGATTGAAACAATTTATTTGCTAAAAACAGAAAGCAATAAAAAAAAACTTAAGGAGACAGGATGGTCAACAAATTAACCATCAGATCTACGTTAAATTTTTAGATATGATTTTTTTTTTTAACTAAAAAATATTTTTAGTAGAGAACAAATCCATAAATTTTACATTTTAAATATGGGTATTTTCCTATATTTTGTATAGAGCTCTTCTTTTAAAGGAGATCAATACAGAATAAAAATGGCCACGACCATCGAGCCCTCTTAAATACCCCCCCCCCCTATATCCTAGATTTCCCTATATCCAAGTTCATTCTAAACAAGTTTTACTATATATTATATCAGCTTTTATAAACTGTAATTTAGAAAATTATATTATTTGAATTAAAGGGGTCAAGGAAAATGGTAAACTTATGGTTAATCAAAATCAAGATTGCTGAGACTTACAGACATGAGTGAATACTGAATACATGGGCCTAAGTTGTTATACTCCTTTTTTATCGCTCAGAATCTACATCCAGGGCTTAATCATTGCAGCCAGTAAGAAGATTTAAATTTTTTTATATCATTTTTTATATCAATTTGATACAAAATACAAATGCTTGTTTCAATCGTAGAAAACCCATTGATAACGATGTTTGGTAATTAAGTATCTACGGATTTTGCATCGTCTTTCTAATTGTTCTGAAATTGTTCTGAATCTTGTTCCCTGACCTCTTGAGTCCGGTCAAATATTAATACACCGAGATGATCAGAATTAGAATTATCTTTGTAGTTTAGCGTTAATAAAATCGAGTGTCGTGCATTTTGCATCGTCATTACTTTCTTTTTCGCAGGAACTGTTATTTGTTTTGTCTTCTGACTTTCATTTGCGCGTGAATCGTGAACAATCTATTGTAATTTGCATCCAGTTGTATTGTGATAATCATAAAGGGACTCCATTTGGATAATTTGCTAGTATTTCTTAAACGTTAACATCAAAAACAGCAAAAATATGTGGATGGTACGAGCATTAAACAGAGAATATAACACTGGCATCTAATGACTGAAAAGATCGGAGAAATTGTACGATGACAAAGCTATATTTTTAAAGAAAAAAAAACCCAAACAGTTGTCTGGTATAAGGTCGACATATTAGTATTTTTCTAAACGAGATCCACATTTTCTGTACATACATTGATCGTAATTCATAGGTGCGTTCGAAACAATGGCACAAAGTTGATTTTACTATCAAAGGTTATTTTGTTTAGATTGTTTCCATAGTTGGCATAGGCTTTAGACTATGTTTGGCAGATAACATGGCGATACTTACGTATATATATAGAGAAGTTCCTAGAAATGCTATGATCAGCGAATTGTGTACAAATTTTATATTCTAAAGAGGTGAATGACATTTAAGAGAAATCATAAATGCACAGAGCAAACACAAGATATGCATACGGCTTTGTTTGTAAAATCCCCTTCTTGTTTAAAAAAAATCCATATTTTAGAGATGCCATTGCATAAATCATACCAAGAATGCACTAAAATAAAACAAAGTCTAGTTCTGACAAAATAAATAATGATAAGTAGTATCCCGCGCCCATTCTTGTTTAGATATTCACTTCCGATGAACCAGAAGCCTCTATATGCACTTTTTACAACTCTAGTGAAATAATTAGGAATGCATTTCAAATAATAATGTTAAAGGTATTAAAATCAAGGTAACATGTTCAATTAAGCTTCGTTAGTTCTAAACATTTATACAATATTAGCTTCCAGCTTAACAATCTATATAAAGCTTTGTTCATGTGATGCTTGCTTCAAATTTATGCAATAGATTGAGAGAAAAGTTAACAAACAACAGATGGGCAAACATTTCAATGGATGAATATTAACTGTGTGAGATTATTGACTTAAGAAACATGAAAAGTTTCAATGGATTCTTCCGTAAAGTAATATGTATTAATAAAGTATTTAAAGTCAAATACTGATAAGATCATGACCTTTAAGGGTCAAATTAGTTTTATTTTTTAAAAAAATTGAATTCGGAAAATAAAATTCTGATTGAAAACTTGTCCGTTCTGGCACTTGAAAGAAATGATTAACAGAAAATTATTACTTTTCTTTTACGACTCAGAATTCATGACATTGTATTGAATCTTTTTAAAATGTGAAGTGGGTTTTTTTTCTTAGGTAATAGTGTTTACATTGCAAACGGTGTAGTTATAAACAGGTTCTAAAGTAATAATTTGTTGTAATTGCGAACCTACTCCCCGTACAGGTTACAAAGAAAAAACAAAGGCACGAAACATTTAAATTTTTAGGCTATCGTGGTTTGAAACAGATAAATCTTCAATCTATTTGCAGTTATTCTCCCTACTAAAAAGAGATATTAAAGGAACCTAGACACGATTTGAAATGTGTTTTTTTTTTTAATTTTTGTTTGTTTGTAAAAAATGGTTTACTTGTGTATTTTGAATGATTCACCAAAATTTGAGTGTTAAATATCAAGTTACAAGCGAGATACTGAGGAAAGAAGTCGTTGTTATGTAAACATAGCTCGAGTCTTATATTTGCTTACAAATAATGTAAAGTGAAGAAATTACCATTCATTTCTTTGACAAATTAACTTGTGGCAAACAAGATAAACTGATTCAAATGGTTCATAAATAATTTTATAAACAACAAAAAGCAACATTAGATTGAAACTTATACCAATACAACACATATGTAAACAATAACAGGACTCGAGTTTTGGTTACAAAACGAACAATTCAGACCTCTGTAACTCGCTTATAACTCAATATTTGACTTTTAAATTTTGACAAAACATTACAAACATCCATATTGACCATTCTAGACATTTAAAATTAAAAAAAAAAAATCGAAAAATTGGATCTCAAGTCGTGTCTATGTCCCTTTTTAGAAACTGTATTATAGAGAAAATATCTACAATTCACTATTTAAAAATAAAAAGAAATTTATCAGAGAATGATTCCATGGTTGTTTTCAGTCAAGTTTTATTCTCTTTGTAACATGAACAAATAGCGTTTTTAAACGGTGTAACATGACCAATTTCCTAGAAATTATCCACTAGCTAGGTCATTGGGCTCGTTTTAATTTTACTGAGATAAGAATTAAACATGATTTTAATGCGAATTGGATGGAATTGTCTTAAATTGAAATCAAAGGTCAAGAGAATAATTATATTTTACATAAACATCATGATAACGCCACTTTAGAACAACAAACCCGCGCTTCCTGTCATTGTAGTATACAAAGAAGGAAACGCAGTTTATGCAGTAAACTGTTTTCAAATTGCAGGTGAGTTCATTATAATTTGAAATGCAAGTATTATGCATTGCGTAAACGACGCATATATTTTTTATAAGTCTAGAATATACTGTTCTGCTATCAAGCACTAGCTACTCAGAAAATTTCGTGATGTTATGTAGTTTAGACATTAAACTTGGTGAATTTATATTGATCCTACGTGTATACATGTATTTACACTTTTCAGAGTCTGTGATAAAACTACAATTTTTTTTTTATAATGTATAGTTCAATACATATCATCAATGACGTTTTTAGTATTTAATCGTACAATTGCTGAAAATTATATTAATATTATTAATGAGGAATCATTCTTTGAATATTATCGGCGTGATCAAATCCATCATAAAGCCCTTCGGGCTTTATTGGATTTGATCACCCCGACCGTATTTGATCACTTCATAATACTCAAAGAATGATTCATTATTCTTAAATGTACACGCTGTATGGCACATTCTCATTTTACCTTATTGTACATGATTGTATAATTGAAATACGGTGTATGTTTTGAGCATTTCATGTACATGTACCTTTCCAGTACTTTGATCAAATCGAATTTAGAAAGACGTAAACTAATGCCTTTAGTAGATTTTTATTTAAATCGTCTTACTATTTAGATAGACAAAACGCATTATTGAAGAACAATGCACACCTACGTTTCCTGTGTTTTTGTTTATCAGGTAGGTACTTGTCGGGAGCGCATCCATCACATGACGTGCGGTTCACCAGCAAGATGGTGTTTAGATAAACAATCGAGTGCATGCATATCATTTATTTTGAAGTTAAATCTTCCTGTAGGATACTTTTTGTGCATTGTCATCATACAATGCAATTCAGAGACAGGAAGATTACGACATTCTTACGCACTCTATGTATAATCACTATAAGATTGTGCATGTATACTACCGTCATTTAAAAAACGCATTCTTCGGTGGTATTTTCTAAAATTAATATTATATATCAAAGCTTACTACAAAATATTAATTTTATTTTTCTATAATACGATAATTCATCTATAGTTTATGATTTGAATATCATTTTCCGCTTTCAATACATGCAACTTTTATACTTCCCAGACATGATGATTAGACTAGCGTTTGTGTTCATCATTCCTATATACCACATAAAGCACATGACATTGCCTATAATAGAGAATGATTACACAGTTACAGAAAAGTTAACACTGTACTCTTAGACCACGGCCCAGTGTCAGAGGCGTGGCGTCAGAATCTTGGGCGTATGTACCTCTGACGATATGTATTTATGTGTATTATATATGTTCCTCCTGTACCAAATTATTTGGTTTGAGCGAATAAACTTAACTTGAACTTGAGCAATCAAATTAATGATTGATAATTATAGTGTCTCATTCGGGCTGGCTAAGTTTGGAATAACTAGTACCTCAATTTGACGAACCTTGTAAACAAGTCTGTCTTTGAACAAGAAATATACATGTAGATGAATTTTCGTGTACTGTACAACAAGCGAGAAAAAGAAACTTGCGGCCTTTCACACATGCTGATCGGAAAATCAAACATAATCTTACATTTCATTTACTTCAAATTATTTTGACATACATACCGACTTATGAAATATCATTTAAAAATGCTATATATGTGACGGAAATGTAATATTTGTAAAAAACAAAACAAAACAAAACAAACAAAAACAAATGTAGATACAATCATATGCTTGTATTTTTGAGTGTGAAAATAGTATATAGCAGATGATAAAGATATAATAATCGAGTCCCCAGATCTCCTTACCTGAATAAATGAAAGGCAGGAGACAGAGACAGGAAAATTCTGTTTCCGCACCTCCCATTTTATCATTCTTTGTGCTGGAATTTCTCTGACCTTATAAGTAAATAAACTGTTGATCTCCTATCTTTCAGTTCTACGAATTAAGTTGTTAATCTGGAGTGTATTTACATGTCAGTTGAGATAATACTCTGATCACTGGTCCCATGAATGCGTTGCTCCTTGATCTTCAGTCTCTCGTCTTAATCTCCACTATACGTCAGTGATTTCTACAGCGGATTTTTGTATGATAAAGAAGCAGGACCAATACCCGGACTCTCAACTACAAGTCTGTTTAATTTTCATAGAAATGATCACATCAAACTTGTTGAACCAACCTTGTGTTCTGTCGCAACCAAACATTAACATTGGCATCGAAGGTTGCATCGTTTCGTATGAGAAATGGTAACGATTTTGAGACGATATAGGGCAAGGTATTAAAGGACATGTTTCTCATTGATTTGGAAAGTATCATCTTAATCAACCTGTAAATAAATGTTTCCTGTCAATCATTTAATTTCATAAAAGATTGGATAGTAATTTTAAGTTCAACAACCTACCGAAATCCATTACATACTTGCAATAATATAATAATCATGCCACACTGAGTGCATGCAGGTTTACTTTGGAAAAAAAGTACACTATCTCACCGGTATAAATGGGAAAGAGACAGGCAGGGTTTCCATCCAGAAGGTTGCGGAAGAACCACGTTCCTGCACTTTCCATTTATACTACATGTACTAGTATTCAATACTATAATACTACTTCTATAATCTTGTGGGTAAACTACTGATGATCTATCGACCCCTGCTCAGTTCTAGAAATTCTATTTTTGTGAATTCTATTTTTGTTCATTGGCAATTGTATATATGCATGTCACTTGCCCCAAAGATAATAACAATGGATGATAAATAAGAATTTACCATTTTCTCGAACATACTTATATATGTCAAACTATGTACATGTCTTTGTTAGAGTATCAATGTATGAAATTTTCTATATTCTTGTAATTTGTTTAAACGGTTTTTTAATTAAGATGTTTTAATTAACATAATTATTATCTATTAACGTCCATCATCAAATTTATTGCTGATGACACAGGGATTTTACAAATTCATTTAAAACAAAATCTGATAAGAAAAAATTAAAGGGAAACACTTTGGGAATTTCTTTTTGTTCCAATCCTTGGCGAAATAAACGAGTTATATAGCGGTTGGGTGTGTTGCGGCTTATTCAATGAGCAAAATACCTAACTCCATAACAGGAAGTTTAAAATCAAAAATGAACACGTCAGATAATTAAAATCAACAACGAAACAAAATCAGATGCAAATTTTCTTATGAAATTATTAATTGCATTAAGGGTGAATCAACAGATATTCACCGAGATAAGTCTAAATTTTGTGCTTTCCCACTAAAAAATTACCTTTTTCCTCCAAAAATATATTATTGAAAAGCTTCAGTTTTATATTGTTTTCGATTTATCAATGTTGACATGCTATTTAAATATGCCTTCGATAAAATATAAATAATGTGAAATCCCTCTTTTTGGGGGGAGAAATGGGGCGTTTGATTGACCTGTTTTTAAAAACAAATATTTCTTCTTCTTTTTTTTTTAAAATCCAGATTTGTCGAAATCGAATGGAAAGTTCGACAAATTGATGACACGGTAACGCTTAGTCCTAGATCCACGACAGGTGATTTTCGTTCCGCATGCACGCACATGTCATAACACAAATATCAAATTCTGCTTCGCACATGGCGTCACTCTGTTAGTCCGTTTGGATTTCCCAAACAGTATCGAAGTTTTCTTTCAGGAAGTCGACAGTTATTGGACACTACTGGTAACCGTATATTTGAACCTTGCCGTCAAAGAACTCGAAAAATTGCCCGGATGTCTCTACATTGACGAGAGAAAGGATCGATTGAAATCACTTGGCGGAGACGATAAAGCGGCGTAAAGCAGGTAAGTTGACTTCGTTTATTAGCCGTTAAGTTTATTGGCCAGATATATATACGTGTCTTGAAGATATAGTGCGACATGTTGCATACATGTAATTAAAAGAACATCATAACCAGGGATAAATGCACATCTCTTAAGAAATAATTTTTAATAACATTGTATTGATCTTATTTTTAAATCGGTTTTAAATTTTCTCCGTTTATTTGTTGATTACATTCAGTCGCATGTAACAAAAAGGGGCGTAATTTATAATATAATGAATATGCATGATAAAATTGTAAACTTTGTGTATAGAGATTGCACCTTATCACGTCCCATCGCCGTGCGCTTAATGATTTCACAGAGAAAAAAAGCGAGAGAACAAGCTATGTTGACATTTCCTTTGACATCGTTTAAGCTTGTCAATTCACTTGTATTTGGACAATTAGCTTAATGTATCTGATGGGTTTTTTGTTTTAATTGATATGTAAAGAAAAGTCTCCAGAGAAATTTATTTCTATCGTGTTTGACGTAAAAAGGTGAAAAGGTGGTAATGTTACAATTAGCTGTAATAATTAATTATTGAAATTAACAAAGTCGTACGTAAACACCGCTTTAAATAGCTTGAAGAATTGTTATCTCAGCAAATACAAGAAATCTAATTCTTAATCATTTGAATGTTTTATTACATTACTTTTTATTTGTTCCATCAATTAATGTTTTTTCTTTTGATTATATATATATGCATTGTCATCAAAATATGCAATCTTTTAAACCATCATTTATTGATTGATTGATTTATTTTCTAGATGGTCAAAGCAAGGATGAAGCCATTGTTTCTATGTTCAGTTATCCTTTATCATGGTAATAACTCATCACAACAGTTCTTAAATCTGTAACGTAATTTGAATCGAGAAAATGTATTGATATGATTACGAATGTTTTCTACAAAAACTACACCATGGTTCAAGCGCACGTCGAAGTTAAAAGTCATGGATGCAAATGCCTTCACCTTTCTTTTTTAAAAATTTATTCAAGATAAATATGAATATTTCAGATTTTTAATTATGATTATTAACAAATAAATATTAATGCATTATTAATTTAGCGACGTGTGTTCACAAGCAAAAACGGGCAAACTTAAAACATTTGTCAATTTTCAAATGCCATATACAACTAGAGAAATTTGAAAAATGTCTTTGTCAAATCATTTTTTTTCCTTCGTGTTAGGCATGAGATAACTTAATGTTGCGAGCGATTGCAAAGAATTGCAATAATTTGCGTTTTAAAAAAGCATTTTTTTCCTCATTACTTTAATTTGCGGTCTTTGTAAATTTTTTTTTCACACGCAAGAAGTTCATTTGATAAAGACTTTAAAGTTTCAGATTGTTATGAGCAACTTGTCTATAAGGTGAAAGGGAATCGCAATATTTTGGTTCATATTAAATAGCCTTAATATTAAATTCTTGTGATATTTATCAAATCCATGATTCAAAAATTACATTTATTATCTTGATTTTTCCTGATAGCAGAGTTTAAGAAAATTAAATGAATTTCAAATAATATATAAATTCATTTATATGTGGATTTTATCACGTTTTTTTGGTGTTCCAACATGAAAAATAAAGAACATTAACATATAGTTCTACAAATTTAAAGGTTATATTTGATTAAATATTCCCAGTAAAAAAATGTGTCATTTGTGATCTACTGTAGAACATATTATTTTTGAAATAATCATAAATAATAAATCTACAATTCTGATTATCTGTTGACATTACATATACATGATAAAACATCATGTATGAGTTATTACTTAATCGTCAAAGTTTATTAATAACTTACTCTTTTTTTATGCAATGGGACATTTGTATCGTAATGAAAATGTTTTAGCATTATCGTTGTGCGATCCTTGACTTGCATAGACATTCATACAATCAATTTAGAAAAAAAAGTTACCGTTTGTCCGTTATTTCCCGCAAGTTGCCAATTTTGAAAAAAAATTAATAAAATATGTTTACTTTTGGCGATTCAAAAACAAATATTCATTGTTTACAACCAACAGAATATTGAGTGCGTTCACAATTATACACAATCACAACTGTTTATTAATCAACAGCTTATAGACATACAGGACAATTGATATAAACATATTAATATAAACAGGTCACTCCAAAAGAAGGCAGAATTATATACATGACGTTTTCTGATGAGAAAAGCATTCCATTATAAATCTACTCAAATTGCACACACTTTTGTGATGACAATAGTTGAATTAATTTGATATAGTAAAACTTTTAATGAATTTTCTTTCATTGGTTGTTGATGGTATTGTAAGTTATGATAAACCCTTGATATTATTGTTTACCAATGATAATTAGTCTTGCTAACCAGTCCTGTTGGCATTTGCAGCAATTCTTTTTGCGGTATAGTTAGCGACACTAGATTTTTTTAAAAGCCTCCCCCAGAAAAAAACAAAAGCACAAAACAAACCTTAAAAAAACGGATACACAGTAGAATTTGGACATTTACCCACCATTGAATCTGATTGTACCATAAATCAAATTTCAGTTTTTTCACTCGCTGTGGGTCATAAGGTTCAGCGATTTGATGGATATTACAACAATCTAGCTTACCCTACATGGGGAAGTGCGGGTATGTCACGCACTTTTTTACTTTAAAACTTTGAATTACTGTATTTATCTGAAAGCAAAGAAAAAACTTAGCATTGAACCATGAAAAGTATGTTTTATTATGATTTTTTTTTTATTCAGGAGAGCCTCTTATTCATAACATATCTACTGCTTATACGGATCTGACCTACTTGCCACGTTTGGATGACCTTCCGAGTGCCAGAGAGGTCAGCAGCCTCCTTTTCAGACAGAATTTTGCAAACACGACCGGTCACGAAACGCGAAATGCACTATTTGCATTTTTTGGTGAGTTTTTAATGTTTAATGCCATGAGGTTTAATGCCATGAGGTACATATACATTTATTTGGATATCAACTTCATTTCTATCTTTTATTGGTGATGATATATTAAAACTTATTTTAGTTAAAACACTAAATTTATTGGCTTAATTGAGGTGGCAATTTTAAGAGAAATCACCAACTTCTTTTACTTTTCTTTGACAAAGATGCAATACTGAATTGTCATCAAGTGAGAGTTATCTATCTTTAAAGTGGGACATAGAACCTTAACATCGAACCGCTGAATACCACAGTCGGGAGATGTCAAGTGCATAGACATCGAGGGTTCGAATCAGGGCCATACATTGTAGACTGAGTATTAATATATATAATTTATATTATATTAATTACGCGACAAATCGTCCAAAGTATGACGTGAAATTAAGCTTTTTCAAAAAGTTTAAAAAAAATCAATGCCCATTCTTCAGGTAGGCATCGGTGCACAAAAAGAACCCTTAGCTTACATTTAAAAGTTCCGAATGCTGTTCAAAAGGTTAGCCACGTTGGGATTACACCCCCGTCTGATGACGTCTTTCTGCCAGACAAATATTCCTGTAGTTACGAAAGACGACAGGCACATATATTGAAATTCAGAGAGTACATCATTCTTAGGGTTTCAAACAGACTCAACTTGCTATGGATTCTTTACGAAGAATAAAAATGTTTTGTGTGTAACTGTACTTTTACCTGCCAAGTATTTTATAATTCATTGTTAGAAGGAAAATTATCCATATTAACAATATCAATAAACTCTCCTTTTTAAACATTAAGTGATGGTATCAAATAGTATGCAAATTCAACCCCCTTTGTCTTAAATCATGGTGACTAATAAAACGCGGTTTAAGACGTTTCAAAGAAGCAAATTGAACCCAGAGTGATTAATAGTTATTCGGAGAAGTTCTCAAGAGTAAAACGCAAAATAAGCATTTTAAAACGTTAATATTCAGGGTAGTTGAAATACTCTTCTCTATAGAATTTAATAGAGTTTTAATTGATTTAAGCAATACGTATAAGATACAAAAACATTTCTACAGCAAAGATCAATAAATTATAAATTTTGGAATACCATTCTGAAATGATGTGAAACTTACATGTATGATCACTACAGAGACTGGATTGTGTACAAATTGCCCGTCTGACCCACCTGAATTTTTAAAACATATGATAAGTTAAAAAACAAAAACAAAAAACAAAAAACTTATTTCTTATCAAACAATTTTAATCGTTGGAATGTTCATGTTCTGTTTGCCAAGATATTTTAATTTAATAATCAAAGAATTAACCATGACCATCTAGCCTCCTAAAGTCTTAATTTGATCGATAATTTGTTGTTTGATGTCTTCTCTAGAATATTTGTTGTATAACATCATTAATTTCAACGTACTATGTTTTTATCAATTCCAATGAAAGCTGGGAATATTGAGTCAAAAGTTTACGCATAGCTATAGATAAACTTATAAATATTGCATAAATGTAGTGACTTTTATGCTCTATCATGGACACACTGTATCAATCTATATCAAGAACCCCTTTAAAAGAACATTATTTTGATTTCTTAAAATTCACTGTTATGTCGATCAACAAATTATTATAGTAGTGTACACTAGAATGAGATCTATAAAACAAAAAAATATTTTGATTTTTTTTCGCATAAATATAACATTAATGTTAAACGGTAGAATTTCTACAAAATATGAAATATTTGGTTATGGTGTGTGCATGAATGGAATCTCAATACACTTAAGATTGCTATATATTCATGACTACCACTCTTTAAACCAGGTCAGGTGGTGACGTATGAGATAGTGGACAGTGATGACGTATCTTGTCCGTCCGAGATCATCTCTGTGGCTGTCCCTAAATGTGACGAGGCCTTTGACAGCGCATGTACAGGAAGCGGAGTTATGCCCTATGAAAGAATTAATTACGACAAGCGCACAGGACAGTCTCCAAATAACCCAAGAAAACAGGTGTGTGTAATACATACCAAAACTTTTAATTCTTATCTTAATTATAAGAAAGAATGAATTAAAGTTTAAGTTTGAATACTAAACTAGAAGGTGATTAGATTAACTATGCATAGTTTGTATTTGGTCCTTAGTTATATATGTTTCTGTAGATTATATGTAACTGGATCAGTTTTTGTATTTATTGCATATTAATATTGTATTCATGATTACGATGCAGTCCAGGTCCAGGTTGATTTTGTCCGTAGTTAATATATTAGATTTTCCTGTAGATTAACGCAGCCAGCAGTTATATTGACGGCAGCTTTGTCTACGGGAAAACCGGAGTACGGGCCAGCTACTTACGTCATCAAGGAACCGGAAAACTAGCGTCCTTGGACATGTGGGAGAAATTTCCGGTCCTCAATACAGTCAGACTTCCGTTCTTAACGTTTCCAAACAAAGACGACAAAACTACAAATCCCGAGGCATTATGGAGTAAGTAAACATTGCTTGGATCCCCCTATCAATCGGCATTTGTGTGATTCATCTTGGGTTTTGTCCTGTTATCGCTATTAGCCGTCTAAGACTAACGACCATCAGACCTGTGAGAAAACATTAACAATCGAGTATACGTGATAAAATGGCACCTTCTAACATATCCCAAGGACGTTTTATTTTTTTTTGTTCTTGTTTAGCTTTACTTTTGACTGACAGAAACTAACGACCAAGACTACCTAGAGTTGATTCAATCAGAATGGCAATTTAGCATCCTGTTGACTTTAGCTATATGGTGTAAGATTTTGTTCATGCAGAACAAAATATATTTTAGAAGCAGAATGCGTCAAGTTAAATCTTTAATCTTGCACCACTCTTAATCCAGCGTTGATGCAATGATTTGTTCTTCACTATATTATAGTATTTGAAGCCCGGTCAATTTGCAATACTAGTATATTATCTACCCAAATTACTTAAATCAAAAGGCAGAACTTAACACTCAGTGATTTTATCTTTGTAGTTGTCAGCCATCATTGCTCCAACTAGCGCTGTTCATTAACTTAACATTTATTCCTGGTGTTTTAAAGGAATTTTGTATAAAGGGAAAACTACCAAAATATTGGTGTCACTTAACCGCAGACAAAATACAACGACTTTTTTCATATTTGTAAGAATTCTGATTAATTGGAAAATAATTCAGTGTCTACTTCTTTACACAAAATGCTAATAGTTCTTGAGCCAGTATGTGTCACAAATGTAAACTTCAAGCTCCCTTTAATTATTTTCTTAAAGTTTAATTTGTGACATTTTGGAAACATGATTTAAATTCAGTGCATTAAGATCTAGTTATTCAAATTAATTAACATTGATTATTGTAAAAATGGGAGCTGTTCTTTAGTTGAAATACTAATGATATTTGTACGTAATTAAAAGGTGAAAGTATGTACATTCAGATTACAAAATTCCATCCATAATATGATGTATCATTTTAGAATTTATGACGCATCAATTATTATCACTAACTAATAATTCTTAACTCACACAAAGATGTAATAATTATATTCTTAATTCACATTTTGGAATGATATAAACGTATATCTTTTTTTTTTTTTTTTACATATTTTGTATTCTCTTTCAATTTGCCAATTTCAGATAATTATCATAAACATTCTTTTACTTCAGGCTACATATAACGTTAGATCCCAATAGAATGTTTAGATAAATAGCGATAATGATTACTGAATAGAAGTTTACATGAGCTTTCACACATTGGAAATTTCCACTTCATAGACATCTAGCCGTTACAGTTCACCCGCAGTTCATAAGCTTCATGAGTCGTAATATATATTAATGTTCGTGTAACGTATAATTGCGATTAAATTTTGGAAAAAACGTAACTTTAACTATTGGGTCTCACAGCGCAAAAAATTGAATGAAGCTTTAATTATCAAGTGAACATTGTTTATATATATGATTGTACTTTAAAATATAGTAACACATATTATATGTTTAGAAGAAATTGCGTGTCCTCCATGCATTGATGCATTTATATATATATTACAGATTTTGCATGATCATGAAGAGGCGGAGAAAATCAATATTTGTTTTAATTATTCCAAACTTAAATAGTTGGAGAGATTAATTATTGCCGACTGATGAGTTAAACGATTTCTATAATTTATATATTATTATATAACCTAATTCTGTTCTATACAGGATTCGGTGACAACCATGTGTACGAGAACCCAGCTCTTCTGTCTTTTGGAGTCCTTTTCTTCCGCTATCACAACATTCTTGTGCGGAATATCACGCGCCAAAACACCAACATGACTTCAGCTGTAGACGTTTTTTACAAGGCGCGCCAATGGCTAATTGCATCAATGCAGGTCGGTAACAAGCTGCACCACTCAAACTATCTGAAAAAATAATAAAATGATACCGATCATATTTTGATGTCAGATTGGCTTAATTTATATTGAGTTATTATTTTTGAGGTGCAATTTTAAAAATAATATAATTTGATTTGTATTTGTATTTGGTTATTATATTTAGAATATTATAATGTACGAATGGCTTCCCAAACTTCTGAATGCTCCAGTTCCGCCATATGAGGGTTACCGTGGCAACCTGGAACCCGGGATCACCTCAGTGTTTGATGCAGCAGCAATTCGATATATACTAACCCTTATCCCTATGGGAATTCGAATTCTGTAAGGACCTTGCAAGTTTTCAATTAACCGTCTGAGCACTTACTTAACCTTTAATGACCATGTTTAACATATCTTTTAATATGAGACACGTTTTTTTATTAACAATTCTGAGAAAAAAAATCACCTCAAATATTTGTTGTTTTTTTTTTTAAATGTTTGATTCAGATGTTATCAATAATTTTGATTGATGAATCCTTATTGTAGAGATGAGAAATGTAACTCGGAAAACAATGTACGGCTGTGTACCTCGTATTTCGATTCCCAGGTAAATGTCCTTAAGGTCGTATTCAAGGTCAAGCACCTATTGATACGGTTCAATCAATTTTTTACATCTCTTACATCAGATAAATATTATTGATTTACCACCCTGCAAAACTATATGCGCAAAATAAAACAAAAACAGACTGTTGTTTGTTTTTGTTTCAACATAATTATATTGAATCTTAATGAATTAGTTATCAAACATCAAAATTACCATGATTGAATGCTCTTTTTGTAAAACGCCGAAAAGCCACCGAAAACTCTGTAATCTAAATAAATATGTTAAATATTAACATGTTGGTTTTTTTTTAGAATCTTTGAATTTTCAAAGATTTTTCTGCACTACTAATATAAAATGTTTGAGAACTTTGAACTGGCAGTTTTTGGTATAAATTCAAATCGAAAACAAAAACCCTATATCTGAAATCTCGATGAAATCTCAATTTTACCCATTCTGTACTGAATCACCTGTCTGTCATAGAGTTATCATTTTGTCGCACAAAGTTTGCGAAAACCTTCATGCAAATAAATATTATACTTGTAATTACCTTATCTTTAATCTATTTACTTATTGAAAATAATTACACAATTTGCAGAAAATCCTGACAAAAAATGAGCATGCTTTTGAGAATGCGATGCGAGGCATGCTATACCAGGCTGCGGAAAAAGAGGACATTCAGATTGTACCTGACATTCTTGGTAATTAGATTTTAATTAATTATTGCGTTGAATGATATTAAAACAACTTCAAACACCTCACAAATTGATGTGTATGTCCAACTTGTTCACGGACACATAACTCGCAATGCTCTATGGTCAAACACCTCTTACCTTGAATTGTCTGTGTGTATTTTGAGTACTGTGATTATTTAATTAAAATGACAGGGATCATATTAAACACATTTGCATGCTTTATACAAAATGAATAAAAACTATTTTTGATGACGTACGGTTGTATTTTCTAATTCAGTACGCGTAATTTGAATTAATCTAAGCTGTCTCATTGAAAATTATTAAAGATTCCACCCACTGTGTATTCTCTTTCGTTTCTATGACAATGTAGACAAGTATTTTGGACCTCTACACTATTCACGCTTGGACCACGTGGCCTACACTATCATGAAGGGTAGAGATTACGGACTTCCGGACTACAACACAGTCAGGGAACAGATTGGTCTTCGCCGCATGAAAAGCTTTGAGGACATCAATCCAAGACTGGCTAGAGATAATCCATCGGTACAAAAAAAATTAAATGTCTTAATGAAATCAATCGATCAATCAATAAATCAATCAACCAACCAATCAATTATTTATGCAATGAGTTGACCACCAAATTATTCAAATGCTTTTCATTATTGATTATGCTGGCTGAAATTGTAGCAAATTACATGCCTTTCATCTTTCAGTTATTTAACAAGACTCGGCAGTTGTATGGTGACATTGACAAGTTGGACGTGTTTGTTGGAGGGATGCTGGAGACCAGCGACGGCCCAGGGGAGCTGTTCACCGCCATACTACAGAACCAGTTCCACAACATACGACACGGCGACTGGTTCTGGTTTGAGAACACCAAATCCAAGTAAGACTTGGTCAGAGATCGTTGCTTAAGCATTCCTAATATCAAAAGAATTTAATAACGATAATGCCCACTTTTGGATTTAAAAAGGGGGATTTTAAAATAAAAATGCAATGCCTGATTCAGCCCGCTATCAATTTATCAAATCAAAAACCTGAAAGTATTGATGGGCGTTTGTTTACAAGCGGCAGCCTTATCTGGCACATAGTACACATAGTAGGTGCAGGCGTCGTGATTCCATTCAAAACTGTTTAACCTGCTAATTAACTGGTGTTTAAAGTTATTTAAAGCACAGTTTACAGTATATTGAATACTGTGATTTCAGTATTTATAACCTCTTTCTTCCAGACTGTTCACAGAGGAAGAGATAGAGGAAATTAGAAACATAAGATTATCTGATATATTGCTTGCTACAAAGACATTAGAAAAGCAGCACGTCCCAAAAGATGCATTTTCTGTCCACAATCGTAAGTTGTTGAGCTATATCAAAATGTAATTAAATGATAAATTTTTAAATTGTTAACTTTTATTTAATCTTCAATCTCGTGGAAAGACTCTTTTCCAATTTTGATTATAATAAATCATATCGTTATTGATTTTAGATAAGAAGAATTTATTTTATTACAGTTTCACAAACTTTCGATCTGAAAGTTACGTCACTCTAGTCCAATTTCCTTTTTTTATAAATCTTTTTAATCTTCTTTGTCTTTGCAGTGTCTGGGTGCAGCTCTGCATATCTTGATGTGGACAACTTGGAGTCTTGTCCTGATCACCATGGCTACGATTATTTCAAGGGGAGCGAACTGTCGTTCATAGTACTGTGGACATGCTTTGGAGTCATTCCATTTGGTAAATCATCAATAATACACGATGAATTTGAAAATATTAATGCAACTATTCTGTTTAAAGAAATGAAACAAAACATGCTAGAAAACAAAAAGCGCATAAGTTTTTTTTTCATTTAGTTTGCATTTTGTCCGCCTACGCCGCAGCGAAATGCAGGAAATGGAAACACTCAAATGAAGTACGAAAAATGCAAACCAAGACAGCCAAAAGAGACAGCAGAAATAGTGTTTCAGGTATCAATAGATATAATAATCAATATTTTTAATTAACTTTTAATGCATTGTGCAGATCATAGAAGTAGTTTCGATGATATTAAGAAAGCTATGCATGTATGTATGTTTTGGGGTTTTTTTTAAATTTCATCCCTTAAAATCTTATTGACTGTTCATGTGCAACAATTTTAATATGCTCTGATAATTCATTTTTTTTCATTACAAAATTTCTTTATTGTAAGGAACTGAAATAAATCAACACATCGCTTACGAGTGGCTTGAGGAGAAAGAAGATGAAAGAGCTGTGGTAGTTAGAATCAAGCCACGATGTGAAATCGAGGTCGATAGTTGTACAGGACGGCGCTTGCGCACGGTCAAATTGTTCAATCAGGAATCGGCTTACTTGATGACGTCAAGCAACAAAGGAAGAACATATACTTGCATAAAAGTTCCCAAAGAATATGATCTGGTAAATTCTTTTATAGTATTTGAAATAAAAATAATTTTTAGCATTTAGTGTTGGTGACATGCTCATTGAATGAATCACGAAATGAGGCGCATTTTAATTCATTTATCATGAAATGCAACAGGTTTTGAAGTTTGAGAACAGTACAAGTCGCCAACTTTTTGAAAATGACGTCATTCATGCACTGGAATCAAATCAAATACAATGCAGTGTATTTGAAGAGCGAGCACAGGATATTCTTAAAAATGCATTCACTCAAAAGAAGAGAAATCAGCGCCTCGAAAAGTTTTTTAAGTCGGTATTTTCAGAGGTATGTATGTTACATTGTTATAAATTAGAATCATTTATTAGTTCTGGGAAATCATTTCTAAACGGCCTGATTAGTACTTACTAATTGACGGCTGGGAATGATTTTGAATGATAAATTGCAACAATTCTTTAATAAATCATATCTGATTGTTATAACTGAGTGGCAAGGGCGGTTTTCATTTATCAAAACTCCTTGTCTTAAATTGATATAAATTCAGTGAATTACTGTCACAATTCAATAAAACAGAAAATAGTGAGATAATGTGATGTTGATACATCGATATTTTACCAATCAAATGAAATGAAAATGTACCTTTAATTATTCTCAACCGTAAATTGTCGTACTTTTTCCTTGTCGTTACATCATGGTTCAGATCTAGATTTTCTACACTTACTTTCCCGACCGGAATCTCTCATTAAATCTAATTTTCCTTCGAAAAACAAATTGCATATTATATGCATCGTAGAATTATGCCAGAGTTTGGGATGGGTGTACGTGATCTATCTAAATAAAAATATGAAAACTGTGAGAGATGCATGTATCAGGATGAGATTGATCAATGCATACTGAAAAAGAAACTGCACAGAGATCTTTATGCAAAATTTGCACCGTCATAATTTAAAGATTTGTTAACCAAAAGCACTTAAATAATAAAAATAAATTGTATATTTATAATTGATAGGCAAATGCAGATTCTGTATAAAAGTGTTTATAAACACAACCAAAGGGGGCCAACCTTTCGATGATGAATAATAAAGGTTGGAGAAATACGTGCAATGTAAGATACGGCGAATGGAGAGTTCCTTTAGCATAAGATAATTACCCACCTGTTCGGCTGTCATCCTCCCATATCTATGACAATAATTATGATAAATACAGTGATAGTTTAGAATTATTTTTAATTTATTGTGTCAATCAATAACCTTATTATATTTATTTTTAAATTATTACCATTGGATGTCAAAAAAATTAAACCACCACTGAATACAAAAAGATAAGATTTTTATCAGTCATTTTTTTTAAGGTCACATTTACGGGTGCATTTTATCTCTATTTCTATAATTTTTTTTAATATTCCTTCTACGAATGATGTTTAAACTTCGCAAAGCTTATCAAAAATATTCTAATAAGATAATAATGTTATATTATTAGATGTATATTATAGAATTATAAATCATTAACGTTTACAAGAAGGTTAGCAGAAATTTGTCTCAAAGACATTTGTAAACATGCATCCTTCTCGGTATGCAGGCCTTTCAAATGGAGTACGATCCGCACCTAGAGGAGGATCAGTTAGAAAAGCAACAAACTAAGGAAATCTTAGAGACAGAATTGACAAAGGTAATTCGATTTCAATGAATGGTCAATGGCAATATTTTACTGAAATGTTTACACTTTTTGCATTAATTCCACACAAAGCACGTGTTTATGCTATTTAAGGTCAATTTCATTGTCTGATATGCAAAACACCAACCTGAGAATAAAATGTAACGAATGACGGTTTTAAGTTTGCTTTATTTTTTATCCCTTCCAATAGGAAGAATTTGCTCAAGCTCTAGCAGTAAAACCGAACTCGGACTTCGTAGAAAACATGTTCAGTATGCTTGATACGGATAGAAGTGGATACATATCTTTCAGGGACTTCCTGCACATGGTTGTCATATTTTCAAAAGGTATTCAAAAATTGTTTGTGAATTTGATGTAAAAAAAATAATACACATAAATACACCCAACAAAAACTTGATTATACACAATTGGGAGGATTTAAATAGATGTGAATATAGCATACATTACACACAGTTTTGGTACACATAGGTTATAATGTTAGTAATTTTTTTTTATTTCAGGATCTTGCCAGGAAAAATTACAAACAATATTTGGTATGTTTGACGTTGAGGGCAGAGGGTTTCTTCAAAAAGCTGACCTCTCAAGAATGTTTAGGTATATAGCGGTATTAAAAATGAAATTTTGTCTGTGCAAATAGATAAATTTTATATACTCATCATTAAACAAAAATATATTATATAACAATGTCAAAATACCATCATCAGTTGATCTCTTCTCTGTTGTACTGCAAGCAAATTAATTCGCGTGCGAGAAAATTTCGCGAGGGCCTCGTTGCGAATATTTCTCGCCACGAACCAGTCCTTGCTGTATGGATGTAATTATATCAACATGAATGACTATGAATAAACCGCCGCGAAGCATTGCATCTTCGGTACAAATAGTCATCATAGTGTTCAATTATGTTCTCAGCTCTTTGCTGGACATGGCAAACAGCAATCTAAACAAGGAGGCCGTTCACACTTTGATTGAATCCATTTGCAAGGAACACGGACTGGAGGAGCAGACGCAAATCAATTTTGAGAACTTCTGTCAAATCCTGTCCCCTCAGATGGACAAACTTTGGAACGCTGGTCTGGATTGGAAAGGTTTGTTTTTTACATTCAACTGGTCGCATGTAAAAAGAGTAAAGTAGAACATATGCATCAGCAATGGGAAATTATCTCGCGTGGGCTGTAACATTAATTAAACAACCAACCAATTAAAATTTCTATACAAAATGCATTTCCCTGACGATATTATTTTTTTATCCAGGAAGACGAAAGTGTCTGCCCAACAATAACGAAAAGAAAAAAGGGTAAATCAGCAACTTACACTTTTATACATGTAATGATATGGTGCTAATAATTTTTTTTTAATTTTAGTTTGCCTAAGAATATATTTTAATCGGAGCTCTTAGCGCTGTTTTTTTTTTCTTCAAATTTAAAGCATTGTTTGAATTCTCTAGGTCGGAAAATGGACGTCGGCGAGCGTCTGCTACACATGAAATAATAAAAAGGAAAGGAAGCTTGGCGTCAATATCCCAGTCAACAGACGAAGATGGCATGCGCACTCCCACCGACTCAAGACGAGGCTCGGACATACGGACTAAGTTTATCGCAGTCAGGGAACAGTATCACCCAGCCAAAGCCAAACTCAAGACGTTCACGCACTTTATTGAAAACAACAGACAGCACATCTTCTTCCTCGTCATCTTCTTTGGGATCACATTTGCTCTATTTGCCGAGAGATTTTATTGTAGGTTGATGTACATTGTATTCTTAACATTTTTAGAAAGTCATCAATGAAAATTTACATCTATTAAAGAATAATTGTTGACAACTATTTTCAAAGCAATATTTGCCAAAATTGTTGAGATATTTTTATCGAATGTTAAATATCGGTATTGAAATACTTTTTATTTCTAATGATATTTCAAAGCAATATTATTGAAGTTTAATATTTTTATACAGACTACTCAGTGGAGCGTGAACACAGTGGACTGAGGATGATCATGAGTTACGGGATTTCCGTCACACGGGGAGCGGCGGCCGCCATGTCTTTCACCTTCTCCATCCTCCTACTGACCATGTGCCGAAATCTGATCACTTGGTTACGAGGCACTTTTCTCAACCTCTATGTCCCTTTTGATTCCCATGTCGCTTTTCACAAAGTTGTCGCTTGGACTGCCTTATTTTTTACAGGTATAAAGCACACAATATCGAATCTGGCTGCAAGAACGTTGTTCATTTTGCATGTACATATAATTTAACAATTTTACTTTTGGTTTAGGTCTTCATGTTATTGGATATGGTTTTAACTTTTATCACTTGGCGACGCAACCAACATCGCATTTGTGCATCTTTGATTCTATTGTGCTCAGGTAAACATTTTTAATTTAAACCATGTCAAACTTCTTTTATCTTTTTTTGAAGCATAATATCAAAATTAATCCGAACTTGTAAAAAAATTTGTTACAGGGCAGAATTTGAACCGACCTTTAACTTCTGGTTCTTCGGCAATATGACCGGTAAGTTTGCAATCACTTATCTTTGCGTTCTTTGCCTTAACGTTTAACTTGTTACCCTGTGATGAACAGATGGACCTATTTTGCAGGTTTTACCGGCGTCCTCCTGGTCGTATGTATCTGTATTATCTACGTGTACGCCACTCAAACGGCTCGTCGCCTGATTTTTAACGGGTTCTGGTTGACTCACAAGCTGATCGTTGTCATGTACATCTTGACCATTCTCCACGGGGCCTCCACCATCGTCCAGAAGCCCATGTTCTTCGTCTACTTTATAGGACCGGCCATTATCTTCACCGTGGACAAGATGATCAGCATGAGTAGAAAGAAAACAGAGCTGAATGTGATCAGGGCGGACAAACTTCCCTCAGGTATGATAACTGGGGTTAGCTGGGCGGTGGTTTTGGATTGCGGAGTTTATGAATGGTGGACTGTATGGCTGGTGGTTGTCAAGATTTGCTTATAGTCTGTCCCAAGATATTTATGCAGCAAATTCGAACGTTTTTAATAAAAATATACATACATGTGAAAGAAGTGCAATTTCAAAGATGTCTTCATTGACACATGATCATTTTTCAATTGAAAAAATTCATAGGAACGAAAACGGGTTTCTTACGGATATTTACAATGGGGAATGTTTACATCTTTTCTCCATTCGGAAGTCACTCGGAATACATCACGCAATTTTTCTTAAAGTTATCATCCGGGCTTGCTGCAATATAAAATCCCCTTAGACATCACATTTTTTAGCCGGGTATTGAAACCTGGTAAGCTAAAGGGGGCGTTTCAAATGAAAAATCTTGGAAATTTTCATACTTTTGAATGAACATCGTTTGAACTCTGAGGTATTTATAAACATCAAGTAATTAGGCAAATGCGAATCGAGGATATCTTGGGACAGAGTATAGTTGTGAGTACATGTACAGTTGCCTTGGTTTGCTGGAAAGTAGCCTCTGTTTGTATCATAAAATTGTATGTCTGTTGTCACGTAGTAGTTCTTTGATTTCTGGGTGGTGGTTGGTTTACTACTGTTGATGATTAAAATCAATTAATTAAAACAGGACCTAAATTTATAAGCATTATGCATTCTGTTAACGTGTTAATGTTGGTTGATGTATACAATTTACACTGACACAGTTCGAAGACACGGTATTTCTTGGACAGAATTATATCAATGAATGCATAACGATTTTTTCAAATTAGAAAGATGACAATGTAAAATTTAAATTTTATAGAAAAAACAGTCTAACCTTTATGCCCGAATGAGTTAATGATGAGTTAATTACAGTGTATTCACCTAAAAATTGTCCAAAAAAGCACTGGTACAATTATTTCTATACCTCCAATCGATTATTGTCAGTTTCCAACCCTACCTGTCTATTTAAAACAGTGATTGATTGCAAACAGAATTTAACATACACATAAAAAGGATATATCCTTGAAGCTTGCATTCGTGTAACGTATCACGTCAAGTGAATTGTTAATTTCATGCACGCATGAACAGATCAAGCGTAAAGTGCCGTCCTTTCACGCATGTGTTAACAATTCACGTTAAGTGTATAATTGTCACTCATTGTTTGCACTTTTAAAAGTTAAAACGTTACATTAACACAATGTCATATTCGTGTTAACTTTGTCTCCTGCATGGCGCTAAACTTAGGACGACAAAGTTCATTTACCTTTCACCTAAATTGGTTTTACCTTTTGAAAGTTATTTTGTTGCTTCTTTTTTCCAACAACTTTAATGATAAAATTTTTATAAAATTGCACTGATTTTGTTTCCCCTCTCTTATCAAAAAATTAGAACAAAATAATCGATGATTTACACATATTTTGGATAAATGTTTTAGACATCACATACATTGAGTTCAAGAGACCCGCCAACTTCGATTACCAATCAGGACAGTGGGTTCGAATCGCATGCCTGACCCACGGCGCCAACGAGTACCACCCCTTCACCTTAACATCGGCCCCTCACGAGGATACCCTCTCCCTTCACATCCGGGCCCTCGGGCCTTGGACCTGGAATATACGACAAGAGTTTGACCCCGAAAATCACAGGGACGGCTCTTATCCCCCAGTAAGTGTATCGACATTAAGCAGCTTCTAAAAGTTTTGATTTAGCAATATTCTTATTCTTTATTTTATATGGTAATGTGTCTTTCTTTCACCTACAGCTTTATCTAGATGGTCCGTATGGGGCGGGACAACAGGACTGGTACCAGTACGAAGTCTCTGTTCTCGTTGGCGCTGGAATTGGGGTCACGCCATACGCTTCTATATTGAAGGACTTCGTCCATATGGCCTCCATCAGAAATATGTACAAAATGAAATGTCAGAAGGTATATAAGTAAATCTAACTTTACTCTATTTCACTGCTTAGTAATTTTTGTTACCAATTTTCAAACTTTTCATAAAACAAAAGTTTATTCCTTAATTTTTACAACCTGATTTCGTTTCCTGTAGCTATATTTCATATGGGTGACTGGAAGTCAGCGCCATTTTGAATGGCTTCTAGACATCATACGGGAAGTAGAGGAAGTGGACGAAAAAGGATTGGTGTCTGTCGACATTTTCATTACACAGTTCTTCCAACAATTTGATATGAGAACTGCTATGTTGGTAAGGAAAATGCGGTATATGGAACCTATCTTTTTTTTCATCTTAAAAAGTACGGGAAAATGTTTGCATTGTTTAAAATCTTGAGATCTTTTTGTCGTTGGTAAAAGCCTTCTCTTTTGTTACAGTACATTTGTGAGGAGCATTTCCAGAAGTTATCGGGAGGACGCAGTGTCTTTACGGGTCTGAAAGCCAACACACACTTTGGGCGTCCCCAGCTCAACAGCATGTTAAGTGCGGTCCACAGAGCCCATCCTACGGTAAATCACCCTCAGCTGGTAGACACAGCTTTCGTGAAATAAGTGCCAACTGTATGCATTCGATATTTTATCAGTACAATTAACCATTGTAGCGTCTAAAAGGCTTGTACAAATTTGCAGTTGACATTTCTTCTTATAACATTTCATTCTTTTATGGTTCTTTTTAAAATTTGAGGACAGACAGCAATCATTTTACTAGTATCTTTCTTAAACTTTTACTAGTATTTCAATTGTTCTAGCAAACCCAATACTAGTACTTATAAAACTGTTGAAATTGTTTTCTCAAAGGTTCGTACAAATTGCAGTCAATACACTAACACTTTTTTTGTTTACTTATTACCAGATAAAATTAATTGTGTTACTTTATTAAAGGTTAAAAAGATCGGCGTGTTTAGCTGCGGTCCCCCGGGGATCACCAAGAATGTGGAACAGGGCTGTATTGAGGCCAGTAACAATACCAGAGCGCTGTTCGAACACCACTTTGAAAACTTTTAAATGGCACGACTTTCAAAGAAGATGTTGAATCATTGATCTCTTGAGTTTATTTAATCTGTATTAAATCTAATTAATTTGCAAAATACATGTACTACTAGCATCAATTGTTTGTGGCTAGCTTTGACATTGTAAAAAAGGGTTTTTTTTTCAGCTCCTTTGATACTGAAGGGCTACGTGTCAAGTTTAAAATAAATTTCGCAAGTTTTGACTTGCCCCTGTTTACTTAATTATACAAACAGTGACAAACTATGGATCAGCCAATGAGGTTCCTGTGTTTTCCTGATAGTGCCATATTTTTCTTGGTGCCAAACTTAATGATGGATCCAGTGCTTAGTTTGTTGCTATACATTATATATATTTATTTACAAAACTATATTTGAAAATTTGATTTTTGCTTCATGTGTTGTTTTTGAAGTTGTTTGCATGAAATAAATGACAAGTACTTGAGATAATTATGATGTTGGTAATGAATAATGGTGAAATTTGTACTAATGTGCATACGTTTTGAAATGCTTTGGCTCTGAAATGACTGTTGTAATAATTTTTGATCTGTTTTTATGACTGGTTTAGTAGTTTTAGAAAATAGCTTTATTTTAATAGAATGTTAGATATGTAAGCTATTAAAGCTTATTTAGATGTTTTTATATGTTTCATGTTTATATAAGGATAATTAATCTGTGTAGATTTAATGCCTCTGAGAAGAAGTTAGGGCAACATAGTGTTCATTTATCTGCTGTATTACTGTCCTTCTGCATTTAACTTTAATCTCCTCTCAAACTTTTGAGCTTTCCAAGAAAGATATACTCATTTAACCAGTAAATTCAATGTTATTTTTCAAGGTCAAATACACAATAATGTTTTAGGTCAGATATGCTACTATCAATAATGGCTATTGTCTACGGAAACCTTGTCACATTTATCATTGAACGGTTGTCAAAACGATCTATGAAGGTTCATTGGTCCCTGTGATACAGGAGTTACTTGTTTTGTATTATTGACGGTCAATCGTTTATGACTCTGACAAATTAATCTGTTATTAAATTCTTCACATTTTGTCGAGTGATCTGAAATTTTCTTGGAAAACAATGATCACTTAAGCAGCGTTGCACAATGATTGATGAACTTTAATGCACCAAAGTGTGTTAAAGAAAATCTGTGTCAATGGGAGGTTCTATCTCATTCTCAGGTTCAACTCGTTGTTTTATTGTTATCTGAGTTTACCAGACCCTATTCTATATGATCGATCATATATTTTACAAATATATATGTGGTGCATTATAAAATAAAATAAAAGACGTGTATTGTTCTTTGATTTTCCGATCTTTCTTTCTGTATTGATGGTATTTCTGTGTGTGAAATAGTGCTGACGCCAGTTAAATGACGAGCATTAACAATGAAAAATATTATTAAACCAAATAAAACGGATCGTACTATAAATCATGAACAGTTATCTCAAGATTAAAACAAAATTTGAAAGTTAAGTCTGGTCTGGCATGCATATTTTGCAATTTCGCATTAAGAAACTATCATTTCAGCAATATAAGGTAGCCTTATTCCATCCTTGTCATGCGTCTTTGGTTGTCCATGGTAAAGCACCTTGAGCGTATATATTACATTGTACATATCCGACTTGAATGTGTCGGGGTGCATGCTTTTCTTACCCCTTGTGGATAGGACTATGCACAAAACTAGAAAAATCTCCTTTGACTTCACTTATAACGCGCAGTATTCAATTTTTCTGCACCGCAGTGGTGTGTCAAAGGACCGACGACATCCAAAATTAAGCATTAAATGCTTATATTTATATTCATACTGATGTTATTTTTGTATGAAATATGTGTTATCATCGCTGTAAAGCCATTATATACGCCTGCTCTCAGTCAGGGATATGAAACGTATATGGAACAGCCATATTAATATGTTATTAAGTACGCTTCCACGGCTAAAATATTGTGCCATAAACTTTGTAGAGAAAAATCTTTTTAATTAAGGAGTAGATATAATTTAATGATTATTTTTCAAAAGTACATATAAAAAAAACGTTTCATTTAATCTTACAAAAAATAAATATACTCAAAACACGCTGTGACGTTTATATTTGTGCTCATGGCGCATGAATTAGCAAAGTGTATTCACAGAAAATTGAACGTCGCAGATTTCCAATGCAAACATAAGGGGAAATATTACACTGAATGGAAATATATCTTCATCAATATAGCTTCACCCCTCACCTGAGTGTTAAACTCAAATTTTATGTGATCCTTTCATCTTAAAGATTCTACTATTCAATAACTTTAACAATTACAGGATAGGAATTTTTTAAACAAAGTTCATCTATTTCTATGTGATTTTATTTCATATTTTACTCGATATTAACAATGCATGGTATAAAAAAGCAGTATAAAGTATAAAAACATAGAGATTAAGTACAGTATACTTTGTTTTTACAAAATGAATGAATCAGTGAAGAAGACAAAAATGGACAATGAAGAACATGGCACATTGCGTTTTGAGTATTATAATTGATATAAACAGTTCAACAGAATATCCTCGCTATAATTTATAAAAGAAGGCAACACTTGTATGATGTCCAAATTAAACCCTGGCTCAAAGACGCGGGCGATTATCATAGTACACCTACAGCTTCGACTTGCGGCCACTTTGATCGCCAATATCAAAGCTACCATGTTTCCCGAGACCTTTTGAAAATTTCTGAGCACCTTCAAAATAAAATCATAATTCAAAACCAATTCTACGTATTAAACAATTCTGTGGAAAAATGAAACAATTGCTGTGTAAATTCGAACCTGGAATTGACTCTTCTGTAATGACCTTTATGCCCTGAGTGAACTCTCGTTGTAGTGCGTCATCAATGCTCTTGGCGTCATATGTGCTGTAGTAAGCAGACGACCTGTCCGCATTCATGCACCTTTGGGGAAACTTGGACAACGTTTGGGCCAATTCTATTGCAACATCCAGTGCTGAAATAAAAGTCCTTATAGTTATTTACCATATGATGCATCGGCTGCAAAACAAGGAACAAATTTAAAACATCTCTATAAAGGATGAAGTCTATGAAACAATATAATAGCTGCCTTGAACCTTGATTTACCTTTCCCATCGGGAACCACTCGGTTGGCCAAGCCAAACTCGTGTGCTTCCCTTGCTCCTATCTCCCTCCCTGTTAGAATGAGATCTAATGCCCGGGAAAGCCCCACTAGTCGAGGTAAGCGTACTGTTCCGCCGTCAATTAACGGGACACCTGAAGGAAGCATAATGATTAGTGAACAGAAACTGGAATCAATAATAATTCTTAGTATGTTTATGAACATAGGCGTAACTTTAATATCTGATTAACTGCTGACAGTTTTATACAGACGATTTAAATACAGGAATTGCAACAAAGTATGGGTTGTCTTTAAGAGTATAGCTTATTACCGTCGTAAAAACCTTTATATTAATAAGACATTGCTAGCAATTACAGAAATATATGTCAAAGATATTAGAACATTACCAAACCTCCTGCAGAATACACCCATTTTTGCCGACTCCTCCATGACCCTGAGGTCACACAGCATGGCGAGCTCCATACCTCCCGCCACTGCATACCCCGACACCGCCGCTATCACGGGCTTAGTGAAGGCCATCCGTGACGGGCCCTAGAAACAGCGGTATTCACAGAATCACAGAATAGAGTCACCAGAGTTCTCACTACTTTATATGTTCTCAAAAGATGTATTTCTTAAACCCATATAAAGTCGCCAAGTTGAAAGATAAATTCAAAGCCATGTTCTGGACTGTCGATAAGCTTCATGGTCATGACAACTTCATGACTACCAATGGCAATGACCATTGGAAAAGTACTATACAGTTTTTTAAGAGACTTTGTTTAGGAAAAATTACCACATTTTAATATCCATCAGGATCACCTTGTCCTACAGTGTACATATGTAGGAAAATATAATAGAAGTAAGAATTTACACAAATAAGAAGACACTATTGCAACCTAGAATTAAGCAAACAATAAAGAATCAACGTGAAATTGGATAAGCATGAATATGAAAACAATAAAGTGACATGCAAGTGTAAATGTACTGAAGAATAAAGAAGTAAGCATAATAAGAATAAAAGCAAGATACATAGACTTTCGGCGGTAATTCCCTTCCATACTTTTCAACATCGGTGTACAGTATCATGCGCGGAGCCAGAAAATTTTTCCAGGGGGGGGGGGGGGTCCGAAGGATAATTGTGTTTGCCAGGGGGGGTCCGAGGCATATTTTCGATAATTTTACTATGTAAATTTAATAAATTTTCATTTTCCAGGGGGGGGGGGTCGGGATCCCCCGACCCCCCCCCTTCTAGATCCGCGCATGATTATATGGGATAAGGAAAATGACAACTGTTATTAAATGATTAGTCTATCTTAATAAAAATTTCAAGTGCACATCTTCAGATGGTGTTCAACATATGTACAAATTTTCAGACTATTCCATGCAATATTAAAAAATTCTATGGAGAAGCAAAATTGCGTCTACAGACAGACGGGTAGACGAACAGGGTGATTCTAATATATCCCCTAAACTTCGTTTGCGGGGGTATAATTGGATTGATCAAAGTGCATTTGCTGAGGTGGGGTATACACCAAATGGAGCACGGTCACCATTACTGATTCTATTTCTGTATGTATGTATCTTCTTAATGTCCCCTGCCTCTAATGAATGTTTTTTTAAATTATCGCTAGATTTATGAATATAACTCGTAGAACATATATACCAACCATCGGTCCAATCTCTTCGTTGGCGGGATCACCAGACGGAATTTGCGTCTCGACTTTTGACAAGGCCTTCAAGTCGTAACCAGCGCAGAAATTGCCTGCTAAGTCACACGCAATATAACATTATATTGATGTATAAATTAATCAATCAATCCATTTTCACATACTTTAAAAAATCTTGCCAAATAAAAAAAAAAACTTAATTCGTTTTTCTTTAAATCATTGATATTTTAAAGGAAACGCCTGAAAACAAAAATAACCTGGGTGGTACAGTGTACGATGACAAGCGGTTACAGAATAATAATTATAGAATACTAATACGGTCGTGGTTTACAGCTTCATATGACATACAACGATGAATCTGTTTCCTTACCTCCATTTAAAAAAAAAACTTAATTAGATTATTAAATGCACTATACATTCCAGTGGCGTAGCTACATTGAAGCACTGTAAACACCTGCTTACAAATTATTTTCTGAATCTCATTTTTTAGGTCGTGCACTAAACATTGATTCATACATCGGATTTAACTAAGTTTACTTAATTTGCTTATGCATGTACATGTACTTGTAATTGTAGAGTCTAAAATATTTATTTAAGGTGGTATGGGACACATCCATGTTGTGACGTATCATTTATCGAAATAAACAATAAAAGCAAGTATAATTTTATAAATAGGGTTTTTCCTAATATTGTCATCTAGCAGCGTAGCGCAGTGGGTAAGAGGATTCACTACGAATCTGCAAGTCCGAATAGTTCGAAATAGTTCAAATCTCGCTGGGGATTTTAAAATTTTTACCTATCCACAAATTTTTAAAACGTATTTTTTAAAATAAATATTGTAAAATTTGAAAATTCTAAACCGGTGAAAATATTTTAATCATAATGTACTTTAATCCATACTAATATCGACAGATGTCCCGTGCCACCTTAAATGGAAAAGATTTACACATGTATTTAATTTGAAAAAAAAAACTTATGTTAAACTACTACATAATACAACGGCAATATTTAAGTATAATGGAACATTTCTTTCTAAAAAGAATAACACTGATTCATTTTATTAATATATTTTTGTGCGCCTGTTTATATACAAGAGTACCATCTCAGTTTATATTAACCCTGGATCGAATTCCGGTACAACGCCACCTATTTTAAAATAAACCCAGAATTTGCTCCCTGACTATTTAGGTCCTGTCAGTGCGGGGTTTTTTTTCCCTTTAAACAAATAGTGCATGGTGCATTCAAAACGAGCCTTGTTCCTATTTTGTTTTATTACTGTAAGATGATTATGCGTAGTAGATAAAATTTTTCTAAGAAAATACCCCACTTATCTATCTTTTAAATAACATCAAGAATGAATACATGATACATTGTATACTGATATGAAGATAAGAATCTTTGCAGATTTGGAATAAACACAATATTTTTATTTCCTCGTGCTCATATGACAGTGTTGGAAAAACGTAATCATTGCAATGGCTAAAAGACTTCTGCGACATCGCCCAATTAAACATCGTGGCATGTACAAAAAAAAAATCATTGGGGTGATGGTACGATAAAACACAACGTTGCACACACAATTTTTTTTTTTAGAAACATATCGTATATGCACTTTTATTCACAAATGGATACTGTGTATAACTTGAAATTTCAAAAATTCAAATATTAAATTATGACTAGTACAGTCTGACACATTTTTCTTCATTATTTTCTTCTTCAGTACTTTCCATTTGAATGATTTTCGATGTCATAAAAAAATCTGAACACTTTAAAATTCGACAGGCGAAGAAATTTTTTTTCTTCAATAAAACAGAATAAAAGAAAATGCGGAAATGAAAGGTGGGCTGTATTCGTTGTCATATTTGATGATTAATGGTGTTTTAAAGGGGCATGGTCACGATTTTTGTCAAATTCTATTTTTCTGATTTTATTATTTATAATGCTTTAGAAATGCATTGCAAATGATTTTATGAAATTTGAGATTCAGTCGTAGAGTTATAAGCAAGATAAAGGGCTCACAATTCTTTGTCATGTAAACAAGGCTCGTGTCCTGTTTTTGTTTACATATGTTCAATATAGCAGTAAAAAATCTTTTTCAAACTGATTTTTCTATTATTTTATTCATTTTAAGCATAAATAAACAGTTCCTAGCGTTAACACATTCATTTTAGGTCTAAAACTGGAATTTTTACTTTAACATTCAAAATGTAAACAAAGCTTTGTTTATATAGCAAATAACTGCAAGCTCTGTAACTCGCTTATAATTCAATGAATGACACTCAAATGTTGGTTGCATATTAAAAATGCCTTACTGAAGCATTGTAAACATTAAAATCGGAAAAATAATTTTGTGGCCAAAATCGTGACCATGTCCCTTTAAAATTCCAAACAAATCATCTCCAGCACACATACTTTCAAATACTTTTATATGTAGTACACATTTTACATTTTAGCCGTGATCCGATTCATTAATATTAAAAATCAGTATTTTCATTCTCTCAATAGTTTATACCCCTGCCGATTCGTATTTTAGACCTACAGACCTGCAGCTATTCTCGACCAAATTTAAATCAATCTCTCTCTCTCTCTCTCTCTCTCTTTCTCTCCAAATATGGTCGTCTTTCTGTTTACCTTTTCCATACAGTACCGCCACCCGTCGGCTGCCGTCCCCCTCGAAGTCCCTGAAGGCCTTGTACAGGATATTGGCGGTGGGTGGGTCCACGGCATTACGTCTCTCGGGCCGATTGATACCGATCAGGGAGACCGGGCCAATGTTGTCCACGACAACGGGGCTACTTGCTGAAGTACTGCCTATAATATGCAGGGTATTTAAAAAAAAAACTGATTTCGACAATATTTTTAAACATTTATTTAATATATGAAGAAGATTGATAACTATAAAAGAACGATAACTCTACGATAAATTTATGTACTTTTTATAAAGTCTATCCTTTTTTTTTTTCTTTTTTTTGGTAAATTTCAGGTGAAAATAAGTGAATGACAAAATTAAAATTTATGTTAGCCCAACTATCCTACCGAAATGGGGCATAATAAATATGTAGATTGGCGGAAGGGACTTGTGTATGTGTTAGTTTTAGAACATTGTGCAAGAGCACTTGGGGTATTTACTCAGTAACAGTTTTTAAATTAAGTTAGAGGAATGTAGTACGATAAGCCGTATTTAAAGATGCTTTATAAGGATGTTATTTTCTCGAACCGGTCTGACCGTCACATTAATATTCAGTGTAATTCTGCAACAACATATCAGTGGGGGGGGGGGGATGTTGTACTTTGTTTACAACACAACTTCTCTTCTTATCTGCAGAGGGGATATAACAGGTGCATTGAGGCTTCCATTAATATCTATAATCTACTAAGTATTGTCGATATTACAACACCTGATAGTTGTTGACTCTGTGCTATCTTTATATGAAAATGTCATTTCCATCAGACAAAATACAGCGATCAAATTATGAACTGTTTATTATAAAAGCTCACCGGTTCTGCTGAAAATCAATTTACATCCCATGTCTCGACAAAATTTCTTTCTCAACGGGAAAGGCAATTTCATGTTTGTTTACTTTTTTTCTAATTACAGCTTGTCGAGCCCGACGTAAACAAGAGGCACATGGGCCGCATCGCTCACCTGAGCAACAATAGGCATGATAAAATCAGCTTAATGGAGTCATAATACAAAATATCTGGACAATGTGGTACAATGTATAATACATGTCGATCCTATATTAATAAAAATCCATCCCCCCCTGGATATTCTTATGTTTATAACTAAGTCCCTTTTCTAACAATGATTTTATATAGTCATATATGACATGTTGAGCATTGCAGTTCTAAAAAAGCAACCTAAACAATTGTTTATATATGGGATATAAACCTACATCAAACTCTGGACCCCTTTTCGGACCCAAGAATCGTCCAGGGGCCAGAATCTCAACAATTTTAAAGAATCAGCAATATGTCAAAATTCTTGCATATAAATTAAACCATATGTGATTACATTTCAGTTTTTGTGAATTTCAATAATTAAAATGTTTTCCTTTGTACAAGTGGATCCCCAATGTGGCCCCACCCTACTCCTCACGATTTTGATTTTAACGAATTTGAAACTACACTATCTGAGGTCGCGTAAACTAAAGTTACAGCTTTTCAAAACAAATGGTATTTTAGAAGATTTTTTAATATTCCAATGTAAAAATTTGCCCCCTCCCAACCCTGTTGTGACCCCATCCTACCGAGGGGATCATGATTTAAACACATTTGAATTTACCCTACCTGAGGATGCTTCCACACAAGTTTCAGCTTTCCTGGCTGATTGGTTTTATGTGAAGATTTTTAAAGATTTACTCTATATACCTATTTTAAATTCGCACGCCCCCCCCCCCCCATTGTGGCCCCACCCTACCTCCGGGGGTCATGATTTTCAAAACTTTAAATCTACATCACCCAAGGATGCTTCCACTTAAGATTCAGCATTCCTGGCTGATTGGTTTCTTAGAAGATTTTTAAAGATTACTCTATAAATTCCTATGTAAAATTTTGACCCCCCATTGGGACCCCACCCTAACCCTTGGGGTCATGATTTTCACAACTTTGAATCTACACTACTTGAAGATGTTTCCACATAAGTTTCAACTTTCCTGGTCAAGTGGTTCTTGAGAAGAAAACTTTTGAAAATTTCACAAAAAAGACGGATAGACAAAATGTGATCAGAAAAGCTCACTTGAGCTTTCTGCTATTAGTTTACAATGAATTAATGTAAACAACAACACTTGTCTGATGAGAATAAAAACATTTAATAACGGCAGTTATAAAAAAAAACCGAATCTCATAAAAAAAGTATCATGTGACAAGCAATGGTTTTCAATATAATATTTGCCCACATCAACAGGTCTAGTTTTTGAACACGGATATACTGGTTTTGACTGTAATAAATCTACATATTTACAATCCAGAAAAGAACCACAAATAATATATATTCTGATCACCCCTTCAAAACATTAAATTCTTAAACTTACATGTACTACCTACAACATTTTCCAAAAAACTTTGAACTTACTAAATTTTTTCCCAAAGAAGAGGTCAAATCTTATCAAATACGCAGTCTATGGCACAAGAATGTCAACCACAAAGAAAAAGTCAGAATAATATCTCACTATTGCATAGATTAGTATCATATTGCCAAACATGTTCACCCCATTCATAAGTACATATTAATATGACTAAAATTGCAAATTATAATAATAAAACTGACTGAATAAGAACAACAGCACCCAGGGTACAGACCAGTAAATTGTGGCACAAAATAATATATCTCATAACAAATATATAAACGACTACAGTACAGTGCACAAGTTTATGACAATAAAACAAATTTTGATTATACACAGTATTTTACAATGTTTACATTTTCAATTCATAATTACATGTATAACACACAACCAAGCCTCACACGCCATATAACTGTCATTTAAATTCATGAATGACATACATGTATAAAAAGATGGGTTAATTTGCCTGATTCTACAATCAAAACCCTGTTTTTCCTAATTATAGATACCCTATACCATTGTCATTCACTGAATTAAGTTAACCAGAAGATTGACAAGTATCATTTAATTACCTATATATTCAAAATCAAAATATTTTCTATGTACCAATAACATATAAATATATCTGTATTTCAACAAAATAAATTCAGAGTGCATAATTATCTAGGAAATATAAACCAATAGTCCAACCAACATCATGCTACATGTATTTTGGTATTAATATTGTATTTGGCATAAACATGAAACAATACTGTAAGGTTAAAGGCACAACATTGTAAGTACAAGTTTAATAGTAAAAAAAATAAGGTATGAAATTAACATCTATGATGTACATGTATTTTATTTTGTCTAAATATATTAATTCTGAAATCCTAAACATCCAATTTTTCCATTTCTTAAATGCTCTGAGGCAAATCTGGTTGAATGAAGAAAAAAAAGCACTCTCATGTGACTTTTAAAAAAATGACTAAATTGTTAGCATGCCAATTATTGCTACACGTCCACCACGGAGTAGTACTTGGAGTCAAACACATGCGAGTGATAACCAGGAGGGGAGAAAGGGGGCACCGGAGGAAGGAATTCTTTGTCCGTGTACACTTTGTCAATATACTTCTCTGTGTGGCTGGCTGCATTCTGAGAGTTCACTTTAGAATCAGGAGAATCAATTCTGTTGTCTGATGCAGTGTTTCCATGAAATTCTATCAAAAGAATACACACACCTCTCTTCAATTTAATTTTATTTTCAAGGGAAAATGACTACAAGAATTTCAAATCATCAACTTATTAAAAATGGTCAGGAATAGCATTTTGAGCAGCCTGTTTTCTTACCACAGTTTGGCAGAACTTCTTCCCAAGAATACTGAGAGGCATCAACAGGTTGATTAGTCCAGATATCTCTCTGGCAATCCTTAATGGTAAGTCGCTTAGCGGGACTGGGATTCAACAGTCCAGAGAGTAGATGTGTCAGACCTAAAAGAAGGCTAAATATTTAGTGAAACATTATCCATTACATAACATATAGGTTTAGTCTTTTTCACATGTGCAAGTACTACGTAAATTCTTATAAAACACCGGTAAATCATTATGGTTTAATATGTGCACAAACAAATGTTTCCCATACCATAAGAAAGAGAACATTCTGTGGAAACTTTAAAGTGAAGAATCACTTTTTCTTTCCTTAGAGATGAAATGCAATATGAAAATTCTCACATAGAATAAAACATGAATTAATGATTTTACAGTACATATAAATCAAATGGACTTGGACAAATATTTCTGCCCACCTCTCGAGACCTGGAATGGTGGCTTCAGCTGCCCTTTGATGGTCTCCTCAACATCAAAGAAAGGGTTTTCTCCATAGACCAGTGTGTATAATGTCACCCCTAGGGACCACATCTCCAGCTCTGGGCCTTCATATCTGAAAATAAATTCAAGTACCTCACCTGTTAATCAACTGTAAAACCAATTAAAACTGTCACAAGAATTAAATAGCATTCTTAGAGGTCAAAAAGCACCATAAACAATCTTTAATTAATACCTGTTTCCCAACAGAACTTCCGGGCTGCAGTATTCCATGGTACCACAGAAAGTACCAAACAGTTTCCCAGGCATCATGTACGCCGCTGCGCCAAAGTCGATCAGCTTGATGCGGAAGTCCTCGTTGAGAATAACATTCTCATCCTTGATGTCTCGATGAACAATGTTAAGACTATGCAAGTATGCCACCCCAGCCACTATCTACAATGTTAAGGAAGAAATTGAAAACCATATCAATTGGTTAAGAGAATATTTCATTGTGAAAAGATTTCATGCATAAACACTGTGGAATTAATGGTATTTATGGAGGTAAATTTTCATGGATTGTTCAAAATTCACCACTTAAGAGAGGCAGATTTCATGTTTAATATACAATACATGTATAACCCCCAAGCAAAATATCTGATGATTCCATAGACATTGATCATCATCTATCCAACAGCATGTTATATAAAGAATTACCTGTCTGAAAATATAGCTAGCCAGTGCTTCGTCCATCAGAGGAGATCGATCTATAAACTCAAACAAGTCCATCCCACTGCCGTGTTTCTCCATCACCATCTGTATGTAGTCCTCATTCTCAAACACATCTAACACCTGAAATCAATCAGCCAATGAAAAACAATTAAAAATACCCCCCAAAAAAGGTAAATCCTTTTACTATCATCTTTCCCTATAAATTTTTTAACCATTCTTGTTGTGTCGACAAGATAATCCAATATTGGCCATCTAAATTGCTAAAAATTTGTTTTGCAAGTACATTGAAGTACAACATTGATTTCGCAATTTCAATGATCAAAATGGATTTAGCTCTCTGTGGTTGCGGTTCATTATTTGCCCTTAACAATGAGCAACCATAGTTGATAGTTTGTATATCTGAAGTTCTCTGCAGCCCATACCTTCACAATGTTGGGGTGCTTCAGCATCTTCAGCAGTGACACCTCCAGTGGTAGTCTTCTGCCTCTCTGGTCTTCTGTCCAGCACTCTGACAGCACCTTGTTCTTCTTGATGAACTTCACTACAACCTGATGTAAAAATAATTTACAACAATCTGGTATGACAGTATGTCAAAACTTATGACAATGAAAATTTTTAAACTACATGCAAAGCTTACTTTTGTTTTTTAGAAAGTATATTTAAAAAAAAAAAAACTATCATCATCTATTCCATGTTTCTCATTTTTGTTGAAGGTGATTATCATTAACACTTCAATTTGATGAATTTCTGAAATGGTATACATGTACCTCCTCCTCATCAATTTTTCTTCGGGCCAACTTTACAAATCCAAATGCCCCTTTGCCGATGGCATTAAGGGTGTGGTACTTGATGTCAAACAGCCCTCTCCCTGCTGAGACTCCATCTTCACCCTCGTCCTCCACCCCATCGTTTTGCTGGGCTCCCTCCTTATCATTCCCATCATGCTCCACTTTTGAATCGGAACAGGCTTTGTCAGCCAGAAGCTGAAATTCGGTTGGATACTTTTATATTATTTATAAATGCAAAGATTGAATAGGAAAAATAATATTTCACTTTTGGAACAATACATCCCATCATAGTTTTGGCAATTTTAGCAGATGTCTATGTGCAGATAAAACCTTGGATTCATATATATTTGTGGGGGACAATTTTTATGGACTGCCAGATTTTCTTGCATTTTGAGTAAATAATGGATAAGAATTGCATTTAATACATAGTTGAGGATGTAAATGTGTTGTTAAGGGGTCTCCAATGAAATCAAAGAAAATTGAGCCGATACAAATTCTATACTTTGTAACAGTTTCTCAAGTCAGAGTACAAATTCATGTATTTGGGTGGTATCAAAACAAATTGGCATACATATATACCGTCAAACACTGAATATTCACAACATATTTGAAAATCAACTGGTGCTTTATTTAAATTTTTGGTCAGACCTCCTGTCATACAGCTAAATGTATATGTATTAAAGTTGCAGTTCTTACATCTCCTAGGCTGAAGTTGCCCGAGCAGTCCATGGTGCTGTTGAGGGTCGTAGCGAGAGTGAGGTTGGCGAAGGACCTCCCCCCCTCTGCTGGTTCCTCGGGGTCCCTGGACACCCACATGCAGTACCTGACGCTACCATCCTCCAATGTCACTCGCTTCAGCTGGAATATTATTCCTGCCAAAACATTTTCCTACACATTAATCACACTTATAATGACTTGTTAAATGTAACACAACTTCTTTATAATTTGTAGGGATAACAAATAACAGGTCGATCAACCACATGAAAATTAAATGTACAACATCAGTATATGATATGATGAATGTCTTCAGAAAAACAGTGTACCTATATAAGACCTAAAGAATGAAGACCTAAATAATGATATCAAACCTAGATAAGATCTATCCCTATGTTTCCCTTGCCCTGCGTAGGAACCCTCCGGAAACACCACAGACTGACTAGCTGAGGAGGAGCCGTGTTGATTAGATGCCTCCCTCCCTCGATCCCTCCTCTTGTGTTTCCTGGGACTACAGCCACTGTCTCTCTCATGGAAGCTCACACTGTCCGTCAATAAGCTGCTACTGTGGTTGTAGCTGCTAACTGGGTCGAAGGACGACTCTGGCTGGTGATCCGTACTGTGGCCACTAGAATGGCAAGAGTTGTTACTATTAATGTGCAGTAGGGGCGACTTGTGCACTTCAACACCATGTACAAGATCAAGTGAATTTTCCACGGAACTAATTTCTTCGAGGACACTGTCAGTGTTGCATTTAGGAATGTAGTCCTGATGAGCTGGGAAAGATGAGTCATCCCTGAGACTTTCCCTGGAGCAGTCTTTTGATATAGCACTAGAATGAACACTGCTGCTGATGTCTGCCAATGTTCCCGACTTGTCCAGAGAGTCCAACTCTCGTTCCAGACAGCCTGAATCACTCAAATCAAGCACTCCCACACCAGCCGCTAGCAATTCTACAGTCGAATTTGAAACGTTGAGTTCTGACTTTTGATTTTTGCCCACACTTTCAGCGCTTGCTTGAGAATTCACTTCAACATTTGCTGTCCTCTGTTCAACGTTTTTATGTCTGGTGTCTGCTTCAGCTTTAGGATCTACACGTACAATAGGATCTTCCATACTTGACTTGATCTCCATTAATATTTTATTTGTGTCATGTAGTGTCTGAAGAAATTCTGCCCTATCTGCATAAAGTTGTGAACTCTCCATTTCTGATTTCAATTGAGTTTTAACATCTTCTTCAATAACTGGAGTCTGTGCTGATGTACATGCAACCGGAGAATTCTTTCCTTCCTGAGAATTACACACAACCAACATCTCTTCACTCACACAATCTCCTTTATCTTTGCCACCATCCTCTTCCTTTTTGGACTGACATTCATCAGCAGTCAATTCTTTCTCACAATTTTTCTCCACCATTCCATTCCCGTCACAACTCTCCATACAACCCTTGTTCACTTCCTGAATGATGGCGACGTTTCTGGTGACTTCCCTTGCTGTGGGGATGGTCTCGGTGCTGGAGGCAGACACGTCACTCTGACAGGTCTCGGGGGACCTCGCGTCCGTCCTGATCATCGCCTCCTCCTCTTCCTCCTCACTGTCACTGAACTCTAGTCTTCCAATCTGATCCTGCTTCATCCCTCCAGCTAGTGGAGAGATCTCCACCTCACTCCCCGACTCTTTGTTAGATCCTCTCCTAAAACAGACATTAGTTATTCATTTATATTTATTCTGCAACAATTCTGTTTACACACACACAAGCATAATAAATGTTGAGTATACAACAAGACCTTTTCAAGTTTTACCTGAAAAATGATACAGCCTGTGTTCTGTTGGGGGTAGAGGTGACCCCTGGACCCAGCAGGGGATGGGTGTCTACAGCAGGGGGGCACTGATTGGAGGTGATGCTGCTCCCTATACCCTGGTCATCACTGCTGTCCACTTCCTGCAGATCTACACACCAAAAATAATGATCACACATGTGTGCATGTATCCATGAACTTTCAATAAACTGTATGTGTTTCCATGGACTATAGTACTTGTGTAAAAGATAATATTCTGTTTTCAGAACTATAACATTTCATATGATATCAAAATAAATCGAATATAAATACAGCCTAAGAAAAACAAACAAACCAAAGACACTTAAGAATGTTAATGGATTTACATGGCTTTGTGATATATTACTCTTACTGATCCATCAGTTGCTTGTCACAAAAAAACACTTCTCTTTAATTAGTTATCCTGTTTATACAATAAATGTGTATGATCCCTGAAGCTGACCTTTGTTGTCATCAGGTAGCAGGTTTGGATTGTCCAGACCACTGTGGTGACTTGCAGCCTCCGAGTTCTCCTCCAGCTCCAAGATATCATAGAAATCGGGGATCAAGATCGAGATATCCTGCACCAAAATATCAAAATACATGTACTATCAGTATACCCATTACATACACTAGAGATAGAAGAAAGCTTAAGAAATATTTTTTTAAACTTTGTTTTGCATACCTTTCCTATCAGATCTGCTCTAGAGTAACCAAACAGCATCAGTGCAAAGTTTTCATTGATGCTATTTATAGTTCCATCAGGCAACATGGTGACCAGTCCACTTATGTTTGAGAACACCCACAGAATGCCCACATACACGCTCTCCCCGTCATCTCTGACACCCCCTGTAAGAAATATCATGAATCAAAGTTGTGTTACAATATTTTTGTATACTTAAGAGTATTCAAGATTAATCAAAGGATAGTGCAAAACTCTACACAAAAAAATGACAGTATTCCAGTTTTGCTGTAATGTATCAGAAATATTACAGCAGCAGCTAGGGTGAGCTAAAAAGTCATCCACATACCTGAAGAAATGGGCTGGGAGCTGTCTACTTCTGATGCCAACTTGACAGACAGACTGAGAGGAAAGCAAGATCCATCTTTTGTTTTCCCTGTTGCTCTTTGTTTTCTCAAATCCTGTAGAAAACCAACCAATTTCATAAGCATATCTTTCACAAGAGTTGGCAATATTCAACATTATAAACATAAAGCAACTTTTTTGTTCTTTAAAATTGCTAAAGCAATAAACAGAAATCCATTTATCTTTAAGAAATGCTAATAAATTTGGAACAACATGCAGAATAAATTATTATGTATGTAATTCATAATTATTATTAATATTAGAAGCTTTTTTCCATTCCACTGTAGTTGGTTTTTTTTTTAACCATTCTTAGAGAAGTAAACACATATCCAAAATATTTTAAAGAAAGCTAATAACTTGGGTGAGTTTCTAATCAAAGTGTACATATACATGTTTATTATACTTTCATGTTAAATACTGAAATCTGATTGGTTTAGACACAGTTGACAATCCGTTCCCATACCCTCAGCGTTAGCAACACACTTAGCAACGGGCCGATAGAACGAATTGTTACATGCGCGTAAATTATGCGTGTACGGTTCGCCGTAGAACTCATGCCTTTCTATATAAAAGCAGTAAAATTTGCTATAAAATTTAGACATTCAGTATAATAAAATAAATAGTGCCTGTTTCGGAGGGTACCAGTTGAAATTGACACCCCGAGAAAACCATTGTCAACCGACACGAAGCGTCGGTTAACAATGGTTTTCTCGGGGTGTCAATTTCAACTGGTACCCTCCCAAGCAGGTACTATTTATATATTATTATACTTTCATGTTAAATACTGACATCTGATTGGTTTAGGCGCAGTTGACAATCCGTTCTCATACTCTCAGCGTTAGCAACACACATGGCAACGGGCCGATAGAACGAATTGTTACATGCGCGTAAATTGTGCCCGTACGGTTCGCCGTAGAACTCACGTCTTTTCTATATAAAAGCAGTACAATTTGCTATAAAATTAAGACATTCAGTATAATAAAATAAATAGTGCCTGTTTGGGAGGGTACCCGTTGAAATTGACACCCCTCGAAAACCATTGTCAACCTCCGCTTCGCGTCGGTTGACAATGCTTTTCTCGGGGTGTCAATTTCAACGGGTACCCTCCCAAGCAGGCACTATTTATATAATGTTACCTTTTCCAATGGTTTTCCTTCCACTGGCAGCTGTAAAGATGGAATCAGCTGTTTGATGTTGATACCTTCAAGGTCATCTGGTGAAAAGTAGCCATACAAATAAGCCATTTGGTGGTCACAGTTTAAAATTGTTCCCTGAAATGAAGATAAAAATATTGTATTATGGTTGTTATTATTGAGTTGGGGTCAAATGCAGATTCAATCTTATATTTATATACCTAAAATTCAAATGTATGTATGGTCAAATTAATTTTTCTGATGTTTTTTTTTTTCCAATACTGTGGTATTAACCAAAATGCTATTTAAAATAAATATACCTGAGCATTAAATGTCACCATGGCAACAGTTCTCTCAACTGGCTCCATGACAACCAAGGCCCTCTGTTCTGTCTCTTGATCCAGTTTTTTGACCCACACAGATATTGGCATGATCAGGCCATTGCTGTCAATGGCATCTACCTAGTTAAACAAAACAATATTTTGATCAGCACAGACCAAAACATGTACCTTAAACCTTCAACAGATGTGATGGGCATTAGCATAGGTGGGTAAAAATTTTGTTATCATCGATAAAGAACAAGTTCCAATTAAGGAAATGATTATATTAAATCAAGAATAAAATTAATCAAAACTGAAGTATGCAAATAACTTTGTGTTTGTTAAATATACATCAGTATTATTGCCTTGTTACTAAAGAAAATGTGAGAATTACACTCAACTCAATGCTTTTTACACTCAACTCAATGCTTTTATGGGGAAGGTAGGAGATTTTTAGTGCAGGGAAGAATCGTATGTCTATGATATTGCTGTAATTACCACTTTTCCAGCAAGACTGACAATGTTTCCCGAGGACTCATCAAAGTGGCACTCCTGAATTGTAGCTTGTTCTTTGGGCTTCAACTTGATAAGGTCTTTGAGTTTTTTGCCCAACAACTCCTCTGTTTCATACCCAAAGAGTTCACAAGTCATATCATTTGCAGTAAGGATCTGGAATACACATATAAGCAACAATAAAAAAAAACAGGGGTTATTTTTTTAACTAAAAAAATGTACTTGACAGTTTCTTGTGCATCATGATTATACATTTTGGAGGGTGGAGGGGTTTCATTATTACCTCAGAAGTCTGTGAATTGATCGTACAAATAGCTTTATTGGGGTTTCGTATGGTCGACGGGAACACCGTCCCTGTATGCCCCCCGCCGATGTAGCTGTAGAATGACCAGTTCTCTCGGTCAGGATGAAGCTCCGAGGACCATGATCCCTTTGTCTGACCAGGGCTGAAGCTAACATCATGGAACTCACAGCCTGCCACAAACAACAGACACATTTTTCAAAATGTTATTACAAAGTTATTAATACATGTGTGTATGAAAGCTGCTATCTTATATAAACTACCAGTATTAAATGTAAATAGTGGAAAAGTAGTCAAAAGAAACATAGTTTATATTAGAACTCTTTATATGGTCCCTAAGGATCAAATAATAAAACGAAGTTTGAATGAAGCCTATCAAATATAAAAAGGGTTGATAGAAACAGAGAAATACAATTCAACTAAAAATATATATATATATACTGGTACTGTACCAGTTGAAAAGATCATAGATGCTTTTATTACTTATTCAAATCAAAAGCTGAAAATATGACGCAATAAGACTAAGACTGTAAAAATTTTTGCGAAATAAAAAAAAACTTTAAACTTCTCTAGAGTTTTGACAGTCTTACATAGCATACTATGGTTTCACTTGCATACTATGTTTGCTACACTTTATAATTATTTTAAAACATTAAAAAGCAAGAACACTCTCATTCCTCAAGACTCTGACCTAAATCTCTGATCTCTTCTTGAAGGTTTATTTTCTTGGACCTTGGTTTTGTCATGGTTTCATCCAAACATCTCGCTGTTTTTGTCATCTTTGGGAACGACTGATTAATTTCAAATGACGACTCCCTCATTCCATTTATTTCAGCAGCATATCTTAAATCGCTCCTGTCTGCTCGGATTCTGTCCAAGGGGGAGGGGTAGCTAGGGGAACCAAAGGTCATCCTGTCCCCAAACAGATTTTCTCTGCCCAAACCATTCAGACCATTATTTATGTTCAAGTCTCTGTACCTCTTCTGAAACAGATAAATTTAAACCTAAAAACATATATTAGACAGCATTTCTTTTCACTATTAGTCTCTGTACTTAAGACTTGTTTACCAAGCCAACAAAATTAACAATTATCCTTCATCATCATCTTGACACTAACTACCAAAAGAACTTTGAAAAATTATCATAGCATAGCCACATCTTCATACAATATAGAAATTTAAAGTTAAATAAAATATACATAAATGATGACTTGAATAAGGCTTCAAAGATGGCTGATAAATATTTATCAACACATACCGACTGCAAAACATCTGGCGTAGATGAGAGGTATGGTCTGTTATACATGGCTCCAGAGAGTGGTGAATAATCACTGAATTTGTCCATAATTCAATACTGCTTGGATAACACAGCTGAAAAGACCCTCCTGATACGGAATTCTAATTTCACCTCACATACACAAGCCGAACTAAACTATAAACAAAAAGAGACATTCATGAAAAGTTTGAAAAGGTATCATTCAAATTCATATCAGACAAACATTGTTTGTACATTTTAGTTTGTACTTTTATGCCAGTTTCATATACAATGTATTTGTCTGATTCAAACTCCCACTTTTATATTATGAAATATGTAGGGAAGACTCTAAGGAGTCTCAAAGCAAATGCCATATTAAAAAGTTATGTGGGAATTCTGTGACACCATTCTGTTGCAACTCTGTACATTTTTAAAACTTTCTTTTGCAGATCAAACTTTTGAGAAGAATGTTTTTTTTTGTAAACAGCTAAAACTACTTCTTCATTACATGGACTATAAAATGCTTTGGGCATTTAACCAGGCCATCCCTATTTTGTGTCTTTGTGAACCAATGTTACAGTCATAGTTAGAAATTTATTGTTAGCAGTGTGACGGCCAGACCGCTTCGAATATGGGCCCAAATAGTTCAGCTAGTAGAGCACCTGCCTAGAAATTAGGGGGCCTGGGTACGATTCTGGGTCTGGTACCTCATTATTTTTCCCATTCCATTTGGGGTAATACGTTATACCAATTTAACCCCTGAAACTGACAGGTTAACTTCTACTTCTTGTTTTTAGTGGTAGAACCATAAAAAGAATCAATACGTTCTGACACAGTTTATAATTCAAAAAATAAAACGTGTATAGCAATTTATTTCCTCAAAAAATCATGGATAATTTCAAGTCTAGAGAAACTTAACTTCCAGTCATGTCAATATGTTAAATTATTATGAAACTAGAGTCAAAATTACAAAATAAACATCAAAATCAATATTATTATGTCATTGTATTTCATTGAATATATATAACATTAAATTCAGAAGTAACTATGTGTGGAAAAAATCGAAAACACTGCAGTAGGCTCAATAATCAGTTAATTAGATTTGAATTATCGTTTGACCCAAATATCAAAACAAAACCAAAAATGTGACATTCAAGTTCAGACTTGAATCAAACATCTGTAATAATCAGGGAAGTAAGATAAGTACAGGTGAGCCACAAATAATTAACTAAGATATTTTAAAATATTCATTCAATAATTATACCAAATCTATAACTTACAGCAAAGTAATTAAAAACATTTGGAATGCTTTTCCATTTCAATCATTCAATTCCTCCGCCATTTTCAAAGTTATTACACGCATGCGCGATGAATAAAGTGAAAACTGGGGTATATTTTTATTTTAGGCTTAACGTTATCAACGATCTGTTGTGAAGATTCATACATTTCCACTTGATATAGGACATTGAAACAATTAAATGCTGTTAACTATTTGTTTGATTGAGAGGCGTAAAATTTTTATTATTTATATACTCAAAATTTTTCTTAGGTATTGTAAGTAAGACTCCGTGGCGCAACGGTAGCGCGTCTGACTCCAGATCAGAAGGTTGCGTGTTCGAATCACGTCGGGGTCAAAGCTTGACATTTTTACTCATTCGGGTAACAAATTCTGCATATTTTTACTCATTCGGGTAACAAATTCTGCATGCAAGATTCATAATATTTTTTTTGTGATTACAAAATTGCCACACAATACTGTGTTTTACAAAAACTTAGAGAGAGATTAGAATCAAATTTGTAGGCTATATGACAATGTCACGAAATAATAATGATCATCAATACAATCTAAATTTTTGTAAAGGACAGTACAAATGAAATTGAAAATGCATTCCCCAATTCACGTGAATTCATAGAATGAAATATCCTGTGCTTTTTTAACTATGAAAATGATTTTTTATGTATAAAAATTGATTAATATAAAGATAGGTATATAAAATAAATATATAAATTCTTTATTTCCAAACCAAGATCCGTTATGCATCTGCCATATATTGTAACAAGCATGATTAAGGTGCCTCACTACACCTTGAAATTGTTTCTCAAATCAGCAGAAAATTACTTGATTATGATAGAAAGCATGATGGATAAGAATTATATAAATCAAATTGGCGAAAAAATGTGCAATTTTGGATAAACAAATTGATATTTTCAAAAATTTCATTCAGTAAACATGAACAAAAGCCCCAGACGGATTCGAACTTATGATCTGCGGTTCACAAGCCGGATACTTTAACCACTGAGCTATGACGATATAAATCCGAATCGATTGATACAAACAGTTTAACAAAACATTTAAATCGCCATCTTGTGACGTAGTGTCTTAAAAAGTATAAGTCTAGCTGTAGTGAAGTACCTATTATTAATAATTAATATTTTCCCCCAATTTATTAATTAATCAATACAAATAAAATAAAAAACAAGAACAGCTAGACAGATTCATGTGTATATTATAATATTATACGGTCCATTACGGTATATTATACATTGTCATGTACTATAAAAAGTAGGTAAAGCACATTCTCCGCATTTCAAAAAATACCAAGGGTGACGTAAAGTACTGTAACGGTTTAACAAGTTACAACTGAAATACATGTAATCATCTATTAATTCCTGAGTTCGCTTAGGTTTCCTTCCTAAGAAGTAAAAAATAATCAACAAGTGCATGCTGTGTGGCTTACAACTGCCAATATAACACGTATATTGCTATTACGTGATTATAGAAGACTCTAACCAACTAACTGTAGACTGTGGGCTTAAACAAACAACTCTGTTTGCCACCACAGTACAATATCAGCCAACTAACAATTCATACATACACGGTTAGTCGAAAGTCACCAAGACACTATCGCAAGCACCAAAACACTATCGAAGGCACCAAGACACTATCGAAGGCACCAAGACACTATCGAAGGCACCAGGACACTATCGAAGGCACCAAGATACTATCGAAGTCACCAAGATACTATCGCAAGCACCAAACACTATCGAAGGCACCAAGACACTATCGAAGGCACCAGGACACTATCGAAGGCACCAAGACACTATCGAAGGCACCAAGACACGATCGAAGGCACCAAAACACTATCAAGTTATCAAGACGCGAAGTACATCAACAGGTTTAAGAACTGAGTGGTCTGTCTAACAATTCTGTTCCTTAATTTCCGACACAGCTCAAATTCCTGTTCCGTATAGAACTCCAACCGAAGAGTTTTACCAAAAGACCGCTCGAGTCGTTCACAGATACAGAAGACTTACTTTGAATGTGGTGGTTGAATTGATACTTACTGGTTGGTTTGATCATACAACATTGCTATTAGAATTAGGTATACGCTAATCACTAATTGGTAAGAAACGACGACTTCTTGGCTTAACACATCATACATTTCAATTCCGAAGTAAAATCATTGTACAGTACTACATTAAAATTTTGTTCATAATCACTTTATTGAAAGAAATATTGTAATCTTACTGTCTCCCCCTCTCATGTTCGCGTGTATTTAAGGTAGATCCAGCCTTTCATTAATTTGTGTCAAAACAAAACTTTTTTTATTTGAAGATTTAAAACAACTTATAAATTTATATATGTGGCCCAAATATTTGTACTTTGGCACGTTCGTTTTCCTACATGTGAGCTTCAACTCGCATGGTCCAAAAATGCAACAGCCAAGCATGATCTCAATGGTCGCAAACCACGGCCAATATGTACGATCCTCTACCATCTGCAGAGAGCTATGCAGACTCCGGGCCGTGACTTGAGACGATGCATGATCTCATAACTTATTTTATGCACCAAAATACATCAAGTTAGGTTATAGTTTAAGAAAATCGAACAATAACCGTTAAATCAAAAAGGCATTGATTTTATAAAAAAAAAATATTTAGAATAAATTTTTTTAAAAATTACATTTTTTCTTCGCAAGACCTTAAATAAATGAATGAGTAAAAAACAAATAAAATCGTTATTTTTAATTTTATTTCATATAAGAAATCTTAAATTCTGTTATAGTTGATTCATCACATTTGGTAATTTGTTATTACATTTAATTTGGCTTGTTAGTATTTGATTTGTGAAATACATATGCTTCTTCAATTCTCCATATATATTTATATGTTACACTAAAGTAAATTTTTTCAAATCAAATTGACACACAGAGAAGTTGTTTGATCACATGAGAGTAAGGCTACTTCGAAGTGACCCTCAATTAATATTGAGTTCATGACTCCTAGTGTCTAGAGAAGAGACTGATCGGAACTATATCGAAGTATATACACTGTGTCTTGAAGATAAAGGAATGTCAATATGTACAGCAAACTTAAAAAGATAGGGGGCGTGCTATATAAACCACCGGACTCATAAAGATTCTTGAAACCCCCGCCATGGTTCCGAGGTAATAACACTGTATTTTATCTTGCTGATTTATTAGTAATATTTCGAAAATGATATTGATATTCGTAATATCACACTCATATTGTTTGTTTCTGTGCTAAAAATGAAATATCTAACATTTTAATCTTTCAAAATACTAGTACACGCGAGCATATTCAAAGCAATTAAAACAGGAATTGAGAACATTTCTTTTAATTTGATAAGATATACATATGCTTAATATGCAAATATGATTTTAATGGTTTTAAAAGAATTTGATCTTTTTAAGTATAAGTTTTAATGTGAATTAAAACATCGCTGAAAAACACATCAACATACAGAAAACGCAACACGTGTGTATTGTGTGTTTTAGTCTATATCTAAATATTTACATTTTCAATGTCTCTGTCTTGATAACACAACAAATCGATTTTGTAATGTATAATCCAATACATTTCATCATTTATTATTTCGATATTTAATCGCACAATTGCTGAAAATTATATAAATACAATGTATGAGTTATAAGGAATAATTCCTTGAATATTATGAGGTGATCAAATACGGTCGGAGGTGATCGAATTCAAAAAAGCCCTAAGGGCTTTATGATAGATAATAGATAATAAGATTAGATACAAGTATATAAGAATGATTCCTCATTCCTTAATTAATTAAAAGTTTTGCACATTTTACAGATCTATTGGTTGGAGGGGCTTGATCATAGCCGTTCTGGTAAAGGTTTGTCTGTCCGTGTCCAATAGATGCCTCCCCGGAGATGACTGCTTTCCAACCAATCTCGAGCTTGTAAAATTTATGGAAACCCTAGATGGAACACTGCATTTCCCCCATATGGCATCATATGCCCCATTAGTTGTACAGAGGGAAACCATCTACACGAAATTTCCCTTCGCTATTATGGAGGCCAAAAACGTTGAGGACGTTCAAAAGAGCGTCCTTTTTGCCCGGAAATGGAACTTGCTGGTCTCTGTTAAGACTTCAGGACACGATTTCATTGGTCGCTCCACGGCGCATGGAAGTCTCATGATTTATATGGGTAGCATGAATGATACGAAAGTCAATCTGTCGTCCACCAGAAATCCCGCGGGAGAGATTACATGCGAGAGCGGAAATACTTGGCTTAAAGTCTACAAAGAGGTAAGAAGACACAACGTTACCATCTTAAAGAGTATTCCTGTTTAATCCTTATACATAAGTGGTAAACGAATGAAAACTACTCTATATATACAATTAATATAGCTACATCGTATAACAGTCCAAATAATATTTTATTGTTGATACTAGTAATAATACAAAAGCTTAAGGTGGTATGGGACATCTGTTGATATTAAAGTACATTATAATTAAAATACTTTCTTTAAATTTTACAATATTTAGCCAAAAATATCTTATAAAATTTTTTGGAAAGGTAAAAGTTATAAAAACCCCAGCGGGATTCGAACTCATGACTTACAGTTTCGAAGCGAACCGTCTAACCCATTGCGCTACGCTGTCAGTATTCTATTTCGAGAAAGAAACTGTTTATAAAATTACACTTGGTTTTATTGTTTATTTCGATAAACAGTACGTCACAATATGGAAGTGTCCCATACCACCTTAAACTGCAATATGCAATGGCCTGTAAACACGACGTTTTTACCTCACCTGAGGTAACAGTTCAATTGAGCTTTTCTCATCACATTTTGTATGTCGTCCGTCTGTCCGTAAACTTTACACATTTTTAAACATCTTCTCAAGAACCAATTCCAACCAAACTTGACACAAAGCACCATCAGGCAAAGAAGATTCAAACTTTTGAAAATGAAGGACTACGCCCTTTTTCAAGGGGAAATAATTAGGAATTATTTAAAATTTTTGGGGTCTATTTTTTACGTATTAATATCTAGTAAATCTTTAAAAATCTTCTTAAAAACTAATCAGCCAGGAAAGCTGAAACTTGTGTGGAAGCATCCTCAGATGGGGTAGAATCAAGTATGTTCAAATCATGATCCCCGGAGGTAGGGTGGGGCCACAATGGGGGGGGGTCGAAGTTTTACGTAAGAATATATAGACAAATATCTCCACAATAGGGGGTTGAGTTTATACATAGAAATATAAAGAGTAAAGTCTTCAAAAAATTTCTTCCCAAAAACTGCATGAATGGCCAGAAAAGCCGAAAGTTGTATGGAAGCATCCACCGCTAGGGACACCATAGGGTAGATTCAAGTTTGTTCAAATCTTGATCCTATCCCCGGGGGTAGGATGGGGCCACAATGGGTGATCGAATTTTGACATAGCAATATATATAGAGAAAATATTTAAAAATCTTCTTCTCAAAAACCGTTTGGCCAGAAAATCTGAAACTTGTGTGGAAGCATCCTCTGGTAAGGTAGATTTCAATTTGTTCAAACCATGATTCCCGGGGGTAGGGTTAGGCCACAACGGGGGTTGAATTTTTACACGGAATATATAGAGAAAAATCTTTTAAAATCTTCTTTTCAAAAATCAATTGCCCAGAAAAGCTGAAGCTTGTGTAGAAGCATCCTCAGGTAGATCCAAGTTTGTTCAAACCATAGTCCCCGGGGGTATGGCGGGGTCACAACGGGGGCGGGGTGACAAATTTTTACATAGGAATATATACAAGAAAATTGTAAAAAAAAAAAAAATTCATTTGCCTAGAAAAGCTGTAATTTTAGTGAAAGCAATCTCAGATAATGTAGATTCGAAAGCAATCATTTTGACATATTGCTGATTCTTTAAAATTGTTTAGACTTTGGCCCCTGGACGATTCTTGGGCCTCACAACTTGACAAGAGGTTCCGAGTTTGATGTATGTTTATATCCCATATATGAACTTTTTGAGAACTACAATGCTCAACATGCGATATGACTATAAAATCATCCTATTTGAAAAAGGACTTGATTATAAACTTAAGAATATCTAGGGGAAATTGATTTTTATTTATACAGGATCTACGTGTATTATACTACATTTTCCAGATATTTGTACATGTATTATGGCTTCATTAAGCTGATTATATCAAGACTATTGTCGCTCAGGTGAGCAATGTGGCCGATGGGCCTCTTGTTTAATAATCCGAACGAGTCTTCATAAGTTTTGCAATTACTACAGATATATGGTAACCTTGCTAATTTTTCAACCAATTTGCAAGAACGTTAATAATATTGCATTAATTTGAATCTTTGTTCTAGGTAGATAAAATCAACCGTGTCATCATAGGTGCAAGTGGCCACACTGTAAGCATGGCCGGTTATACGCTAGGGGGCGGCCATAGTCCTATGTCCCGCATGTTTGGAATGGCTGTCGACAACCTGCTGGAATTGGAACTCGTCACAGCAGACGGTCGTGTTGTCGTGGCAAACGATCAGATGACACACATTAAGTACCCTAACGGTAGCGTGACCACTTCAGCCGATACCGACATTTTCTGGGCCTCCAAAGGTGGCGGAGGAGGAACTTTTGGCATAGCAACCAAATTTACGTACAAGCTACACTACCCTGCTCCCCAAGTTGTACAATTTGTTTGTGGATATCCGATAATTCGCCCAGGTGGGCAAGATATAGGTTTTACTGTTTTAAAGAAAATATTTTCGATGGTTCAGAATTTGCCCAAAGAGTGGGGAGGATATCTTATAGCCTCGGGACTTCCAGGTGCCAATGGGAACTTGGGGAGTATCTTCCTAGCTCTGAACCATTACGGGAATTTTGTGTCTGCATCACGACGTTACATGGACCAAATGTATTTCTTCCACAAAGAATGGCAATCGTCATGTTTTTACTTGAACCGGACGAGCTTCCTGGATACTGAAGCCAATGCCAAAGAAACCGGGTTTTACTCTGGCTACGTCATGAACACTCTGCTACAGAACGAGAGCTTCACGGATGATTTGACGCGGTTTCTTCTGAAAGAGCTTGGAACCGAACACACAAATATCAGCGCCTTTTCATTTACAGGAACTCTACTGGGAGGTAAATCACATTACTGTGCAATGTAGCTATTCACAAATTGATATATTTACTTAATAGGCGATGTGAACAATGAATGAACAATGAATATCGACTTGGGTAGTCGGATGCTGGATCACGTGATTAAAGACTATTGTGTTCGATTCGAATTCGCGATCTTACTTTTTTATCCTCAACTCTGACTTTTTCAGATGTAATAAAAATGCTTTCTGATATTAGGTAATGGTTGACATCATGAATAATTTCTTTCCAAATGATGTATCATTACAAACGATCTTTAATTACGTATAAAGTGTATCTGAGAATTTTGTAATTTCAATAGCTTACCATTGAAGGACTGATATATTCTTGTATTTCTTGTAAGGTGAAATGATGAAGGTTGGAACACGCGATACATCTGTCCATCCTGGATTCCGGACAGCATTAATGTCGCTTTCAGCAACCATAGGCTGGGATACGAGTACCCTAGATTACAGCGGTCTTCCGGAGAGAGGGGCCGTAGTGGGCGAACAACTCAGCACCTTCGGTGACGGTCAGTACCCGAACAAGGCAGGCAAGGACGTTGTGCACTGGCAGCAGGAATTCTGGGGAAGTAATTACAAGCGTCTATTGGCTATCAAACACCAATGGGACCCAGACAATTTCTTCACGTGCAGAGAGTGTGTAGGATCTGAGTCACATCACACCAATGCCTCTGGTCACTCGAACACTCAACCCTTTGTTTTTGTAGTCGGCTAATTGTTTCCAATATATGTAGTATATAATGCATGCGCGGATCCAGAAAAGTTTTCCAGGGGGGGGGGGGGAGTCCGAAGGATAATTGTGTTGCCAGAGAGGGGGGTCCGAGGCATATTTGCGATAACTTTACTATGTAAATTTAATAAATTTTCATTTTACAGGGGGGTCGGGACCCCCCCCCCCCTCTAGATCCGCGCATGTAATGTCATACTTGGTTCAGAAACTGCTAAAGACAGTTGTAACCAATGGCTGAATTAAAAGAGTATGGTGAAATGTCTGCATGCCTTAATTAACTTCAGAACTTCTTTACACCAACTATATATATAGAACGGCTCAAACGGAAGTTGATACAAAGTCTCCATGTTATCACTGAGGAGATCCGTATTGAAAGCATACGATAAACCAAGAGGAATCTTTTCGCGGATTTTTTGCTCTCTCTAGACTTATTATACTTTTTCAGAACATCTCAGTGATTACATGGAGAATTTACGTCATTCAAATGTAAACTTCTGTTGCTTGCGATAAGTTTTCGATAAGTATCTACTATACTGCGTTTATTCTGCGGCACACATATGTAGTCACATACACATGCATGTACATTGAATACGCTTTTTCAACATGATTGAAACAGGGGTTTTCAGTGAATATTTGTCATGCAATGCACAGAAATTCACATAAGATTACTAATTTTAATCAGTTTTGTCTTCGGGAACAAATAATAAAGAACTCCACTATCCGACATTCAATACACTGTTTAACATGGGGTTTTCAGTGAGTCTTTTAATGCAATACACTGAAATACATTTAAGATTACTAATTTTTATCATTTCGTCTTCGGGAACAATATACATTTATTGTATGAAGGTGAGGGAAATATGTAGAATTATTCCCCAAGAAAAATCATATTTCCCGAGGGCTGATAAACTTCTGTCAAAGGCAATCTAACGGATAATTTAATTTTTCACACATCAGCTAGAGTTACATCATACAACTTCAAAATATGGTGCCCCGGTAACTTCTCAAGCCGCACTGTTTAAAATGAAGTTACAATGAAAAATTATTTCCGATAAAACTTTTGAAAAAGTTGTGGTAATGAACATTTATATCACGTACATTCATTTAAAACACATGTTTACCTACATTTCGAAACATAATTATTTTTTCTTAGAACAGCATTCATTTTATTGCTACTTTTAACAATATCAAAGAGTTTGATAGTAAAAACAATGCTTGTATCTCATAATATTACGTAGAAATGCATGGTAACGTATATACGTACATTTAAAAATAAAGATGATTACTAAAGTAATTTGTCAAGCTAATTATTTGGGTCAACTTTGATGTTGAGGTTGATTTTATTAATTATTTTATTGGTTGATTAAATAAGTGTGAATTTTCCAGGGGATGGGAATCTGACCCCGTTCTAGATCCGCGATGCAATGTGCCGTATATATTTCATGTATATGTAAAAGGTAACGAATTATTATTCGCATGAAAGGTAAACTTCCATTTTCCCCCCTAAAATTAAAAAAATATATATACTGGAAACGAGTGTGAATAGAAATGCCACCGAGTCGTTAAATTCTGTTATTTTTCGACTTGAGCTGTTTAAAATATGTGGAGGTTAGAGACAAGAATGAAAATTGGGGGGGGGGGGTTGAGGAAAAAAAGGCCTTGATGTGAGGTAGTGCACGGTTCTGTCCATATTCAATAGAAATAGAATTAAAGTAAAATTAAAGATGTTTTTTAAAACAATAAAAGAGGCCGGGGTACGTAATGCTTAATAGTAGATTGTCCTGCCCACTAGAGACCCATTCTCCATTTACTCGTCCAAAACATATTTTCTTTGTCGCAAGCCTATTTCTTGTTTTGCAGGGAGAAAAATTTTCAGTTGCATTCATTTTAAAAAATGAATAACATATAATGAAAAATCTCTTAACATTCAAATGATTGATAGATAAGGTAGAAACTATTGAAATATGTCGCCGAAATTAAGTAAGCTACGTTACGTCACTCTTTATGACCAACTAAAAGACGAAATGTTTACAATAAACCCATAGCTTTACGTTTAAAATAGTCTTGAACCACCAATTTCTTCATAAAATTTCAAGAGGTTCATTGTGTTTATTGGTTATAGTAATTGCTAAAATATAGATCAAGAAGAAAAATTGATATTACAGATTGTTATTTTGGTAATGCGTAGTTGATTATTCAGTTCTTTTATCGTTGTCTGTATAAGCTTCGTTCTGTAATCTACGTTACGGCTATTTAGATTCTTACTGGTATATCATCAATAATTCAACAGTAGTACTATTTCAAATAAGCGTTTCATAATACTTAATAAAATACCGGAATTTCTTAAATTTCTGTTACCGGTTTGGATGTTAATAACTGTATAAAAGTTCCTTGTGACGAATGACGTCATTCAACACGCATGGTTGAATGATGTCACATTCTTAGGCTGTCCAAACTTAATTCTACGTTTAACGTCATTTAAAAATACCAAACCTACGAGGGAGGGCGATAAAATAAAAACAAAAAAAATTTTCACACAAATAATTTTAAGCATTTACATTGATACAAATACAGTAAGTATTCAAGCTACATTTAGGCTACCTCTTTAATAATGATTTTTCTTGACAGTCCCATTAAGTATCTGATATATATATATATATATATATATATATATAGTCCATAGTGTGCAAACATTTCATTGTACAGATTGCAATAACTTAGTAAAATCAAACTGGAAAAGATCACATAAAAATATGAGTTCGTTTGTTTTTTCTAAAACACAATTTCTCATAAACCTACGCACGTGGGTTACGTTAAACATATAATTAACTTCGAACAGCCTAAGGATCCTATCAAAGAAATTTCAGCTTTCCTGGCTGATGATTTTCACAACTTTGAATCTACACTATCTGAGGATACTTCTACACAAGTTTCAGCTTTCCTGACCAAATGGTTCTTGAGAAGAAGATTCTTGAAAATTTCTCAAAAAATTTCAATAATTCCTACGGTAATTATCTCCCCTTGAAAAGGACGTGGTCCTTAATTTTCACAACTTTGAATCCACTTTACCTAAGAGTGCTTTGTGTCAAGTTTGGTTGAAATTGGTCGAGCAGTTCTGTAGGTTGAAAATGTGAAAAGTTTTCAGACAGACGGACAGACAGATGGACGACTGACAAAATGTGATCAGAAAAGCTTTCTTGAGCTTTCAGCTCAGGTGAGCTAAAAAGCTGCAGATACCCTACAAAACCCCAACAGCAATGAATATGAAGGGGGACAATTTGTAGTGAGTGAGGAGAAAATGATTGATATGATGACCAGCACAGCCCATCTTCATCATGTTACTTCAAGCACCTGCCCCATGCCAAATTTTACTGTACTTAAGGCAACAAAATTGGGCATCTCTTGGAAGTACAAGATAAAATGTGTAAATTGTTCATTTACCTCGATCTCCGACATTCAACCTGTATCTTGAGATTCATCAGGACGGACTAGGCTTTAATCCACCAGCAACCAACATCACTCTCACAATATATGACATTCAAGACACTGCCTTTGGGGCCAAGAAGCTGATTGAACTCCTTACCTGTTTGGACATACCTGCTCCAATTAAATCATTTATGCAGACACCCTTGAGCAAAACAATCAGAAAAATGGCAGAGCTAAACAAATTGGACATGAATGACAAGATACATAAAGTAAAAGAAGTTAATATTACAAGAGGACACCCTGAAAATGTCATCAACATTTCAACAGATACAACAGCAGCATCATGTTTTGTCAGAAGACCCCAGGTCAGAATGCCAGTCAAGCCTCTTCTCTGGCAATATAAACTAATACAGATAGAAAGTACACACTTGCCTGTGCTGCGCTGAACAAACTCTGCTGGACTGGTGCATGGCAAAGGAAAGGAAGTGGACTGTCCTGGAGGTCATGTGGAATTTACTGCAAACCTGTCTCCAGCTGCTCCATTCTCGGAACATGAGATTGGGAAGAATATTGGCACCGAGCTTGGCCTGCAAGATGTTCTAGTCCAGTATACATCCCTTGTGGAAGGTAGAGCGCCTAGCAGACCCTGTCCATCTTGGGCAATCACATTTCCGTGCCAGCAACCAAGCATAGTACATTGATGAAATGTTCCATTCTATAAAAAAACAAAACATAGGTAATCACAAATTACAAAGCTCACCGAGACGAGGCACCACCTGAATGAGACCACCTTTATCATAGTAAATGATCTTGAATATCCATGGATATTGTTTTGACACAATATCGTATATCATATGTTAAAAAATTGTATGATAATCATATGTTCATTTCATACGGTATTATAAGATACAATGTTTATCAATACAATATTATAAAATACGATATTGCATCCTATGATTCTTACAATATATATCATATAATACAATATAATATTGCAACAAATAATGATGCAATATGATATTGTAACATATGATATGACATTGTATCGTGTTATACATTGTATTTGATAAATGTAACAAATACAATATCATAATATATAATATATGATACAATATAGAATTATATGATAGAATATCATATCACATAATACATCACAATATTGTAACATGTGATATTATATTGTATAAAATAGTATGATATTGTATTGTATGATATTGTATTATATTTGATACATAATATGATATTGTATTATATGAAATAACATAATTTGAAACAATATTGTAACAATATTGTAATATATATATATATATATATTATGATTGATAGGCTTCATTCAAACTTCGTTTATTATTTGATCCTTAGGGACCATATAAAGAGTTCTAATATTAACTTTGTTTCTTTTGACTATTTTTCCACCATTTACAATTAATACTGGTAGTTTAAATAAGATATTGTATTATATCATGATATTGTATTATACACAATATCATATCATATGATACAATATTATATACAACAATATCATATAATACAATTTCATGTGATTTTATATATAAACCAATATCATATTATACAATATGATATTATATATTATACAATTTCATATCATATGATACAATATTATATTTTAAAAAATCATATGAAACAATATCATGAGATAAAATAATTTATGATACAATATCATATTATACAAAATTGTATCATAATTTACAATACTATACATAACAATATCATGATACAATATCATATCATAATGTACAAAAATTGATACAATAACATATCATATAACCTTTTACAATATATGATATAATATTATATCATATAAAACAATAATGTATCATATCATACAATACTATATCATAGGAATCATGTTATATCATTTAATAACAAACACATCTATGAAGCAGGTTTGAGTGAGGTATGAATTTTTTTAGCATCCTTGATCAGGTTCTGTATCTGAAGCTACGTCTATGATTCATTTAATATATTATAGTAAAATCAACTATGCAAGTTTGAAATAGTACTATTATCTATAAAACATGTGACCTCTTCCAAAAAACTAAACCTCATCCAGCATCCGAAAACTATGGCTCAGATTCAGCATTCAAGCCTGTCAGATGCATCAGTATCATAAGACGCATCATCCATGCAAGTTTGGTGAAGTTAGGACCAGTAATAACAAAGATATAATTATCAAAGGGCACCTGCTCCAAAAACTTTAACCAGCTATTAAACCAGCATCCGAAACCTATGGCTCAGATTCAGCATTCATGCCTGTCAGGTGTATCAGTATCATAAGACGCATCATCCATGCAAGTTTGGTGAAGTTAGGACCAGTAATAACTAAGATATATTTTTTAACATCCTTGATAGAGATCAGGCTCTGCATCTGAAGCTACCTCTGCAATTCATGTATATTATAGTTAAATCAACTATGCAAGTTTGAAATATTAACATGTGACCTGTTCCAAAAAACTAAACCTCCTCCAGCATTCGAAACCTATGGCTCAGATTCAGCATTTAAGCCTGTCTGGTGCATCAGTATCATAAGACGCATCATCCATGCAAGTTTGGTGAAGTAAGGACCAGTAATAACTAAGACATAATCATCAGAGGACACCTGCTCCAAAAACTTTAACCAGCTATTAAAACCATAACCTCCTCCAGCATCCGAAACCTATGGCTCAAATTCAGCATTCAAACCTGTCTGGTGCATTAGTATCATTAGACGCACCATCCACGCAAGTTTGGTGAAATTAGGACCAGTAGTAACTTAGAAATTGCTATCAAAGGGCCCCTGCACCAAAAACTTTTACCTGCTCCAAAAACCTTAACCTCCTCCAGCATCTGAAATTCATGGCCAAGATAAAGCACCTAAGTCTTTGAAGTCCATAAGTAGGTCCAGATGCATCATCAATGCACGTTTGGTGAAGATAGGACAGGACCTGCAACAAAAACTTTAACCAGGTCCGGACGCCGACGCCAACGCCGAGGGTATAGCATAAGCTCCCCTGACTTCGTCTCAGTGAGCTAAAAAAGGAGTTACGGGGGTGTTAAGCAATGACTTAAAATCCAGATGTTGAATTGTAGTGAAAAAGCTGTTCACCAAGTTTGACAGAGACCTGGAGAAAATAAGCATGTTACGAGGGAGACTGTTTAATGTGTGCTAACTGTAAAAATAGTGGTATGTGACCTAATTCTGAAATTTCATGATGGGCGATCCTGATCTAAATTTGCACCTCAAGACAGATAATTGTGACAATTTTTCGACTATATTAATCTCCTTAAATGAAGAGCTCCGAACAAAGATTAAGGAAAGTATTTTTTAAAATCATAGATGAATTAGTTAATTTTTCTAAAATACTGTAAACCAACTTTTATTCATGGAGACTTTATTGCGCGATTTACTTTCGATAATTAAACAGGTTTGCAACAACTAATGTTTTCGACCAAGCCTTATCCAGACTCATATATTGTTATAACAACCATACAACAAAGACTAATATTCACAATGATAAGGCTCTCGCGAACATTGCAAAAAATTTTTGCTCGCAAATAAAAGATGGTTCACAGTGATACAAAACATTTTGCTCTATAAAAAACTTAAATTAGATCCAAAAACCTTAACCTCATCCAGCATCCAAACCTATGGCTCAGACTCAATATTCAAGCCTGTAAAGTGCATCAGTATCATAAGATGTACCATCCATGCTAGTTTGGTGAAGATAGGACCAGTAAAAACTATGAAATAGTCATCAAAGGGCACCTGCTCCAAAATTAATAACCTGCTCCTAAAACCTTAACATTATCCATCATCCGAAGCCTATGGCTAAGATTCAGCATTCAAGCCAGTCAAGTAAATATATAAGTATCTTAAGATGCACTATCCATGCAAGTTTGTTGAAGATAGGAACAGTAGTAACTTAGATATGGCTATCAAAGGGCACCTGCTCCAAAAACCGTAACCTCACTCAGCATCTGAAATTCATGACCCAGATTCAGCATCCAAGTCTGATAAGTTCATAAGTAGGTCTAGATACACCATGATCCATGCAAGTTTGGTGAAAGTAGGACAAGTACCAGGTATATGACTTAGATACAAGACCTGTTCCAAAAACTTTAATTAGGTCCGGATGCCGATGCTGAGGGTATAGCATTAAAGCTCCCCCCTTCTTTGTCTCAGTGAGATAAAAAATATTCCACTAGGATCATACAATATCAATGTACCTTAAGAAGAAAGTATCAACTAAGTGGCAGGATTTTTGGAAGAAAATCAGAAAATTACACATGCAAATCTGCACTGATGGATAGCAATTATTTCATTATAATTTAAATCACCAAGAAACTTTAATTAAGGTATTTGAGGTATAATGAAGGGATATTGAACAACATTAAAACATTTTAAACTATAGTTAAAAATGTATTGCTAGATAACAATGAAAGTGAAAGGAACAAATTAATGTACGGTAACTGCACAATTAACATATAAGAATTAAGGCTCAGCCATTTTGCACTTAAGGTGGCTCACTACACCTTTAAATATTTACCTAAATCAGCAGAAAATTACTTGATTATGATAGATATCATAATAAATAAGAAGTATTTAAATCAAACTGGCGAAAAAATGTGCAATTTTGGGTGAAAAATTACATTTTCAAATATTTAATTCAGTAAACATTAACAAAAGCTCCAGGTGGATTAGCTACTCAAGATCTGCGGTTCAGAAGCCCATGCCATACTTTTACCACTGATCAAGCTATGACAACATACAACTCAATTTGAACAATATAAACAATTTACTAAAACATTTAAATCGCCATCTTGTGACGTAGTATCTTAAAAAGTATAAGTCTAGCTGTAGTGAGGTACCTATCTACTGATGCAGCATTCATGCATGCAAGTTTTGTGAAGTATATTAGGACCTAAGTAATATCTTAAAGACTTAAACCCAGTAGGAATCATTTTTAAATGATGGTTTTTCTACACCTTATGATGACAATGCATGGTTATATATTTTGCAATAATTTTCAATTTCAAGAAGATTAAATAGGTTACTCACCCTGGCCAACTTGTGTCGTCTCATTAGAAGAAATAACAACCTCCACAAGAATTTGAATGCCAAAAGAATTTGTAAAAACAATTTGTCAAACCAATGCTTGTGGGGGCACCTACAACCAAAACATAGCATGGCAAAAATTTATAAATTAATTAAATTTTAAATTTACAATTACTTTGATACCATATATCTGATTATTTCACAATATAACTTTCACATTTTTTGAAGAATCACAGAATGAAATACTGTGTATGCAGAAATCTATTGCTATTAGAATCTTTTTAAACCATAAAAAAATTACTAGCAGAACAATTCTTTTTTCTCCCCAGATATATGGTATCATCAATTCATTTTATTAATTGTAAACAACGAAGTACATGTACACTCATAATCAAGTAATATTTACACATCCAGTTGTCACACAAATCTTTTAATGTTTTATATCCCCACCGCAAGTTAACTTTCATCTTGGATGCTCTCCAACTCTTGAATTACATCATTTGGATGCTGTAGTCCATCGTTGGCCCCCCTTTATGTTGCCCTCCTCCTACTCTTTGAATTACATCATTTGGTTGCAGTAGTCCATCGTTGGCCCCCCTTTATGTTGCCCTCCTCCTACTCTTTGAATTACATCATTTGGTTGCAGTAGTCCATCGTTGGCCCCCCTTTATGTTGCCCTCCTCCTACTCTTTGAATTACATCATTTGGATGCAGTAGTCCATCATTGGCCCCCCTTTATGTTGCTCTCCACCATTTCTTTTTGTTCCAGTAGTCCATCATTGGCCCCCCTTTATGATTATCCTCCTCCAACTCTTTGTGTTGACATCCTTTGGATGCTGTAGTCCATCATTGGCCCCCCTTTATGTTTGCCCTCCTCCAGCTCTTTGTGTGGATGCTGTAGAACATTATTTGACCCCCGTTGAGTTTGTCCTCCTCCAACTCATTGTGTAAATATTAGTTGTCCTCCACCAACTGTTCTTGCTAACATCATCAGTGAGTATCTCCTTACTTAAGACAGAAATGACTTTCAATGAAATCCTTATTATGTTTTATTCTTCTTTGTTATTAATAAATCCATATTTTTGGAAACGTTAATGATGAGTCCATTGACAATTCACCATTACTCTCTTGGCATTAATGCTGTCGTCATCTAAATCAGATGCCTGAATCACTGCCATTGGGAACACTCTCAAAAAGAAGCTGAATTCAGGCTGATGATGATGATGATGATGATGATGATCACCAACCATTTCACATTCAAATTTCACAAATTTCAATTCAATCGCAATGTCCACCGACACAGGACAGCATTGAATATTTACCGAAAAATAGAAATTGAAAACAAATATTAAAAAAAACATGAAATTAAACATCTCAAGACAAGAATCAGGGAGTGGCAGGGTCCATGGGGGTTAATACCAGTACTACTATACCTAACCTAAATTTAACTTAACCACTACATCATCTCCAAAATGCACAGAGTATCACAAATAGAATTCCCTAACCAAGATGGGAAAGGGGGAGGGGGAGGCAGCATCAAATAATTACCGGAAAAGTAGAGATTAAGAATAGGTTAGAACATGAAATTTAAACCAAGTCCACAGGGGGTTATTACTACTAGCCCTAACCTAAATTCTATTTCACTAACCTGAGTCCCGTGAATAGAATTCCCTAACCAAGATGGGAGGAGGGTGGGGTTGGGGTGGGGGCGGGGGCGGGGGGGGGAGGGAGAGGGGGAAAGGAAATAATATAAAGAAAAACATACTGACCAAAAATAGCTGGAATCCAACGTAGATTGGCAAGACTTCAATCCATGGCTGCTGCTCTTCTTAGCTCTTCTTAGACTTCATCCTGTCGGCTAAATATTCAAATGCTACACAAGCGGGGTAGCATCGAATATTCAACGCAAGTAGAAATTGAGAATAGGTTAGAACATGAAATTTAAACCAAGTGCACAGGGGGTTATTACTACTAGCCCTAACCTAAATTCTATTTCACTAACCTGAGTCCCGTGAATAGAATTCCCTAACCAAGATGGGAGGAGGGTGGGGTTGGGGTGGGGGTGGGGGCGGGGGGGGGGGGGGGGAGGGAGAGGGGGAAAGGAAATAATATAAAGAAAAACATACTGACCAAAAATAGCTGGAATCCAACGTAGATTGGCAAGACTTCAATCCATGGCTGCTGCTCTTCTTAGCTCTTCTTAGACTTCATCCTGTCGGCTAAATATTCAAATGCTACACAAGCGGGGTAGCATCGAATATTCAACGCAAGTAGAAATTGAGAATAGGTTAGAACATGAAATTTAAACCAAGTGCACAGGGGGTTATTACTACTAGCCCTAACCTAAATTCTATTTCACTAACCTGAGTCCCATGAATAGAATTCCCTAACCAAGATGGGAGGAGGGTGGGGCGGGGGCGGGGGGGGGGAGGGGGAGGGGGAAAGGAAATAATATAAAGAAAAACATACTGACCAAATATAGCTGGAATCCAACGTAGATTGGCAAGACTTCAATCCATGGCTGCTGCTCTTCTTAGCTCTTCTTAGACTTCATCCTGTCGGCTAAATATTCAAATGCTACACAAGCGGGGTAGCATCGAATATTCAACGCAAGTAGAAATTGAGAATAGGTTAGAACATGAAATTTAAACCAAGTGTACAGGGAGTTATTACTACTAGCCCTAACCTAAATTCTATTTCACTAACCTGAGTCCCGTGAATAGAATTCCCTAACCAAGATGGGAGGAGGGTGGGGGGGGCGGGGGCGGGGGGGGGGAGGGGGAGGGGGAAAGGAAATAATATAAAGAAAAACATACTGACCAAATATAGCTGGAATCCAACGTAGATTGGCAAGACTTCAATCCATGGCTGCTGCTCTTCTTAGCTCTTCTAAGACTTCATCCTGTCGGCTAAATATTCAAATGCTACACAAGCGGGGTAGCATCGAATATTCAACGCAAGTAGAAATTGAGAGTAGGTTAGAACATGAAATTTAAACCAAGTCCACAGGGGGTTATTACTACTAGCCCTAACCTAAATTCTATTTCACTAACCTGAGTCCCGTGAATAGAATTCCCTAACCAAGATGGGAGGAGGTTGGGGTAGGGGCGGGGGCGGGGGGGGGGAGGGGAAGGGGGAAAGGAAATAATATAATGAAAAACATACTGACCAAAAATAGCTGGAATCCAACGTAGATTGGCAAGACTTCAATCCATGGCTGCTGCTCTTCTTAGCTCTTCTTAGACTTCATCCTGTCGGCTAAATATTCAAATGCTACACAAGCGGGGTAGCATCGAATATTCAACGCAAGTAGAAATTGAGAATAGGTTAGAACATGAAATTTAAACCAAGTGCACAGGGGGTTATTACTACTAGCCCTAACCTAAATTCTATTTCACTAACCTGAGTCCCATGAATAGAATTCCCTAACCAAGATGGGAGGAGGGTGGGGCGGGGGCGGGGGGGGGAGGGGGAGGGGGAAAGGAAATAATATAAAGAAAAACATACTGACCAAATATAGCTGGAATCCAACGTAGATTGGCAAGACTTCAATCCATGGCTGCTGCTCTTCTTAGCTCTTCTTAGACTTCATCCTGTCGGCTAAATATTCAAATGCTACACAAGCGGGGTAGCATCGAATATTCAACGCAAGTAGAAATTGAGAATAGGTTAGAACATGAAATTTAAACCAAGTGTACAGGGAGTTATTACTACTAGCCCTAACCTAAATTCTATTTCACTAACCTGAGTCCCGTGAATAGAATTCCCTAACCAAGATGGGAGGAGGGTGGGGGGGGCGGGGGCGGGGGGGGGAGGGGGAGGGGGAAAGGAAATAATATAAAGAAAAACATACTGACCAAATATAGCTGGAATCCAACGTAGATTGGCAAGACTTCAATCCATGGCTGCTGCTCTTCTTAGCTCTTCTAAGACTTCATCCTGTCGGCTAAATATTCAAATGCTACACAAGCGGGGTAGCATCGAATATTCAACGCAAGTAGAAATTGAGAGTAGGTTAGAACATGAAATTTAAACCAAGTCCACAGGGGGTTATTACTACTAGCCCTAACCTAAATTCTATTTCACTAACCTGAGTCCCGTGAATAGAATTCCCTAACCAAGATGGGAGGAGGTTGGGGTAGGGGCGGGGGCGGGGGGGGGGGGGGAAGGGGGAAAGGAAATAATATAATGAAAAACATACTGACCAAATATAGCTGGAATCCAACGTAGATTGGCAAGACTTCAATCCATGGCTGCTGCTCTTCTTAGCTCTTCTTAGACTTCATCCTGTCGGCTAAATATTCAAATGCTACACAAGCGGGGTAGCGTCGAATATTCAACGCAAGTAGAAATTGAGAATAGGTTAGAACATGAAATTTAAACCAAGTGCACAGGGGGTTATTACTACTAGCCCTAACCTAAATTCTATTTCACTAACCTGAGTCCCGTGAATAGAATTCCCTAACCAAGATGGGAGGAGGGTGGGGTGGGGGGCGGGGGGGGGGGGACGGGAAAAGGAAATAATATAAAGAAAAACATATTGACCAAAAATAGCTAGAATCCAACGTAGATTGGCATCAACTTCAACCCATGGCTGCTGCTCTTCTTAGACTTCATCCTTTCACTAATTTTTCTCCAATAATTAAGCAAGGGGAAAACCTGTAACTGTTAAAGCAAGTTTTATTACATTTGGACTATTATTGATGTGTGATCAAAGGGAAAAATCCAAGGATGCCGATCTATGGTGAAATCACCCTAGTAGTATAGATACTGTTTATTATTTTAATTTCAATTAAAATCTTGTTCACCCCCCTCCCCCCCCCCCCCCCTCCTTCAGCGGACCTTATCGAATTCGCCTCCCCAATATGAAATACTCTCCGACACCCCTGGATACGGGAATACTATTCCATCTTTCGCTACTAATATCAGACAAAGCCGATATAAAGCCGGAGAGAAGGGGGGGGGGGATTTAACACTGTTAAAAATATAGATAAGATGTGCTTCTCATTAATTAAAAACAAATTTAAAACTAACATATGCATATATAAATAATATTAAAGAAAGTATTAGTTTACATTAATGCATACCTGATTCGATGTACAAAGTTTCAAGACAATGAAGACTTTCTTTGGCGGGAACTTCTGCGACTTTGCAATTGTCACCTCCACCCTCTGTGATCAACGATTTATAACTAAAATTAAATGCTCTGAAGAAAGCGCACTTCAAAATACTGGTCACGTGGTCGGTGAAATTGACTGTGAAGTGAGTTAATATCAGTGAGTCAGCGAACTGTGATTAACATACCTTTATTACAAATTGCACACTATGACCAATAGCGTAGATAGCCCTGTGGATGAGCACTGAATAATAAATTCTGTGGTCGTCGGTTCGAATCACCGATAGCTGACAATTATTTTTCCTTTTCCCCTATTTAAAAAAAGTGACGGTTCTGTTAAGTATTAATAATCGTTTTGATGGACAAATGGTCTCTGGTGTAGAATTTTCGTTAATTTTTTCTCAGATTAAGTTTAAAAAGAGATCTTTTAAATAATAATACAACAACAACAAAAAGAACAAGGGAGGGGGTGTTATAATTATCTTGATGGAGAAATGGTTTCTGGTGTAGAATTTTAAATTCTTTCTCAGCCTGGGTTTACTTAATGTGGTTAGCGGGTTCACGTCATAAAAAATCTCACGAGAAAATATAGCCTGAAAATATGTCAAATCGTTTCTTAGGATTTACAATTTATTATAATATATATGCATGTAATTTTTATCAACTTTGCCTATGCTATTGTAATGCAATACCGCCTCAAACTTAGTATAATTGCTTGTGGTGCTGTTTTAATTGACGCTTTTCTAATGTTCAATTGTATAGGAAAATTAGCATTTAATCTTTATTTTAATAAAGATACAGTTATTTTGAGATATTGCAAATACCTTTTAAACAATTTAGACGAGTCAAATGTTTCTATGCGTAAAGAGAAAGTGATTTACATATTATTTATGTAAAAAAATAAATGTTTTCTCGCTAGATTTTTTGCTATTTGATTTTATGTTTCTGATTACTTTACCGAAAAATGTTTTCTCGTATTTGACGTCATAAGTACAACGTCAAAAAAATTTAACATGTCCCACTTACATATTTAGTGATAATATTCAACTTAAAAAATAAATTTAAAACTGTTAAATCTTAAACTTTAACGTACATGTATGCAAGATTGAAAGGACGACACGAACTTCTCCTCTTTTTTTTTTACAAATATATTTAGCCCACTAAACTACATAAATGAGAAAGTGAGACAATATATATTTATTTATTTCGTAGGTAATCGTAAGACGATTTTAAAATACAGTTTTCAGTTTTTAGTAGTTTTCACCTGTATTTTATAATTTTTAATTTTCTTTGTAAACTAAGCGGACGTCGACCTAATTCACTATAAATCATATAATTACATACATTACATCTAGCTAACACCAAGAACATGATTTATGAAAACTCAAGGTTAATTCTCTTCCATATGAAATTACACTTCCAAAATATATATCGAAAAGTTGACACCGGGTTTCTGTGTTAAATTCAAATTTCTTAATTATGATTTTTTATGATTTCGGTTTAATCCAAAAAGTGTCTTTCTGCTAGTTTCTTTTGAGTTATATTAAATTTGCCGTTATAATTCAAACACAATCCTAAATAATTGAAGGAGTCAACGTTTTCCAAAATGTCCAGGAAAGGATCCTCCTTTTATAAGCACCTTATTACGGTGGCAACCCCTTCATAATTCGATTTTCTATATCTTAAATGATAGTTTGGGGTTATTTTAATGTTCCTGTTTCAATGAAGAAAAAAATTAAAACTTCTGCCAGTTTTGAAATCCAATACCACTGCAATTGTAAGCTTTATGAACACTACTTGAGTCTTATTTTAATCCGGAAAAATCTCAAGACATGAAACAGAATTTGTTATTATACCTCTGTGAATATTTTCTATGTAAAATTACAATGAATAAACATGCTATTCTATCTAACCGTGAAATAGTTTATGTGCTATTTGCCCATGGTGAATAGTCATCGAAAAGGAGGGAAATCGAATGCCGCCGGTGAATAGCACCGGCGGCATTCGATTTCCCTCCTTTTTAAACTCGGAACACCTCTGACGTAATCCGATCGCTACGTTAAATTCAAAGTCCGATAACTCTAATTTGTTTATCATCAAAAAACTTCTGCACCGCCGACAAATAAAGTAATCTTTGGTATATACTGACTATTCGGACGATAGCAAGTTTATTGTCCCCCTCGACAGCAACTATTTCCCTCGGCTTCGCCTCGTGAAATAGTTGCTGTCTTGGGGGACAATAAACTTGCTATCGTCCTCATAGCCAGTAAATAGGTATATACTGTTTGCTATGATACCAGTATGGTATTTTGAATTTTCAAAAGGGTGGAAGGGGACGTCTGATCTGTTCTTAAATTATTATATTGTGACACTGACTCAAATGAAAATATCCTTTTGTTACAGATGATGCACGGTAACACATCATTAAGTCCATGGTGAAAGTCAATCATGTCCTCTCCTGGAACTTCTCATGGTAGTCGCAGAAATGCCAAGCGGAAAACCATAGATATTTCTGACCAGGCACCTGACCCCTTATTCAAAAACATCCGCCAGTGTCTTCATAGTGGCTGCCCGACCAAAGTCCCAATTTGTTTTGCAGATGCTACAAAAACGTGTGCATGAAGTGGTTACACCTCCCACTGGTATCACACAAGTTCTGCAAACATTACTGTAACGAGTGTTTTGAACATTACTACAGATGCCACAAGAATGGCTATGAGGAGTACCTGTCCTGCATGGAAGAAGCTGTGGAGCACACACAGGACGACGGACGCCAGCATACGCATGTTTATGACCAATAGTGTCCTGCCGTTAAGGGTTCAATGCAGACTGTGTCGTAAGTGGAAGCGGTTGTCTAGAAGCACCACACCTATCCCAGAATTCCTCAAAAACTATGTGTGTGGGACCATGACATCCGGAAAAAGATCAATGTGAAGTTCCAGAGGATCAGAGGGTGGCCTTGACGAGAGACCCTTCTTGGACTCACCTGATAAGTAGTCTGTCCTACATGATAAATTTCCCCGCCTGGCTCTACCTCACCTCCACAAATTGGGCATATGTCCCTCTGACTTCGAAGTCTTCATTAATCAAGGAGAGGAAAACTCAAATAATGCACAAGTACCTGCAGCCTTTTGTTGAGGCGGACAACTCTGAGATTGCTAATGGTTTGACCCCTGATGTCATGAAGGAAAAGGAAATTAACGAATTTCCAGAATACTCCTCCATACCATTTATGTATCTAGCGATCAGAAACATCTGTTTAACTTTGTGGAATTTAAAATTTTAATGTGGGTATGTTGGATTCTCATAGCGATGTGTAGAAAGTCACTTGTCTGTACTTCATACAATATGACGTCATAATCAACTTTGACGTCACGATCTGCATTTCATTCGATAATTCTCAGGAACGTATCGTAACGTTAAAAGTGAATTATATTGAAATAGTAATAAAACCGCTTATTTTATTTATATAGATGCTGACGTTAATGCTAGACGTATAGAATTAATTTATATTAATAATCAGTATCAAATAATTGGCTGATTTTAAATTTCGCTTCAAGTAAAAAGACTTTTTAGGTCACCTGAGTAAACTCAGGTGACCTATTGCTATCTGTTTTCGTCCGTCGTCGTGCGTCGTGCGTTAACAATTTACATTTTTAACTTCTTAAAAACTACAAGGCCAGTTGTTTCCATTTTTGGTGTGAAGTATCTCTATGTAGGAATGTAAATTGTGAAATTGGTGGCTCTAACACCCCCCAGGGTGCCACAGGTGGAGGCCAAATATGCAAAAACAGCCAAATTTTCAAAAATCTTCTTCTCTACTCCCACACATGTGAGGAAAAAACTGATTGCATGGTTATGATGTCCATGAATCCCTCTGAAATTCATGGCCCCTGAGTCAGGGGTTCAGGCTCTAGGGTGGGGCCAATATGGCCATATAGTAAAAATGTATTAAATCTTAGAAAATCTTCTTCTCTACTACCATAGATATTTGTTAAAAACTAAATGCATGGATATGATGTCCATGAAGCCCTCTACCAAAATTGTGAAATTCACGGCCCCTGGGTTAGGGGTTCAGGCTCTAGGGTGGGGCCAATATGGCCATATAGTAAAAATGTATTAAATCTCAGAGAATCTTCTTCTCTACTCCCATAGATATTTGTTAAAAACTAAATACATGGTTATGATGTCCATGAAGCCCTTTACCAAAATTGTGAAATTTATGGTCTCTGGGTCAGGGGTTCAGGCTCTATGTTGGGGCCAATATGGCCATTTAGTAAAAATGTATTAAATCTTAGAAAATCTTCTTCTCTACTCCCATAGATATTTGTTAAAAACTAAATGCATGGATATGATGTCCATGAAGTCTCCTACCTAAATTTTGAAATTTATGACCCCTGGGACAGGTGTTTAGGCCCTAGGATGGGGCCAATATGGCCATATAGTAAAAATGTATTAAATCTTATAAAAATCTTCTATACTCCCATAGATATTTGTTAAAAACTAAATGCATGGATATGATGTCCATGAAGCTCTCTACAAAAATTGTGAAATTCATGGCCCCTGGGTCAGGGGTTCAGGTTCTAGGATGGGGCCAATATGGCCATATAGTAAAAATGTATTAAATCTTAGAAAATCTTCTTCTCTACTCCCATAGATATTTGTTAAAAACTAAATTCATGGATATGATGTACATGAAGTCTTCTACCTAAATTTTGTAATTTATGACCCCTAGGACAGGTGTTTAGGCCCTAGGATGGGGCCAATATGGCCACATAGTAAAATTGTATTAAATCTTAGAAAATCTTCTACTATACTCCCGTATATATTTGTGAAAAAGTAAATGCATGGATATGATGTCCATAAAGTCTTCTACCTAAATTTTGAAATTCATGACCCCTGGAACAGGTGTTTAGGCCCTAGGGTAGGGCCAATATAGCCATATAGTAAAAATGTATTAAATTTTAAAAATCTTTACTCCCACACATGTGGGCAAAAAACTTAATGCATGGTTATGAACTCCTCTACCTAAATTGTGAAATTCATGACCCCTTAGTCAGGGTTCAGGACCTAGCATTTGGAGAGCATTTGGAAAGAGTTAAAGGGGGGGGGGGGTAAACAGTTAATGGAGTTATTTTCCCTTGCTTCTTCCTAATGGAGTTATCTTCCTTTGCTTGTTCATATTTAGTATTTAATAATTGAATATAATGTAATTATAAAGAAGTTGTATGATCAAAAGAGTTATGCAAGACATTTTATCATTTGAAACAAAAACAGTTTTTGAACTTTCAAAATAAACAAATAGACTTGTTAATAGTAAAGTAATAATTGGCTAACTAAAATCACTGATATAAAGGTAAAATGATTTTGGTATAAATGCCGGATGGTGATTCTCAACGAAGGTTGAATATTCAAAAACTGAAACAGGAGAAGTGAGTAACTCATGATGGCTTTTAAAGCTGGGGTTTTTTTTTCGTTTGTTTAAATGCCCACAGGGAGAGTTTCTGTCTGCCCCGGGGGGATGGGGAATGGGAGGTTGTTTTAGATAAAACATGAATAATAGCCACCTTGTTATACATATGTAGCTTTTCTATGAAAACATATACATTAAAACCTATCCTAAAAAATTATAAATATGGGGAAATTATTTTCTATCAGAGTCTTGCACCTTTTCAATATCAGGTCATGCACTCTTTTATGATCTTTTAAGTTTTTCGCTAAAATTATAGGTTTAATAGTCCTTTATGAAAGATTTCAGGCAAGTAGGTGGTCGTCATTACAAATTAAAAAAGTTTCTATTCCAGAATAAAACTTAATTAAATTAAATGCATATATGAGACTCCTTGACAAGTTGGTGTATGGGTTATGCTATTCAGGTGACCGTTAAGGCCTATTGGCCTCTTGTTATAAATTTGTGGTTTGGAGACTCTCCCTGCTATCGTATGTAAACAACTGAATGAAGAAACTTTAATGCATGTAAGAAACAGCTTGGCGCAGGTGAAAGATCAATACAATTTTAAAATATTTTACGTTAAGTTGGTAGAGAATATAAGTACCAATGTGAATCACGCTTGGGAAACCGACAGATATACCCAAATTTTATGTAAATTGCTTTTAAATTAAAAAAAAAGGAAAATAAGGGGACACACACCCGTCAAGTAAAAAAAAAAAGACATGTAATCATGTGCCTGATCAAAATTAACTTTGGTAAATTATGTATCAGGGATTAGTTTGGTGCTATAGCAATTTACAATAATCTAATCGCTTACATCTTTTGAAAGATTTTCCTAGCCTGCAATGTAACGTTATAAATGTAATTGTTAACCATACATGTACGATAAGAGTCATCACGTTTTATTATACCTCTGTGAATATTTTCTATGTAAAATTACAATGAATAAACATGCTATTCTATCTAACCGTGAACTAGTTTCCGTGCTATCTGCCCATGGAGAATAGTCTTCGAAACTATTCACCGGCGGCATTCGATTTCCCTCCTTTTTAAACTCGGAACACCTCTGACGTAATCCCATCGCTGCATTAAATTCAATGTCCGATAACTCTAATTTGTTTATCATCAAGAAGTTTAGCATCGCCGGCAAATAAAGTTTTATTCGGTATAATAAAATACCTATTTACTGGCTATTCGGACGATAGCAAGTTTATTGTCCCCCTCGTGAATAAGTATATACTATTTAATCCTCGAAGTACGATTCTATGGGCAGCGGATAGGGCAAAAAATACATTTTTACAAAATCAATGGTAAATTAAATTCAAGAATGCAAAATAACATCATCAATGACCATAAATGCAAAATCAACAGTCTTCTTTGCAATATAAATATACATAAAATCAACCAAATGTGTTTTTATACAAATCAAACAAACAAAAAGTAAAACCAACAGACATAAATGCAAAACGAACAGACATCAACATAAAACAAGCGGACGCACAAAAACAAAACGCCAGCTGGTGTGTTGGAGAAACGCGGTGTCCAGTCAAGTCGTCCACATACCATCTCGTACATAGTTCATGTTTACAAAAAGTCAACTCATATACAAAACCAAGATTCAAGTCCTCTACAAAAATTTTACTCGTACACAAGGCTTTAAAATGTTTTATGTATTGTGGAATTCAAAGTTCGTATGCAAAACGGAAAATATACTTTAAGATAATTAAAATTAATTACTTTATAGTGATTTACAGTTGTATTAAATAATTGATATTTTAAAAGAGAAAAAAATGTGAATTTTAATGAAGATTTCAAAGATATAGGAATTTATCACAAAAATATCAGTTTAGTTAATTGTGGTTAAACATCGTAAAAGCAAGTTCTGAGCAAGCAGTAATTCAGATATTCACTTTCATAGTTTTGTCTTTTATCTAAAGATTGTGGAATAAAAAAACAAATTAAGGTATATCATTTAGAATTACTAAGTTTCGGAAATTATACATTCCAATCAGCTTTTTATTCAAACATCGTGTAATTATCGTTTTGAGATACCAAAATTCTTTGTCATTAGCAAAACTGTTAAGATTTTCGTTCCATTGAGAAAGAAAGAACACTGAATGTTTACTGTCCCTACACATGTATTGTCCTAATACACAATATTTTGAATTAAATTAGTCAATACAATAAAGATATTACCAATTTAATCCATATACAGTGCCATGTATATTGTGATCAGTTAATTGGAACTCTTTCCATAGGTGGGACCACGCCACTGTAAATATTATTTTAGAAAAAGAATGCGGTATGCAGAGATTGATTTCAAGTTTTGAATGTATACTTCACTATTTGTTTTAAAAAATAGAAACCACACATTTTAGTTCCAAGTTCCTTACCCGCGATTCAAAAGCTTATAAATGCGTGCACTTAAAGAAACCATTTTCCCCTTCTTAGCTATATTAGTGTTTGGTTCAGAAACTTGAAACTTTTTGAAGAAAATTGACCCAATTTACCCAATAAATGTATTTATATGGGCATGACATGCAAATATTTAGTGAAGGGAATTATCGGGCTACGACGTTTTTTACCGGTAGATGTAGCTTGATAGTGCATTTCAACAAAATATTTATCGGCAGTACCTCTCAACTGGCAGACGAAGTTAGCAACCTTGATGTAAATATGTATAGAGGGGGGTATGATTTTTTTTTTCCAAATATTTGTTTTATGTCATTTTTTGAAATGAATGTATACATTAGATTGTAAATATGTCATAAAAGGATAATTAAATGAAAAAAATTGAGTAAAGTTCTGGGGGTCTAGATATATACTTGGGGGTGGAGGGATAGAAGGGGGGTGGTCGGTCCTGTCCTCAAGCACCTGTGTGTAAAACATGATTTAATATACAGAAAATGTTGTCAAAGATTAACACTTTCTTCTCTGTCTTGTTTAAGAGTTGATTTTTTTTTTTTTAGAGATGACCTGTGTACGAGATGGTCTGTATAAGACTTCACTGGACACCGCGCGTGTTGCTTCCCCAACACGCCACCTGGCGTTTATTTTTGTGCGTCCGTTTGTTTTATGTTGATGTCTGTTCGTTTTGCATTTATGTATGTTGGTTTTACTTTTTGTTTGTTTGATTTGTATAAAGACACCTTTGGTTGATTTTATGTATATTTATATTGCAAAGAAGACTGTTGGTTTTGCATTTATGGTCATTGATGATATTATTTTGCTTTGTTGAATTAAAATTACCATTGATTTTGTAAAAATGTATTTTTTTGCCCTTTCCGCTGCCCATACGATTCCCTATATTTCTTACGGAAGGACTAAAACCTACACCTCAGATGTAAATATATGAATGCAATAATTAAATGATGAAGCATTACATCATTTTCTTAACAAATTAATACGTTGGATAAAAGAAACAGCTAAAATTGACTTCTAAAGAATTCTGACATCATGATGATTATTTCGTGCTGTCCGTGATTTTAATTAGGTCGGTGAAGGTTACTACATCAAAGCGACCCCAATATTAACTTCGAGACTTCAAATGTCTACAGAGACTGGTAACAATATATATGAAGGTATACAGTGTACCTTGAAGATAAAGGAATGTCAATACATGTATGTATATATACTGCGAACTTTAAAAAGATAAGGCGAATGCTATAAACACCAACGAACTCATAATGATCCTTGAAACCCCCACCATGGCTTCGAGGTAAAAACACCTGTCTCTCTGTCCACTTTTTATCATTTTTTCGAAGTGTAAATTATTCTTATTGCATTTATCACATTTATGTTTTCCGTGCTAATAATGAAATATGTAATTCTATAACCTTTCAGAATGCAGAAGCGCATATTCAAGAAACTTATATTAACTGGAATTAAACATTTCGATATATTAAAGTGACAAATTCTAGTATATTAATGATTTGCAATTATGAATTTATAGTGGTTAAGAATGTAATAGATAATTGACCTTTATACATGTACGTAAGTATAAATATGAATTAAAACATTACTGGATTTAAATTAAAAAAAAAACACCCACGTTTACATGTAGTGAATACAACAGGAAAAATTTTATGTGTTAGATTATATTCGATTAAAACAAATTTAAAATATTTCTAATCCACGACAATGCACATTTCACAGGTCTATTGCTTGGAGGGGCTTGATCATAGCCGTTCTGGTAAAGGTTTGTCTGTCCGTGTCCAATAGATGCCTCCCCGGAGATGACTGCTTTCCAACCAATCTCGAGCTTATAAAATTTATGGAAACCCTAGATGGAACACTGCATTTCCCCCATATGGCATCATATGACACATTAGTTGTACAGAGGGAAACCATCTACACGAAATTTCCCTTCGCTATTATGGAGGCCAAAAACGTTGAGGACGTTCAAAAGAGCGTCCTTTTTGCCCGGAAATGGAACTTGCTGGTCTCTGTTAAGACTTCAGGACACGATTTCATTGGTCGCTCCACGGCGCATGGAAGTCTCATGATTTATATGGGTAGCATGAATGATACGAAAGTCAATCTGTCGTCCACCAGAAATCCCGCGGGAGAGATCACATGTGAAAGCGGAAATACTTGGCTTAAAGTCTACAATGAGGTAAAAGTATATTAAACGTTACCAACTGAAAGGGTATCTATATTACAAGCTTGTACGTAAGGGGATGAACGAATGGAAGCTATATATGTACATTTAAAAAAAAAAACGAACGAATTTAAATTTTATTGCTGATACTATTGCAATATATCAATTCATTATTTCACTCAAAAGCTAAAACTGCAAGTGCGATGGTCAGAAATCATCTTCGCTAGCCAAGGGTGACGATTCACGGTGTTTCTCTATTCACCCTTGGCGAAACACCGTGGATCGTCACCCTGGGCTAGCGAAGATGGTCAGAAATAAGACTTTTCAAAAAAAAAAAAATGAGAACCGGTCTTTAGAAATTTTGAAAGTACTTGTACTACAGACATGGTAACCTTGTTTAAATTGATGAGATCCATTAGCAAGAAAGCGAATTGCATTAACTTTTATCTTCGTTCTAGGTAGATAAAATCAACCGTGTAATCATCGGCGGAAGCGCCCACACCGTAAGCATGGCCGGTTATACGCTAGGGGGCGGCCATAGTCCTATGTCCCGGATGTTTGGAATGGCTGTCGACAACCTTCTGGAACTGGAACTCGTCACAGCAGACGGTCGTGTTGTCGTGGCAAACGATCAGATGACACACATTAAGTACCCTAACGGTAGCGTGACCACTTCAGCCGATACCGACATTTTCTGGGCCTCCAAAGGTGGCGGAGGAGGAACTTTTGGCATAGCAACCAAATTTACGTATAAGCTACACTACCCCGCTCCCCAAGTTGTACAATTTGTTTGTGGATATCCGATAATTCGCCCAGGTGGGCAAGATATAGGGTTTACTGTTTTAAAGAAAATATTTTCGATGGTTCAGAATTTGCCCAAAGAGTGGGGAGGATATCTTATAGCCTCGGGACTTCCAGGTGCCAATGGGAACTGGGGGAGTATCTACCTATCTCTGAATTATTACGGGAATTTTGTGTCTGCCTCACGACGTTACATGGACGATTTGTATTTCTTCCATAAAGAGTGGCAATCGGTTTGCTTCTACGTTAACAGGACGACCTTCCTGGATTACGAAGTGACTGCCAAGGACCCCGAGTTCTACTCTGGTTACATCATGAACACTCTGCTACAGAACGAAAGCTTCACGGATGATTTGACGCGGTTTCTTCTGAAAGAGCTTGAAACCGAACACACTAATATCAGCGCTTTTTCATTTACAGGAACTCTACTAGGAGGTACTGTGAATACTTTAACAATACAATGCATAGTTGTGCAATAAATTAACGCATGTCAATTATTTAAGATAGATAGCCCAGTGCTGAACAACGTGATCACATTGATCGTGTTCGATTCGCGATCTTGTTTCTTGACCTTCAACGCTGATTTGTCCAAATATCTTTATGTACGCCTCCAAGCAAATATGAATATTTTCTCGCTTCTACTGCGCGAAAACCCTTCGCCTTTTTTTTGTTGGCCATGGTCTACTGTCCGTTGTTAAGGTGGTATGGGACATCTGTTGATATTAATGTGGATTAAAGTACATTTAAGCATTGAATCATTATGTTTTGAAAAAATGTGGTCTCATAACTGCAACGGTGTGTGCATACAAAATGAATACTAGTAACTCGCGCTAGCGCGTTATAAAAATTTGCACACACCGTTGCAGTTATGAGACCACATCTTTCAATAAATAATGATTCAATGCTTATATTTTCGTTTTTTAACATTTATTTCCTTTCCGCAAATATCATGTTATTTTTTAAAATATCTGCCTAATTCAACGAGTAATCGCAATTAACGATAGAGCGATTGGAACAGCCGAATAATGCTGACAAAAATAGTGCACATCAATTTAAATTCTAATCACACAATTTTATTTTTCATTCTGTAATTTGATGAACTTAATTTTGGTTTACTAAGAATTAATCAATTGAATTCATTAAACTGTTAAAATATATTCAAATCAATGAAATATTAATCAGCGTAAGTATAATATCAGGTCGTGATCCGGTTTGAAGTCGCGAGGAGAGACGGTCATGTTCTTCGAGAAATACAGAAGGAAGATTGTATTCATACGCACCAGATTTGGTGATTGGGTCTTCTGTGTTATGAGTAAATATCGCTCAAATCAATCAATGCTATCTAATAGGGGGAAAAGTGAATGTAAATAGTATAATTAGAATACTTTCACTGGTTTAGAATTTTCAAATTTTACAATATTTAACAAAAAAATAGCTTTTAAAAATATTTGGAGAGGTAAAAAATGTAAAACCCCTAGCGGGATTCGAACTCATGACGTAGAGATTCGTAGTAAACCCCCTTGTAAAAAATCTTTTTGTTGTAAACCCTCTAACCCACTGCGCTACGCTGTTAGATTGCAATATAGGGAAAGAAACTACTTATATAATTACACATCATTTTATTGTTTATTTCGAAAAACAATACGTCACAACATGGAGGTGTCCCATACCACCTTAAATTTGAAGCTGTTTGGTCCGATGTTTTGGTTATTACAGTATCAAATAATTTTCCATACAAACCAATTATCTTAGAAAGTTATGGACTTTCACCTATTTACACTAGCAGAATCGATCTCCTTTCAAAGTCAGAAATATTCAAAGTAAATAAAAATAATTTCTTAATCGGAACACAAAAAAACCCAAATGCATCATGGGCATGTTTAGGAAAGGGAACCGTTTGGTTTCATGCCCCGATTGATTTGATTTATTCAACCCGCAATACTGATTTTCACGGTATTGGGTGACGTCATGAAAAAGGTCACATGTCATATGTTGTAAATGTGTAATTTATGTCTATATAAGTGATAAACGTATTTTATATCTTTGTTAGAATTGTGATTGTTTTGTTTTTTCCAGGTGAAATGATGAAGGTTGGAACACACCATACATCTGTCCATCCTGGTTTCCGGACAGCATTAATGTCGCTTTCAGCAAACATAGGCTGGGATACGAGTACCCTAGATTACAGTGGTCTTCCGGAGAGAGGGGCCGTAGTGGGCGAACAACTCAGCACCTTCGGTGACGGTCAGTACCCGAACGAGGCAGGCAAGGACGTTGTGCATTGGCAGCAGGAATTCTGGGGAAGTAATTACAAGCGTCTATTGGCTATCAAACACCAATGGGACCCAGACAATTTCTTCACATGCAGAGAGTGTGTAGGATCTGAGTCACATCATACTCATGCCTCTGGTCATTTGAACACTCAACCTTTAGCTCCTGTGGTCGGTTGATCGTTTGGAAGTACATATTATATTAGACTTGGTTCAGGTACTTCTAATGACACTTGTATCCGATTGCTGAATAAATAAAATTCTATAGTGAAATGTCTGCTTTACCGTTTGAGCTTCAAAATTATATTCCACCAAAATTTAGTTTGTGTTTACTATTGCCGATAATTTTTTTTAAAACATATGATTATTTTATCAAAGCAAAGTTTTCAAATCTGGTGTATAAAATTTCTAAATACTGTATACAGGGAAATATTCGTCCCCGTTTTATTTTCTCCCCTTTCGCCCTCGTTGTCAGCGGGCGAATTTAAGACTGACCGACTCCTGTGTCTCAAGATATCTATCTTTATTGAATAATGTAAATGTAAATAATTCTAATCTAATATACTCGTGTAAATTCATGAGAGGATCAAGAGGGGTGGGGTCTCCTTGGAAAATTCAAATTTCTTTAAAAATCCACAAATAGGCCTCGGAATCCCACCTGGCAAACAATCCTCGCGTCCCCCCCCCCCCCCCTCCTCCATGGGAAAACTTAACTCTGACGATCAACACTATCTAAATGTTCTGGTTAATATTAGCTCAAAGATAAAACAGTATATTTAAATATCGATTTTTCAAAATAATGCATTTTGATTTATGTCGCTTCCCCTTATAAGTCTATAACTGATAAAGAAATATGTGTCGAAGCTAACTTTAAAAACCAAAAGAAAATTGCTTTTAAAAACGCGTGAATATATGTACTGAGTAAGCAAACGCTCATAACAAAAGTATATAATTACCTTTGAAGTTTGTTACTGACTGACTACAGGAATAAGTCGGGTTGTTACAATCCTTTGAAGACAAGGCAAAGCCGAGCTTCTATACACTTTCCATAACCCAAAATGTTCCTTTGACAGTCAGTAACAAAACTAATAAGTGTTTGGCAAGGACAGGCCTTTTCGTATGTTAAAAATTGAAGGAAGAGACATATTGAAAACTAGATGCTGACATAAGACAATGTTTGCTCCTAAAAAACATTTCTTGTACGAGTTCTAATCAAAGATAGGGCCACATGCAATTTCCGGTACTTTTTAAAAATTATAATATATATAAAAATTAAAAAAATAAACATTATAAAGGATGAGATCCCATCTTATAATACACATGAGCTGCCCTTTATGTAAAATTTTGGGGGTGAATTGTTCGCATGTGAATTTTAAATTTATAAATAATCTAAACATTTCATCTCATGGAAAGTACGGTCAATATAATTATAACTAACACAATTAAAGTATGCCCCCCCCCTCTGCGGTTGCCGAGGTTAGATTTGCTATTGTATGCCAACATCATCATGTGTGCATATTAAGAGAATGGATTGGGTGGGGGTCTGGACCCCGCCCTTCCTTGGAAAATTCATTTATGTATAGTAAAATTACCAAAATAAACATCGGACCCCATATTCTACCCCAGCCATGCAAGCACAATTATAACTCTGACACAACTCCCCATGAAAAATATCCGCGCATGTGCAGGTTTTGCCCAGGAAATAACAACGAAAGCCTGTACATGTAGTTGCAACAAATAAGATTGTAAACAGTGAAAAATAAATGGCATATTGCGCAATGCTTTTGACTGCAGGACTGCCAGTACAGAAAGGTGGTAAGGGACACCTGTCGATATTAATGTGGATAAAAAATACTTTCAACGTTGTAGAATTTTCAAATTTTATAACATTTGGAAACTTATGGTAAAAATTAGATAAGGTCCAGCAGGATTCCAACTCTCTACTTACAGACACGTAGTTAACGCTCTAACCCATTGCGCCACGTTAGGTAACATTATTTTGGGGAAAATATTAAATTTATACTTGATTTTATTGTTTGATTCGATAGGGAGTACGATATGTAGGTGTCCCATATCACCTTTAAGGCAAATTCTCCACTTATTTGTTATATTAATAAAAACTATGTCACACTCTAAGTATAAACACATTAGCTGTATTTAAGGAGTAAAAGAAGTCTTCATGTAGGGGTAGTGACCATTTTCAAAGTGTGAGAAGACATAAAATTATTCAAAGTATGGCATTAAACTTGAAATCTCGAAATGAATTCTTACAGGATGACGGACATTTTAAGTCAATTTACATTGGATATCATCATTTTTCCTTTTAAGTTGCATCACCTTAATTAAATGCAATAATTAACGATCTTCGATCCTCAGCAATGTTCGATAACTCTAAATTATCCGGAATTTTTTTGTTCGTACCATAAATCTGCCTTTTATATAGACAAAATTAATTAGTCTCTAAGTGTTGATATTACGCAAATTCATTCAACGAACTGCTTTACTTAGTGGCTCCACGGAGACCTACTAGCTAGAGGTACAAGGGTTCGAGCAACCGATGCACCGGTACGACCTTTTTTTCTAATTTGATCTCAGCTTGTAAACGTTATTTAGGCCATTCCAAGTTTTTTCTATGTTTAGTGTCCGCAGACGGATTGGTTTTGAGATGTAAAAATAAACAAAAAACACAATCGTTGTTCATAAAATCAGATCGCTTTTTCATATGTCGGACTCAGGATCACATTTTTAAATTGGGATCGGAAATTAAATATTAATTATAACAACATTCGAAATGGAAACCATAGTGGTTATTTGTTATTTTTGTACTTTTTTACAAAATGAAGAAAAAACTTCAAAATATTTAATAAATTTTATTTTGTGTAGGGATGAGAAATGGGCGTTAATTAATTGTACATTAAACCTCAAACAGACACGTTACATGGTTTATGCAGTAATGAATAACAGTACCTGCAATATGATTTTCAATACTTAATAGCAGAAAATAATTACTATGCATACTCAGAAATTCTTCTCAGATTACTATAGCAGCCATCTGTGGTGGTGTGTCTGAAAGTGTAAGAGTCTCCCTTTTACAAAAGACCTGCATATGAGACGTTTCGCATTAAAACAGATACGTGATTGCTTATCACATGATTTAGCTGACAAATCATTTGAAGAAAACTATATTTTTTACATAAATGAAATTATATGACGTTTAAGTAATGGTTTCATTCACATTTTTACTTTTCTCATTCATAATCAAAGAAAACAGTTTTCGCGCGACAGACACGTCATCAACAGATACGTTATCGCCATTATCAATTCTACCGATAGCTGGGATATTTCATCCGTGTTTGGTTATTTTCACGCTTTTTAGAGTCACAAAAGCATATCACTTATTGCCGCGCGTGTTTTTTTTTAAATGATTTCTGGTCAAGCATTAAAGATTGCCAAATATATAATTATAGTACTTAATCGCTTTTTTTTATTTAATACATGTAATTGGTATGTATTTTGAATCGTCTTTAAAACAAATAAAAAGCATGCTCTCATATATTATAATGATGAAATTGGGATGTTTTCATCTGTACAACTAATCAATTATCCGATAAAGTTATGATACATGTTCTGGGTAGTACTGGTAACATACCTGTTTTGATTTTAATTTTGAAAAATCCACAGATTTAATGACATTTTATATGTAATTTTGGTTTGCCATTTTAAAAAAAAATCAATTCCCGCTGTATTAATTTTATATATATTAATTTTTATTGTTGAATCTGTACTTCTAGCATATCTGCGTTTCATTTCAATTATTTTTTAAGTGAGGACCCCCCCCCCCTCTTCCCATCCCATTTTATTTTCATAAAAAATTAAAAAAAAAAAAAAAACTTACCCATTTTCAGAAATATTAGGTAGTCTGATAAAATATTTTATATTAAATCAACCTAATCTGTATTTTTTAATAGAGAGACCTTTAAATGTTCTTGACAGGTAATTGTCATAGTACATAAATCTATCTTTTATTTTTCATGCTTTTCTTTTGCTATGACTTGCAAAACGCCATGCTATAATAATTGCAATTTTTGTTTGAGTGGAGATCATCAGCTCGACCCAAGACGGTTGGCAAAAGCAGTTTGTTGAAAATACTGTGGCTGGTTACTGTATGAATAAAATAGCTTGAAAGATAATGTTTCAGGGCAACAGATATTAAAATCTATGAGTTTGAGTGATAATTGTGTGTGTGGGGGGGGGGGATGTCGAAGCCTATTTTAGGCAAAATCACTATGTCACTTTAATAAATTTGAATCCCCCTATCCGCGTATGGTTTTGGGTGAATAAGTGAACTTGATTATTATCTTAATTTGTTTGTTAAAAAATATTGGATACAATTTTCCAAAAATATTTCGATTTCTGATACATAATACATCGTATATATTACACAACATGATTCATATGGGGGTTTTCCGTCTACAGCTCGGAGTTCTTGTCAAAATGGTCAAAAATTCATACTAGAAAAAAAAAATATGCATAATTATTCAATTACAACTTAGAAACTCCTTGCCATGCGAAATTACATATCGTTGATTTTGAAATAAAAACATGTAATATGTTTTACGGTGCGACCGTTGGGGCGAGCGCAGCATGTGATCAAACAATGAATTACAATAAACAATAAAAATAAAATTAACAACGTAAATGAATTTGATTGCAAAATTAAATAAAACATTCCTATTTTTTCAGTGTCTTGCTTAAAGGGACATGGTGACGCACAAACCCATGATTTAGCAAATATCGAATTTTTACACGATTTCCACATATTTTATTTATCATATGAAAATGTGAACTTTTGAAAATTTACGATGTTCAAAAGTAAAAAAATCAAATTAAAAAGAGAAAAATAGAATTACACGTTGGGCCAACACATAAATATTGAGTTTTCCTTCCGCTTCATAGCCACGCAAGCGCAAGGGAATGTAAATACTGCAGAGTGGCATACATCATGAACCAGAAGCCTCTCATTGAAACACGATGTCTTCAAGAACTAAATATTTATGAAGATGCATTTTCTATTAATGATATTTCTTACCACAGACATCGAATAGCTTGAAATTCAAATTCTTTTTTCAGTGTGTCAATCCCACTGTAACTATTTTTAGACAGAAATCGCAAACACGTGACACAATACCAATGTCCAAAACAACTCGGTTTGTTTACATGTGCATTTTCCGGATGAGTTTTAATGACTTGTAAATTGATAGGTGATAACTTATGATGCGTGAAACCTTTCGTTTGATGAAATTTTGAGTAGCTCTACTTATTTCTGTTGTCATAATCAAAAAATAAAACATATATTTTGAGTCACCGTGTCTCTTTCAGTATTTTGTGCCATTCCAGCTTGCAGCATGCCAACAGCACGATTACGTTGGTTTTTGTTGAGTCGTGGCATGACATATGGGTAAATTTTGTTGAAACTAAAGTGATTTCCTCAACAAAAAAAGTTTAAACAAATCCTTTACAGTTCTTATTCCAAACAGTATTGGCCCGTAAAACTCGTGCGTACAAATTCTTCAATAAACAACAGGTGCTCACTAACCATGAAAAAGTCCGTGCACCCGGACAGTTACCATCCGATATTGTCAAAATCAATACCATTATCAATTGTTTAAATTTTATAAATACAAACAATAGATATAGAAAAATTATACTAAATTTTATAATGCACAGTTTCTTTTTTCCGCTAGTATAGTTTATAAGATTTGTTATTTATTTATATATAAGTAGAACAATAGTTTAATCTCAGATACAATGTTGTTGAATAATAAAGATTTTAATATAAATGTTCATTGCACTGTATCTCCTCTTTTAAAGTGATTGTAACGTCAGTTCATCCCCTTTTTTTTTTGCAGTAGACATTTTTTCTTAAACTTACATATAAAAATTGACTTATCATAGAGCCCCCCCCCCCCTTGTTAAAAAAAATAATTTTTTTTCAATTTACATATAGAAAATCGACTTATCATGGAGTTGCTCCCTCAATTTTTTTTTTTTATTTAATTTTTTTTTTATTTACGCTTAAAAATATTTGCTTATCATATTAAAGGAAAATGGAGTCCCCCCCCCCCCCCACCTTGGGATTGGGAGCATGAAATAAATGGAAGTGAAAATAAAGAAACCACTGAACTGCTAAAGAGCTGAAGGATGAGAATTTTCATGATTTTGAGAATTATCATTTTTTTCTTTTTGCTTGTAAAGATTTTTTTGGATGAGGCTGCCATTCACCCATCCACCCACCCCCTTTATAAAAAAAAACGATGCTACGTGTACGTTCCTGAAAATTACCCTAATTAAAGTGAATAAAATAAATGTGAGCATTCATCCAAATGAGTGCAAGTTACAACTGTTTCCTATATCTGAAGAAATGTCCTCATTCTTTAGCTTTGCAAGATTTTGAGAGGATTTTGGTAATTTCAATTTCAGATTTACAATAACTTCAGTTATACTCTGTCCCGAGTTTTTGCTTCCACCACTTTTCGCTTGATATTTCGATAATAATAAATACCTTTGTGCTCAAACTACGTTCATCCACTAATATGAAAAATGTCCAGATGAGCTGTTTTGAAACGCCCCTTCTACAGCTTCAGGTTTCAATACACATCCCAGAATAGAAAGTCTACGGGGATTTTGTATTGCATCAGCCATTATTAAGCGCGGATGATAACGTTGAAAAATTGCGCGAGGTGTCCCGAGAACTTCCGAATGGAGAAAAGATGTAAACATTTCCAAATATAAATCTCCGGAATTTGTTTTCGTTCCTGTAAACTTTTATGATTGAAAAGGGATAATTTGTCAATGAAGATATCTTGGATATTTTCCATTTCATCGATTTCAGCTGTACTTCTTTCACAGGTATGTATATTTTTATAAAAAAAGTGATGGAAGCAATAACTTGGGACAGACTATAGAGTTATTTCCCCTTATTGTTACGTCAAAGTTCACGTTGGTTTAAGTGTCGTCTGACTCTTTAAAACTTCCCTGAGAAATAAAAGTATGCGAAGTATACTGTTTTATTTACTTAAAAAGTATGATGTTCTTAAAATTATACATCTTATATGCTTCTCAAAAGTTTTACTTTGATTCTCGCGAGAATGGAGGTTGAAAACCATTAGATAGAATGTTCTATCGTTAAAATGACAGATGTCCTTCGGACCCGGTTTAACGATAGAATTCGTCCCATATACCATCTTCACAACGTCAAGGCTTTGTGATTACGAAACTCCACACAAACCCTTGACATAAGTCGTTATTTAAAAGTCGGGTTCACGCTCAACAATACGTAATAATTCTAAAAATAAAATGTCCAATAAAAAAACTCCTTTTGAAACGTAGTTTGGGTTGAGCAGAAGGGTGGCAGATCTCGAACGAAAAATTTGCGAAAAATTCAATATTTATTGTCTCACTAAAAATCAAAAGCTCTCGATATCATGATTAATAGATAATCGGGATGTATTATTGGAACTATATAAGCACATTTGACGTAAGTATGGTGACTTCCAATCGGTTTTCCAAAGGTATGCAACGTATTTATAACTTCAGAAAGCTGTTCTAACACAGTCAATGTTTAAAAAAAAAATTAATCAGCGATATTTGGTTCAGTTATTTTCCATACAAATGCGACAAGAAGATAGAAAACTTGCTATTTTCTGGGATCAACATGTGCGCATCCACATTTGTTTACATCATTTCTGATATGAATGAGAACCGCACTCTGATTGGCTCCAAATTGAGACTTGGAACCAGTGAAATACGACGGCCTGAGCCCGACTTTTAAATAGCGACTTATGTCAAGGGTTTGTGTGGAGTTCCGTAATCACAAAGCCTTGACGTTATGAAGATGCCCATATACTCGCTTCGTAGCAAATAAAAAAATATATCGCGCTATATCTCGCCTAAATTTCCATATGATTGGTCTCAAATACCTACACTGTTGCTCTTTTATAATCCCATTTTACCTCGTAAACTGTTTTTGTAACGAAATCACTGCCACTTGTAACATCACATTTGAAAATTCGCTGTTTACGGTCGCCATGTTTACGATAAAATCCGAGACATTTCGAGTACGATTTCCTACAAAATGGCAGGCAATTCAAACGTGTTTATTAACAAAATGCCTTAGTACGACTAACTAAATGGATATTTAAAGGTTTGTAATGTATAAAAATGTGTTTTCCCCTGCAGATTATTTTTAACAGACTAAAATCGACGCGAAGCAGATCTGCTTCGCGGCTGCTACATTGCAAGTATATGGGACGAATTCTTACTGTGACCTGAGCGTAGCCTGGTCACGGTAAGATTATTCTTTCTAGGAAACCATTGGTACTATAAATTGTGGGTCAAAATTTACTGACACCGAAAAAATCTATCGAATCATAGTCTCGTTCAACCAGACCCTCGGCTGTCTCCGTAAATCTCCAACGAGCAGAGATTTACGGAGACAGCCGAGCGTCTGGTTGAACGAGTGTGTAAACCTTTGTGACGTCACTCGATTATTTTTGACTGAGAGTGTACTGAGGTGAACTTTAGAGGTAACATTGACTATATGTTGTATGCATCGTTATTTTTATTGTCTTGCTGATTCTCGTGAGAGTGTGAAGTGGAAAAAATTGCCATGATTACAGGGAACTACTGGGACGATTAAAACAATGCATTACTGGTCCGATTTACTGACGCCAAAAAACTCCGTTGAATGAATGTGCAAAAAGTCCGAATTTTCTATTCACACACGTCTTGCCGGTAGAGCTCGCTTCGCGCCGGCGAGCTGCGCTCGCTATAAATCAATAAAATCAACTCCCGTCAGTACTTCAGTACTTTGATTCTTATAAACTTACATCTCTTACATCCACTGATGAACCTGGCGTGTCTAATGAACAATTTGAATCCACATTTGATTTAATTCAACTGACTTCACTTTCAGGAACTTTATTTTCTGCCACTTGATTGCTATTAATAGAATTCAAAGACACATGCAAGCAGCCTCTTTCTGAGTTTGTCACTTAAGGACGGCGGACCTAATTCATTTCTACAATAGATCTTTTATTCAAATTTTTATATAATGTTAATCAGTTAATAGTGAGTGAAAATCAATAAAAAATTACATGAGCATCGACTTCCATATTTTACTGGGGGCGTTTCAAAATGTGGATACGAAAATCCTCAGATATAATAGAAAGTAATAGGAATTTTCTGGGGTGTGGTATAAAAACTGATATTTTTAAAAAATTCTGCAATAGATTTTTTACTCTAATTAAATTGTAATATTAAGAAGTCAATTAGCATACCGATGAACAGAAAAAAATGTAGGTCATCGACCTAAATTTTTTGAGGGGTTGTGTCAAAGTTCACTGCATGGTTCATTTTTCCTTAGAAATATTATTGGAAAAGGGACATAATTAATTATTGCCTGACGTTACATTAACTGCTATATGTATAAATTTTGTAAGGTTAAGGTTAAGGCATACATTCAATATCTACCAGATTATAAGACTATAAACTGCCTGTGGGGGTTTTAGGATTTATAAACCGTGAATATATAACGGACTTGTCGCAAACAGATGAAATTCGGCCTAATTTTTTATTTTTCGCCACTTAAAATATTTTGGCATCACAAATTATGTTTAGTAAAATGAAAATTTTATTATTTTCTCTTATTCTGATGTACGTAATTACGACAGTCATATTTAAAGATTCTGCGCAGAGGTGCGAAATCTTGAATTGGGTCCGTCGTCCTTAAATTCCTGTCTATTCGAACCCTATTTGTTCTCTTCATTATCCGAGTTACTGCTTGTTTGTTCCGGGCCATATACTGCTTTTCTGGCTTTATTTGACTTGATCACATTGTCTTCAATTCGGTCTTCCTATAAACTAGAGTAATCGTTACTGAAAGAGTTATCTTCCCCTTATAGCAGGTATTATTTCCTGTTATTCGAAGAAGAGTAAGCAGTGCGGGAGTTTACATATACGACGGTAATAACGACTATTATAACAACAAAAACATTTGATAATATTTGAATTACCAAACAGAAAACATCAAAGGTTATCTAGAATTAAATGAAAATTTAAAGTGAACGCAAAGAATGCGTTTGATTACAATCAATAACATGTATAAAGTGATATACATAATTTTGATTAATCAGCAAACATTTCGAGTGAAAGACATTTGGATTCTTATTTTAGGACAATAATTATTACTCCTTTTGTCTATTTCAGAGCTAGCGGATATATGGTGGTATAGTGATTTCTCTGATAAAATGAACCCACCCTGTTACGCAGAAATGAAAGATGTAATAAGTTTAGAGAGGGCTGGAGTTGAAAAGCAGACTTTTTTTTCTAGAAATCAAATATAGAAATATAAATTCCTAACGAACTGTCCCTATCCTTTTTCTGAGGACAACGCAAAAACAATATAACAATATAGGGGAAGTACGCATATATATATATAATTCTGATTAAGGGTGTCGTTTACTCAGGGTTTGAGTTCTCAAATTCGGATTGTTATAAAGTTCAAAGTCATGAGTAAAATTTGTTCTAAACACAAAAAGTATTAATGAAATGAATTATTATTGACATAACATTCGATTTTTCTACTATATTATGGAATTAGGTTCAAACAAAAATTGACTTTTAGCCAAACAGAGGAAATTCGGACTAAATTTTGCAGATTTTGTTTTCCGCTCAAACATTTTTGGCAGTACTCTAATACTAAATGTTAAAATTTTATATTTTAGTCTTTATAATTTTACATATTTTCTGTTGGGTTTACCTCACTTATTCATTAAAATTATCGTATGGCACGAATTGCAAAAATATTGAAAAATGCTTAAAAACGATAAAAGTCACAATATCTCAAAATTTTAATCATTGACCTCATATAAATTTTATGCCAACAGAATAAGGTCAATATAAATAGTTTAATACTATAAATGTTTTTGTGTTATCATCATTCATTTTTTTGTAAAATTTGATCAAAAATGGGTAGGGATTTAAAAACTGATAGAGGAAATTCGGACTGGAATATTTTTAAAAATTGTCGCTGAAATTTGAATGCTTTATGTCTATTTAGTGCCACTACCATTCATAAACTGTATTTCATTTTTAAAGTGTTTAATTATTTCTAATATTTTCACAATTAAGAAATTCTCTATTGTAGTGTAAAATTTTATTGGATTTTTCTTGATTTTTTGAAATATATTCAATAGCCATTAACTCAAAAACTAGGTCATTGACCTACTTTTTTAAAAGTGAAAAATAACACAACAATCAAAGGTTTATAACATACAATAGATGGGTTTTCATTATCATCAGTGGAATTTTTTTCATTCTGAGTAAACGTCATCCTTAAATTCAAAGATACATGAACGAACCCCCCCCCCCCCCCCCCCCCGCCAACTTCTCTGACTGGGATTTTTGGAATATATGAAGAGATTAATTTAATGTTTTAATTGCATTTCGTCATGATTTTCGGTCGGTCTGCTCTTCCCCCCCCCCCCCTCTCCCTCCCCGCATACACTTTGTTTGCGCTAGCCTGTTGAGATGCATTCGTTTGAAATGTTATGCTTTCATGAAAAAAAAATATACACGCAGTGGGGGCATACTCTAAAACCTGGCCTGGCCTGGCCTCAAAGTTGGCCTGGCCTCACTTTTGGCCTCAAATTTGTCCTGGCCCCAAATTTTGGCCTGGCCTCAAATTTTGGCCTGGCCCCAAATTTGGCCTCTTCAAAAATATTTGGCCTCAGAATTTAAAATTTCTCTATTTCTCATTTTCTTAGATTTACATTGAATTTTTATTGATTTCTCTTAGATATTGAAAAATCAATGCTTTTGTTAATGTTTACAGAATTATCATATGGAAAAAAACAAGTGATCGACTGTTTAAGTTTTAGATTATTTGATTTAATCCATGTATAAACACACAATAAATACCTGTGACTTGTATGTACATCACTTTATGCCTATACCAAAAAATCAGCTTTAAAACCAAGAGCCGCCTCTCTCTCTCTCTCTCTCTCTCTCTCTCTCTCTCTCTCTCCATTCAAAATTAAAAAATCATTCTAAGAGACTGACCTGATTGAAGTATTAATAAATATCTCAAACATTTGTAAACTGGTATATAGCATCAAATTTCTATCACTGTGTAATGCACTTTAAAATTTCCAGTTTGCGTACATTACCTGTCAACAACAATCAAGCCCAAATTTCCCTCTCCATCAGAAATTCGATATCACCTTTTTCTGTCGCTAATCTGCAACATTGGGGTCAGATTCATTGCCTGCCCTGCCGTTTAATATTTCACACTGTCTAATTTAATTAATGTCATTTGTGAATGACTGCAGTATTGCATCCTCTGATAATCTGATTCAGCAATGGTCATTAATCATCACCTCGTGTTGTTTGTATATTTAGGAAACAATTTTTCTCCTACAGGGAATTTTCATTATCAGAATTTGATCAAGGGCAAAACATACTGTGACCTTTGATGTTGGTTTGAATAAAAAAAATTGGCCTCTACCATTATTTTTTTCTTAAACAAGTAGTTGATATATTTAGAAGAGTTACATTGATATTGTCCATTCCTGGGAGCAGTTTGATTTAGATACATTGAAAAACATGCCATGGTTATACAATGGCAGGGCAGTATCACATTCTTATAAGTACTTTAGAATTTAAAACAGACTTGTTCAAAATTTATCAGAATCAATCACTTATACCTGTAGTAATATATACACTGCACAATACTTTCAATTGTTAATTTGTTACTATCGTTTTAATAGAACTATCACTTTAAGACCCTTAAGCCACCTACTAGAATGGTTAATATGAATTGAACATAAATCGTTAAAAAAAATCAATAAAATCAACAAATGTGTAAAGAAAATATAAAATAAAATTGAGGCCAAAAATTTTTGAAGAGGCCAAATTTGGGGCCAGGCCAAAATTTGAGGCCAGGCCAAAATTTGGGGCCAGGCAAAGTTTGAGGCCAAAAGTGAGGCCAGGCCAGGCCAACGGGGCCAGGCCAGGTTTTAGAGTATGCCCGCAGTGGGTATACTATTCGTATCTAACCAAACACATACGGTCATCAATTCAGACAGCTGTACCTGTCATGTTGGATGTTTAATCAATGACAATCATTTGAATTTCTAAACAAAACAGATTCGTTGTATAAAATATATATTATAGGGTTAAGAGGAATGACGGTGTTGAAATTAGAGCTCAGTGCTTTAAAATACATACTAGTATTTCATCGACATTAGAATTTGTTTTCAGTTTAAAATAAGAGATACTTTTTTCAAGCCTTTGGTGAGACTGCTTAAACACGTTTTTTGTAGTACATGTATGTTTGTTTGTTCGTTTTACTTTTAGTACCTTTATTACTTTTATCATTTAATCTCAGCGACCTTTATATAATTGAATTGTACTTTATTTACGTACCATCTATAGCAAACACCATGTTAGGGAATAAACATTTCATGAAAACTTAAGAATGGAATGAACTATATATATAAATATAAACGTGCTGTCGATCAAAATCGCAACGCAACTTTAAATGAAACCATGATTGTATGATGTCACATGGGGAAAATTACGCTAAAGCTAGGTCGCAAATGTTTTTATCCATTATCTCTTAAATTCCCATAATGATGAAATTGAAATCAGTCATTAATTAATCTAAATTAAATCCATCAAGAGGAAGTATAGTAACGTCCGCCAATGATCAGTGCAGATACGTTGGTATAATGCATATCTTTGTACCTCGGCCTACTGAAAGAATGAAACTTTCTCTTTAGAGAGGTGGACAGACAAAACCATCCATGTCTTTATGACTGCTTTGCATGTCCACTTCTCTTGACAATACAATATACGTCGTGTACATGTATCGGCTGCGCTCTTCTGAAACCACGCACTTTACCGCCAGCAACTGCATTAATTATTAGTAGATCGCAGGCGCGTAGCATCAATGAGGGGGAGGAGGGCTCCCCCCCCCCACTTCTTCTTGCAGCAGATATATTTTATAAAATTACATAAAAAAAGTGAATAAACATGAAGTTGCGCCCCACCACTTTTTGGGGATCAAGTAAAAAAATGGTGAATCTGTCAAAAGAAGGAAATGAATAGCGAGTCCCTCCCATCCACTTTCAAAAACCATGGTACGAGCCTGGATGGTACAATTAAACACGCTCGTCAAATCTCCTTACTGTTTTTTTTAGTATTACAGCATCCTTTAATTGCACAATCGTCTTTTTACAATGACAATTTAAATCAATAACCGATTAAACAAGACAAAAAACATTTATTTCAACCTTTTGTTTATACTGGTTAGGCTGTTTAAAGTTAATTACATGTTTAACGTAACCCGCGCGCGTAGGTTTAGGAGAAATTGAGTTTTAGAAAAACCAAACAAACTCCTATTTTAATATGATCTTTTCCAGTTTGATTTTACTAAATTATTGTAATCTGTATAAATTTGAAATGTTTGCACACTATGGAATATATATATATTTATATATATATATATATATATATATATATATATATATATATATATATATATATATATATATATATATATATATCGATCGGATACTCAATGGGACTGTCAGTAAAAATCATTATTAAATAGGTAGGCTACATGTAGCTTAAATACTCACTGTATTTTTATTAATGTAATTGGTTAAAATCATTTGTGTGAAAAATTTGTTTGTTTTTATCTTATCGCCTCCCTCGTAGGTTTGATATTTTGAAGTGACGTGAAACGTAGAATTAAGTTTGGACAGCCTATTAATAATAATAATAATAGTTTTATTTCCAATTTTGGATCCAGAGGGCATACTTTGTAAGTATTGTTTTGTCTTCATTGGACATTAACCAGATAAATTTGTCTTTCTTTGTTTATAAAAGTATAAAATTTTTGTTAAGTTTTGAGACATAATGGAAAATAAATTTCTTTCTTCTCTTTATAATGGACAGTCAGTAAGAAAGTGACATTCATCTTCTACACAATTTTGGTTACATAATAAACATGTCCTTTTGTTTCTTTCTAAAGGAATTCTTTGACCAGTACTATTTTTAAAAAATTCATATCTACCTCTTTCAACTCGTAAGTCGTGTGCACTTTTTCTGAATCTACAAAGTGTTTTTCCTATTTCATGAGATTGAATAAACATATATGTTTCCATTGTAAAATTTTCTTTATACAAAAAATAAGTATCAAGTTTTCCAGAGTTCAGTTCCTTTTCACGTTTAACTGTCCAGTAATTTAAGAAGTGTTTTCTTAAATGTTACTTAACTTGTTGTTTAAAACATGTGGTTGTACTTTTTACATACAGATAGTGAAATGTTAATTTTCTTACTAAAATAGACTACGCTTTTGTACCAAAAGTTTACATTGTATAGACAAAGATTAATAGTTTCTTTATATGCATCATAGGCGTCGGAACCGGGGGGGGGGGGGGGGGGGGGGGCTAGGGGGTGCTTAGCCCCCCCCCCCCCACTTTTTTGCAAAGTTAGACCTAACCATAAGGCACTTAGCATCAGAGCAAACAAAAATTGTCTTATATTTATATATAAAAAATTGAAGTATCAGGAAGCTGCCCCCCCCCCCCCCCCATTTTCGGTAGAATGTAAGGAATTGATATGAAGATAAAGAAATATTAGGAGTGATATTGAAAATTGCAGTTATAGGTATACTAACCCCCCCCCCCCCCCCGGATTTTGAATTTCATAATTTTGGGAGTATATTTTTTTGGCAGATAAGATTTTTTATTTAGTTATACTACACTACCCCCCACCCCCCACCCCAACGGATTAGGAATTTCATTAATAAATATATATTGTCTCACTTTCTCATTTATGTAGTTTAGTGGGCTCTATATATTTGTAAAAAAGGAGAAATTCGTGTCGTTCTTTGAATCTTACATATGTAAAAGTTATAGTTTTACCAGTTTTAACTTTATTTTTTAAATTGAATAGTATCACTAAATAAGTGGGACATGGTAATTTTTTTTTTGACGTTGTACTTATGACGTCAAATACGCGAAAACATTTTTCGGTAAAGTAATCAGAAACATGAAATTAAATAGCAAAAAATCTAACGAGAAAACATATATTTTTTTACATAAATAATGTGTAAATCATTTTCTCTTTACGCATAGAAACATTTAACTCGTCTAAATTGTTTAAAAGTTATTTGCAATTTCTCAAAATATCTGTATCTTTATTAAAATAAAGATCAAAAGATACATTTGAACATTAGAAAAGCGTCAAAACAGCACCGCAAACAATACATGTACTAAGTTTGAGGCGGTATTGCATTACAAATAGCATAGGCAAAGTTGATAAAAACTATATATATTATAATGAATTGTAAATCCTAATAATTATGTTTAGGCTAATATTTCCTCGTGAGATTTTTATGAGGTGAACCCGCTAACCACTTTAAATAATCCCAGGCTGAGAAAGAATATATTAAAATTCTGCACCAGAAACCATTTCTCCATCAAGAAGAAAATTATAACACCCCCCTCCCTTGTTCGGGATTTTTTTTTTTTGTATTATTATTTCAAAGATCTTTTTTTAAGCTGAGAAAAAATTTATGAAAATTCTACACCAGAGACAATTTGTCCATTGAAACGATTATTAATACTTAGCAGAATCTTGTTATTTATGTCTCTGCTTTTTTTAAACAGGGAAAAAGGAAAAATAGTTGTCAGCTATCGGTGATTCGAACCGACGACCACAGAATTTGTTATCCAGTGCTCTTCCACAGGGCTATCTACGCTATTGCTCATAGTGTGCAATTTATAAGAAAAAGGTGTGTTAATCACAGTTCACTGACTCACTGATATTAACTCACTTCACAGTCAATTTCACCGACCACGTGACCAGTATTTTGAAGCCCGCTTTCTTCTGAGCATTTAATTTTAGTTATAAATCGTTGATCACAGAGGGTGGAGGTGACAATTGCGGTCGCAGTCTCAGAATTTCCCGCCAAAGAAAGTCTTCATTGTCTTGAAACTTTGTACATCGAATCAGGTATGCATTAATGTAAACTAATACTTTCTTTATATGCGTATGTTAGTTTTAAGTTGTTTTTAATTAATGAGAAGCTCTTAACAATCTTAAACCCCCCCTTAAACTATCGGCTTTGTCTGATATTAATATCAAAAGATGGAATAGTATTCTCGTATTCAAGGGCGTCGGAGAGTATTTCATATTGGGGCGGCGAATTCGATAAGGTCCGCCGAAGGAGGGGATGGGGGAGGTGCATGCGCGGATCCAGAAAGTTTTTCCAGGGGGGTCCGAATTGAAAGTAGGGGGCTACACTTCATTATTCATCAGAAATCTTGACAAGCAAAAAAAAAAAAAAGTCTAATTTCCCAAAATCATGATCCGTTGGGGGGAGGGGGGGGGGAGTAGTATACCTATAACTCGAAAAAAAATTGTACCTGTCAAAATTTTTTTATCCCATGTACATGAAATTCCTTATCCGTGGGGGGGGGGGGGGACAGAATATGCAATTTTTTCAATATCACTCTTAATATTTCCGCTTCCTACGCCTTTCCAAAACATATAGCGTTTTGTGTTTTTCCGGGGGGGGGGGGGGTCCGAGTCATATTTGCGATAATTTCACTATGTAAATTTAATAATATATGTAAATTTAATAACTTCTCATTTTCCAGGAGGGGTCCGGACCCCCCCGACCCCCCCCCTCTAGATCTGCGCATGAGGTGAACACGATTTAAATAATTGAAATTAAGATAATAAACAGTATCTATACAACTAGGGTGATTTCACCTTAGATCGGCACCCTTGGATTTTTCCCTTTGATCACGCATCAATTATAGTCCAGATATAAATAAAACTTGCTTTAACAGTTACAGGTTTTCCTCTTGCTTAATTATTGGAGAAAAATAAGTGAAAGGATAAGTCTAAGAAGAGCTAAGAAAAGCAGAAGCCATGGGTTGAAGTCGGCGCCAATCAACGTTGGATTCCAAGTATTTTTTTGGTCAGGATGTTTTTCTTTATATTATTTCCTTTTCCCCTCCCCCTCCCCCCCCCCCCACCCTCCTCCCATTTTGGTAAGGGAATTCTATTCACTGGTCTCTGGTTAGTGAAATAGAATTTAGGTTAGGGCTAGTAGTAATAACCCCCTGTGCACTTGGTTTAAATTTCATGTTCTAACCTATTCTCAATTTCTACTTGCGTTGAATATTCGATGCTACCCCGCTTGTGTAGCATTGGAATATTTAGCCGACAGGATGAAGTCTAAGAAGAGCTAAGAAGAGCAGCAGCCATTGGTTGAAGTCCATGTCAATCTACGTTGGATTCCAGCTATTTTTGGTCAGTATGTTTTTCTTTATATTATTTCCTTTTCCCCTCCCCCCCCCCCCCCCGCCCCCACCCCACTCTCCTCCCATCTTGGTTAGGGAATTCTATTCACGGGCCTCAGGTTAGTGAAATAGAATTTAGGTTAGGGCTAGTAGTAATAACCCCCTGTGCACTTGGTTTAAATTTCATGTTCTAACCTATTCTCAATTTCTACTTAACGGTAAATATTTGATGCTGTGCAACTGCAGTAGCAGTTGCACAGCATTTGAATATGAAGCCGTCAGGATGTAGTCTAAGAGGAGCAGCAGCCATGGGTTGAAGTCGACGCTCATCAACATCGCCACCCTCAACGTTGGATCCCAGCAATCATCTGAATACGAACCCGACAGGATGAAGTCCTAGAAGAGCAGCAGCCATGGGTTGAAGTCGACGCTCATCAACATTGCAATCCTCAACGTTGGATTCCAGCAATTTTGGTCAGTATGTTTTTCTTTACATTGTTTCCTTTTCCCCTCCCCTCCCCTCCCCCTCCCCTCCCCTCCCCACCCTCCTCCCATCTTGGTTAGGGAATTCTATTCACGGGCCTCTGGTAAGTGAAATAGAATTTAGGTTAGGGCTAGTAGTAATAACCCCCTGAGCACTTAGTTTAAATTTCATGTTCTAACCTATTCTCAATTTCTACTTAACGGTAAATATTTGATGCTGTGCAACTGCAGTAGCAGTTGCGCAGCATTTGAATATGAAGCCGTCAGGATGTAGTCTAAGAGGAGCAGCAGCCATGGGTTGAAGTCGACGCTCATCAACATCGCCACCCTCAACGTTGGATCCCAGCAATCATCTGAATACGAACCCGACAGGATGAAGTCCTAGAAGAGCAGCAGCCATGGGTTGAAGTCGACGCTCATCAACATTGCAATCCTCAACGTTGGATTCCAGCAATTTTGGTCAGTATGTTTTTCTTTACATTGTTTCCTTTTCCCCTCCCCTCCCCTCCCCCTCCCCACCCTCCTCCCATCTTTGTTAGGGAATTCTATTCACGGGCCTCTGGTAAGTGAAATAGAATTTAGGTTAGGGCTAGTAGTAATAACCCCCTGATAACTTAGTTTAAATTTCATGTTCTAACCTATTCTCAATTTCTACTTAATGGTAAATATTTGATGCTGTGCAACTGCAGTAGCAGTTGCGCAGCATTTGAATATGAAGCCGTCAGGATGTAGTCTAAGAGGAGCAGCAGCCATGGGTTGAAGTCGACGCTCATCAACATTGCCATCCTCAACGTTGGATTCCAGCAATTTTGGTCAGTATGTTTTTCTTTATATTGTTTCCTTTTCCCCTCCCCTCCCCTCCCCCTCCCCTCCCCTCCCCACCCTCCTCCCATCTTGGTTAGGGAATTCTATTCACGGGTCTCTGGTAAGTGAAATAGAATTTAGGTTAGGGCTAGTAGTAATAATCCCCTGTGCACTTGGTTTAAATTTCATGTTCTAACCTATTCTCAATTTCTACTTAACGGTAAATATTTGATGCTGTGCAACTGCAGTAGCAGTTGCGCAGCATTTGAATATGAAGCCGTCAGGATGTAGTCTAAGAGGAGCAGCAGCCATGGGTTGAAGTCGACGCTCATCAACATCGCCACCCTCAACGTTGGATCCCAGCAATCATCTGAATACGTACCGGACAGGATGAAGTCCTAGAAGAGCAGCAGCCATGGATTGAAGTCGACGCTCATCAACATTGCAATCCTCAACGTTGGATTCCAGCAATTTTGGTCAGTATGTTTTTCTTTACATTGTTTCCTTTTCCCCTCCCCTCCCCTCCCCCTCCCCCTCCCCACCCTCCTCCCATCTTGGTTAGGGAATTCTATTCACGGGCCTCTGGTAAGTGAAATAGAATTTAGGTTAGGGCTAGTAGTAATAACCCCCTGAGCACTTAGTTTAAATTTCATGTTCTAACCTATTCTCAATTTCTACTTAACGGTAAATATTTGATGCTGTGCAACTGCAGTAGCAGTTGCGCAGCATTTGAATATGAAGCCGTCAGGATGTAGTCTAAGAGGAGCAGCAGCCATGGGTTGAAGTCGACGCTCATCAACATCGCCACCCTCAACGTTGGATCCCAGCAATCATCTGAATACGAACCCGACAGGATGAAGTCCTAGAAGAGCAGCAGCCATGGGTTGAAGTCGACGCTCATCAACATTGCAATCCTCAACGTTGGATTCCAGCAATTTTGGTCAGTATGTTTTTCTTTACATTGTTTCCTTTTCCCCTCCCCTCCCCCTCCCCTCCCCTCCCCACCCCACCCTCCTCCCATCTTGGTTAGGGAATTCTATTCACGGGCCTCTGGTAAGTGAAATAGAATTTAGGTTAGGGCTAGTAGTAATAACCCCCTGTGCACTTGGTTTAAATTTCATGTTCTAACCTATTCACAATTTCTACTTAACGGTAAATATTTGATGCTGTGCAACTGCAGTAGCAGTTGCGCAGCATTTGAATATGAAGCCGTCAGGATGTAGTCTAAGAGGAGCAGCAGCCATGGGTTGAAGTCGACGCTCATCAACATCGCCACCCTCAACGTTGGATCCCAGCAATCATCTGAATACGAACCCGACAGGATGAAGTCCTAGAAGAGCAGCAGCCATGGGTTGAAGTCGACGCTCATCAACATTGCAATCCTCAACGTTGGATTCCAGCAATTTTGGTCAGTATGTTTTTCTTTACATTGTTTCCTTTTCCCCTCCCCTCCCCTCCCCCTCCCCTCCCCACCCTCCTCCCATCTTGGTTAGGGAATTCTATTCACGGGCCTCTGGTAAGTGAAATAGAATTTAGGTTAGGGCTAGTAGTAATAACCCCCTGTGCACTTGGTTTAAATTTCATGTTCTAACCTATTCACAATTTCTACTTAACGGTAAATATTTGATGCTGTGCAACTGCAGTAGCAGTTGCGCAGCATTTGAATATGAAGCCGTCAGGATGTAGTCTAAGAGGAGCAGCAGCCATGGGTTGAAGTCGACGCTCATCAACATCGCCACCCTCAACGTTGGATCCCAGCAATCATCTGAATACGAACCCGACAGGATGAAGTCCTAGAAGAGCAGCAGCCATGGGTTGAAGTCGACGCCAATCAACGTTGGATTCCAGCTATTTTTGGTCAGTATGTTTTTCTTTATATTGTTTCTTTTCCCCCTTCCCCTCCCCCCCCCCACCCTCCTTCCATTTTGGTTAGGGAATTCTATTCACTGGCCTCTGGTTAGTGAAATAGAATTTAGGTTAGGGCTAGTAGTAATAACCCCCTGTGGACTTGGTTTTAATATTATGTTCTAACCTATTCTTAATCTCTACTTTTCCGGTAATTATTTAATGCTGCCTCCCCCTCCCCCTTCCCATCTTGGTTTCGGGAATAAGGGCTTTTCGATTTTTAATTGAAAAGACCTATTGTTTTCGTTTTGTTATATTATTATTATTCTTCTCGACAAAGTTTCGTCGGCTATTTTTTGAAAACATTGTTATTCTTGTAGCAATCATTTATTTCTCCCGTATCTCCCTTTTTGGACTTCCGGTTTTTATACTTCCGGTTTACACATGCAAACTACAAAATATTAAAAGGACCCTTGTATCTATTTTATTTTTTTAATATAAACTAAGAAATTTTAGAATTAGATATTTCATGCTATGATGAACAAAATCATAAGCAACAACTTCTTTCTATCGCTTACCATTTTCAAGATATTGGGCTTCAAACTATGAAGGAAGGGGGATAAAAAAAGTAAAAATTGAAATAACCACCAAATTTCTAAAGTAAGATATGGGAAATGTTAAAACTGTCATAACTATCAAATATTTTAAGTTTTATTCAAAACAATTGAGAACTTTCAGTTTTATAAGTTGATAAAAAATCGTCTATAGGAGTTTTAATGTTAAACTGAATTCACACGTGCCACGTTTTCTCAAACAGTTTTCAAGCAAAAGGCGTTGAAGAATTTTTAAAAAAAATATTTAAAAAATATGATTTTTCTGACATTTTAAATAAAAAAGGGAAAAGGAGATGTCAAAAAGCCCTTACTTTTTGTTGAAGACAAAAAAAGTTCTAGTTCTACTTGTAATACTCTGTGCATTTTGGAGATGATGTAGTGGTTAAGTTAAATTTAGGTTAGGTATAGTAGTATTGGTATTTACCCCCATGGACCCTGCCACTCCCTGATTCTTGTCTTGAGTTGTTTAATTTCATGTTTTTTTTCAATATTTGATTTCAATTTTTACTTTTCGGTAAATATTCAATGCTGTCCTGTGTCGGTGGACATTGCGATTGAATTGAAATTTGTGAAATTTGAATGTGAAATGGTTGGTGATCATCATCATCATCATCATCATCATCAGCCTGATTCCAGCTTCTTTTTGGGAGTGTTCCCAATGGCAGTGATTCAGGCATCTGATTTAGATGACGACAGCATTAATGCCAAGAGAGTAATGGTGAATTGTCAATCATTAACGTTTCCAAAAATATGGATTTATTAATAACAAAGAAGAATAAAACATACTAAGGATTTCATTGAAAGTCATTTCTGCCTTAAGTAAGGAGATACTCACTGATGATGTTAGCAAGAACAGTTGGTGGAGGACAACTAATATTTACATAATCAGTTGGAGGAGGACAACTTATATTTACACAATGAGTTGGAGGAGGACAAACTCAACGGGGGTCAAATAATGTTCTACAGCATCCACACAAAGAGCTGGAGGAGGGAAAACATAAAGGGGGGCCAATGATGGACTACAGCATCCAAAGGATGTCAACACAAAGAGTTGGAGGAGGATAATCATAAAGGGGGGCCAATGATGGACTACTGCAACAAAAAGAATTGGTGGAGAGCAACATAAAAAGGGGGGTAGCAACGATGGACTTCTGCATCCAAACGATGTAACTCAAAGAGTAGGAGGAGGGCAACATAAAGGGGGGCCAACGATGGACTTCTGCATCCAAATGAGTAGGAGGAGGGCAACATAAAGGGGGGCCAACGATGGACTACTGCACCAAGATGAAAGTTAACTTGCAGTGGGGATATAAAACATTAAATGATTTGTGTGAAAACTGGATGTGTAAACATTACTTGATTATGAGTGTACATGTACTTCATTGTTTACAATTAATAAAATGAATTGATGATACCATATATCTGGGGGGAAAAAAGAATTGTTCTACCAGTAATTTTTTATTATTTAAAAAGATTCTAATATCAATTGATTTCTGCATACACAGTATTTCATTCTGTGATTCTTCAAAAAATGTGAAAGTTATATTGTGAAATAATCAGATATATGGTATCAAAGTAATTGTAAATTTAAAATTTAATTAATTTATAAATTTTTGCCATGCTATGTTTTGGTTGTAGGTGCCCCCACAAGCATTGGTTTGACAAATTGTTTTTACAAATTCTTTTGGCATTCAAATTCTTGTGGAGGTTGTTATTTCTTCTAATGAGACGACACAAGTTGGCCAGGGTGAGTAACCTATTTAATCTTCTTGAAATTGAAAATTATTGCAAAATATATAACCATGCATTGTCATCATAAGGTGTAGAAAAACCATCATTTAAAAATGATTTCTACTGGGTTTAAGTCTTTAAGATATTACTTAGGTCCTAATATACTTCACGAAACTTGCATGCATGAATGCTGCATCAGTAGATAGGTACCTCACTACAGCTAGACTTATACTTTTTAAGATACTACATCACAAGATGGCGATTTAAATGTTTTAGTAAACTGTTTATATTGTTCAATTGGGTTGTATATCGTCATAGCTTGATCAGTGGTTAAAGTATTGCATGGGCTTCTGAACTGCAGATCTTGAGTAGCTAATCTGCCTGGAGCTTTTGTTAATGTTTACTGAATTAAATTTTTGAAAATGTAATTTTTCACCCAAAATTGCACATTTTTTCACCGGTTTGACTTAAATACTTCTTATTTATTATGATATCTATCATAATCAAGTAATTTTCTGCTGATTTAGGAAAATATTTCAAGGTGTAGTGTGCCACCTTAAGTGCAAAATGGCTGAGCCTTAATTCTTATATGTTGTGCAGTTACCGTACATTAATTTAATGTTCCTTTCACTTTCATTGTTATACATTTTTAACAATTGTTTAAAATGTTTCAATGTTGTTCAATATCCCTTAATTATACATCAAATACCTTAATTAAAATTTCTTGGAGATTTAAATTATAATTAAATAATTGTTATCCATCAGTGCAAATTTGCATGTGTAATTTTGTAATTTTCTTCCAAATATCCTGCCACTGACTGGATACTTTCTTCTTAAGGTACATAGATATTGTATGATCCTAGTGGAATATTTTTTATCTCACTGAGACAAAGTCGGGGGGAGCTTATGTTATACCCTCAGCATCGGCATCTGGACCTGGTTAAAGTTTTTGGAACAGATCTTGTAACTAAGTCATATACCTGGTACTTGTCCTACTTTCACCAAACTTGCATGGATCATGGTGCATCTAGACCTACTTATGAACTTATCAGACTTGGATGCTGAATCTGGGTCATGAATTTCAGATGCTGAGTGAGGTTACGGTTTTTGGAGCAGGTGCTCTTTGATAGCCATATCGAAGTTACTACTGTTCCTATCTTCAACAAACTTGCATGGATGGTGCGTCTTATGATACTTATGTACTTGACTGGCTTGAATGCTGAATCTTAGCCATATGTTTCGGATGATGGATAATGTTAAGGTTTTAGGAGCAGGTTAATATTTTTGGAGCAGGTGCCCTTTGATGACTATTTCATAGTTTTTACTGGTCCTAACTTCACCAAACTAGCATGGATGGTACATCTTATGATACTGATGCACTTGACAGGCTTGAATATTGAGTCTGAGCCATAGGTTTGGATGCTGCATGAGGTTAAGGTTTTTGGATCCAATTTAAGTTCTTTATAGAGCAAAATGTTTTCTATCACTGTGAACCAACTTTTATTTGCGAGCGAAAATTTTTTGCAATGTTCGCGAGAGTTTTATCATTGTGAATATTAGTCTTTGTTGAATGGTTGTTATAACAATATATGAGTCAATATACATGCAAGCCTTGGTCAAAAATGTTAGTTGTTACAAACCTGTTTAATTAATGGAAGTAAATCGCGAAATAAAGTCTCCGCGAATAAAAGTTGTTTTACAGTATTTTAGAAAAATTAACTAATTCATCTATGATTTTTAAAAATACTTTCCTTAATCTTTGTTCGGAGCTCTTCATTAAAGGAGATTAATATTGTAGGAAAATTGTCACAATTATCTGTCTTAAGGTGCAAATTTAGATCAGGATCGCCCATCATGAAATTCCAGAACTAGGTCATATACCACTATTTTTACAGATGGCACACTTTAACAGTCTCCCTCGTAACATGCAATTGTTGCCTCCAGGACTTTGGGTAAGAAACTGCTTTTTTTCTCCAGGTCTCTGTCAAACTTGATGAACAGCTTCTTCACTACCATTTAACATCTGGATTTTAAGTCATTGCTAAACACCCCCTGTAACTCCTTTTTTTCTTTTTTTTATAGAATGGAATGTTTCATCACTGTACTCTGCTTGGTTGGTGGCACGGAAATGTGATTGCCCAAGATGGACAGGGTCTGCTAGGTGCTCTACCTTCCACAAGGGATGAAGAGCCAGCATGGCATCATCCACTTTTGTGGCATTCATGGTAACATATACTGGACTAGAACATCTTGCAGGCCTGAAGCTCGGTGCCGATATCCTTCCCAATCTCATGTTCCGAGAACGGAGCAGCCGGAGACAGGTTTGCAGTAAATTCCACATGACCGTCAGGACAGTCCACTTCCTTTCCTTTGCCATGCACTAGTCCAGCAGAGTTTGTTCAGCGCAGCACAGGCAAGTGTGTACTTTCTATCTGTATTAGTTTCTACTGCCAGAGAGGAGGCTTGACAGGCATTCTGACCTGGGGTCTTCTGACAAAACATGATGCTGCTGTTTATTCCGTTGAAATGTTGATGACATTTTCAGGGTGTCCTCTTGTAATGTTAACTTCTTTGACTTTTTAGCTCACCGAGACGAAGTCGGGGGGAGCTTACTGTAAACGTATTATATTTGGCGTGTACGATATTTGGCGAAAAATAGTTTTTGAACAAGTTGGCGTGGATTTGAATTAGCGTATTCCTGAATTTGACTATTCTTATACATATATGCATGGCATTTAGCGATAAACTTGATTTAGCGGAAGCCGCATTCCGCCAAAAACGCTAAATAGAATGCACAGCCAAATGTAATACGTTTACTATGCTATAATATGCTATACCCCCGGCGTCGTTGTCGGCGTCCGGACCTGGTTAAGGTTTTTGTTGCAAGTCCTGTATCTAACTTTTTACTTGTCCTATCTTCACCAAACTTGCCTGGATGATGCATCTGGACCTACTTATTGACTTGAAATACTTGGATGCTGAATCAGGGCCATGAGTTTCAGATGCTGGAGGAGGTTAAGGTTTTTGGAGCAGGTTAAAGTTTTTGGTGCAGGTGCCCTTTGATAGCAATTTCTAAGTTATTACTGGTCCTAACTTCACCAAACTTGCATGGATGGTGCATCTTATTATACTGATACACCTGGCAGGCTTGAATGCTGAATCTGAGCCAAAGGTTTCGGATGCTGGATGAATTTAAGTTTTTTGGAGCTGGTTAAAGTTTTTTGAGCAGGTGCCCTTTGATGATTATATCTTAGTTATTACTGGTCCTAACTTCACCAAACTTGCATGGATGGTGTGTCTTATGATACTGATGCACCTGACAGGCATGAATGCTGAATCTGAGCCATAATATTTCGGATGCTGGATGAGGTAAAGGTTTTTAGAGCTGGTTAAAATTTTTGGAGCAGGTGCCCTTTGATGATTATATCTTAGTTATTACTGGTCCTAACTTCACCAAACTTGTATGGATGGTGCATCTTATAAAACTGATGCACCTGACAGGCATGAATGCTGAATCTGAACCATAGGTTTCGGATGCTGGAGGAGGTTAAGGTTTTAAGAGCTGGTTAAAGTTTTTGGAGCAGGTGCCCTTTGATGATTATATCTTAGTTATTACTGGTCCTAACTTCATAAAACATGCATGGATGAGGCGTCTTATGATACTGATGCACCTGACAGGCTTGATTGCTGAATCTGAGTCATAGGTGTCGGATGCTGGAGGAGGTTAAGTTTTTTGGAACAGGTCATATGTTTAATAAATATTAGTACTATTTCGAACTTGCTTAGTTGATTAAACTATAATATAAATGAATTGCAGAGGTAGCTTCAGATGCAGAGCCTGATCTCCATTATCAAGGATGCTAAAAAATATATCTTGGTTATTACTGGTCCTAACTTGACTAAACTTGCATGGATGGTGCGTTTTATGATACTGATGCACCTGACAGGCATGAATGCTGAATTTGACCCATAGGTTTTGGATGCTGTATGGAGGTTAAGGCTTTAAGAGCTGGTGTTTTTGGAGCAGGTGCTCTCTGATGATTATATCTTAGCTATTACTGGTCCTAACTTCACCAAACTTGCATGGATGATGCATCTTATGATACTGATGCACCTGGCAGGCTTGAATGCAGAATCTGAGCCGTAGGTTTCGGATGCTGGATGAGATTTGTTTTTTTGGAACAGGTCACATATTTTATAGATAATAGCTTGCATAGTTGATTTAACTATAATATTAATGAACCGCAGAGGTAAGCTTCAGATGCAGAGCCTGATCTCCATTATCAAGGATGCTAAAAAAATTCTCCTATCTCACTCAATCAAACCTGCTTGATAGATGTGTTTGTTGTTAAATGATATAAAATGATTCCTATAATATAGTATCAGGGGTAGGGTGGGGCCACAATAGGGGGTCAAACTTTTACATAGGAATATATAGAGAAAATCTTTAAAAATCTTCTTCTCAGAAACTTCTCAGCCAGGAAAGCTGAAATTTCTTCGATAGGATCCTTAGGCTGTTCGAAGTTAATTATATGTTTAACGTAACCCACTCACATAGCATACATGTTAACTCTACTGATTTACGCGGAAGTCTACCGCTTTTAAGCTCTGTCTCCCGCCTACCGCTTTAATTAAAAAATCTACCGCTTTTCTTCAAAATACGTTCATTGTTTTGATAGATAGCCATTTTGGAAGCCATTGTGTTCAAAAATCTCGTCAGGTTTGAAATTAGCGCGACTTTGAATCGGAGGCACACAAACGCTTTATTAAGGCGCTTTATTGACAAGTTTTCAAGCATGTGTTTTACATTGAACGATGAAAGAAGCCACTTTCCGTGATTAAATTAGTTACAAGACATGTCGATATTATCCTCGCAAAGGAAAAAGAAGCTTTGCAATTCCACACGTAGCTTGAACGATGACTGAATATATCTTTTAACTTAGCCATAACAATAAACTTGACTTGCAGTTTATTGAATGCTGCATGTAAACATCGTTTTGATACTGGAAAAGAATATACGATTTCCTACTTGTTCTTACTTCTCTTATATGTTAAAATAAGGCAACTTAACCTTTTTTTGAACAAAGGCAATTGTTAAAGTCTCTGCACTCAAATATTTTTTCCTAAAAAAATAGCTTACAGGTAATCAATATAATGGTAAATGCATGCAAACATTTTTATTGCTTGTGTTGATATTACTAAATTGCAAAAGTCTTTTATATTTTAGTTGATATCGTTATATACTAATCAGAAGCCCTTACTACATATGTAGTACATAAAAATCTGTGCTTTGAAATATACGCGAAAAAGGCCGCGCGCGATGCTACCGCTTTTTGTTTCAAAATCTAGTACCTATTTTTCATCACTGGAGGTTAACATGTATGCGCGTAGGTTTATGAGAAATTGTGTATTACAAAAAACAAACGAACTCATATTTCTATATGATCTTTTCCAGTTTGATTTTACTAAAGTATTGCAATCTGTACAAATTTGAAATGTTAAGAGCACATTATGGACTATATACATGTATATATCAGATACTTAATGGGACTGTCAAGAAAAATCATTAATAAAGAGGTATAGCCTAAATGTAGCTTGAATACTTACTGTATCAATGTAAATGCTTAAAATCATTTGTGTGAAAATTTTGTTTTTATTTTATCGCCCTCCCTCGTAGGTTTGGTATTTTTAAGTGACGTTAAACGTAGAATTAAGTTTGGACAGCCTTACATAGTGCTTTACCTGCTCTAATGGTGAGATAACTCGTGTTACGAACGATAACTCCAGGTTATGAAAATCCCGAATACTCTATATGAGATCCATATACCCACAGGAAACCAGACTGGGAGTGAAGTTTTTACACTGTACATCTGTCAGGCTGTCGTTAGTGTTCTTTCCGATATATTATATTTTATTTTATCAAATAAAATAACCAACATGACTACTTTGTAGTCATGTTTTATATTTTATTTGATAAAATGAAAATTTTATTTTATCAAATAAAATATACAACATGACTACTTTGTAGTCATGTTTTATATTTTATTTGATAAAATGAAATATTTTGTAGTAATTAATGTTGTATACATGTATTTATTTTCAAAAAAGGTTAAACAAACTTTTCTTCGCACACAAGAATATTTCTCTACTCAAATCAGCTGTCTATTAAAATATAATTTGTTTAAGATCTTGAATACAAATTTTATAATGTAAAATAATTTTGTCGACGCAAACCATTATATCACTTAATTCAGAGTGTTGGAGATCGCATATTTACATTCCACATATATTTTGCATTTAAAGCTACTGCAGATATAGCACCATAACACAGACAGGGTACTAAAAGGTTATATCACAAGTTTTAATTGTGACGTCACAAACGTTGAACGCTGATAAATATAACGTCACAAGCGAAAATCAAAGATATCACGCTTGTGGCTGTTACTGTGGCTCTTCCATTAATTTGGACTTACCCATAGGATAATACAGTAATTTTGAGGTATATTTCACATTTGCATACAAGGCAAGAAGGTAAAAAAAGTGTAAATATAAGCATTAAATCCTTATTTTTTGAAAGATATAGTCTCATAACTGCAACGGTGTGTGCAAACAAATTTTCATAACGCGCGTTATTTAATTTGTATGCACACACCGTTGCAGTTATGAGACTATATTTATCTTTCAAAAAATAAGGATTCAATGCTTAATTGAACACTTTGGTTTTTGCTAGAAAGTATTTGCTTAACACCCCCCCCCCTTTATCCCACCACACCCAATCAACATACACACAGAAACGTACTTACATTTACGTACCAGGTACATGTATTTGTTCTGGTTTTAGATGTCATTATAGCATTGAATCGTGATTTTTGAAGTATACAGTCTCATAACTGCAGCGGTGTGTGCATACAAATTTTCATAACGCGCTGACGCGCGTTATGAAAATTTGTATGCACACACCGCTGCAGTTATGAGACTATATCTTTCAAAAAATACTGATTTAATGCTTATATTTACATTTTTTTACCCTCTTGCCTTGTCTGCAAAAGTGATCGATTTATTCCTTAAAAATCCTATTCTATCCTAAGGGTAAGTTCATATAAATGGAAGAGCCGCTGTAACAGCCACAAGCGTGAACCTTGATTTTCGCTTGTGACGTTTCATTTAACAGCGTTCAACGTTTGTGACGTCATAATAAAACTCGTTATTTTAACCTTTCAGTACCCTGTGTGTGTTACAGTGTTATAACTGCAGTAGCTTTCCACGCAAAAAAATTTGTATGCACACACCGCTGCAGTTATGAGAGTGTATACTTCAAAAAATCATGATTTAATGCTTATATTTACATTTTTTTTAACTTCTTGCCTTGTCTGCAAATGTGATTCATACCTTATAAAATTTCTATCTTATCCTAAGGGTAAGTTAATATTAATGGTGTCATGTTGTAAATTTTGAATTTACCGGGTGGCAGTAAATACAAAAGTTGCCATGTTGTAAATTTTGTATTTACTGCCACCCGGTAAATTCAAAATTTACAACATGACAATGGAATTAAGAGCAACAGTAACAGCACAAGCGTGAACTTTGATTTTCGCTTGTGACGTTGCAGTTTACAGCGTTCAACATTTGTGACGTCATAATAAAACTTGTCATTTTAACCTTTTTGAGTACCCAGTGATTACTTGTTGCATTTAGAGGCATTTGAAGATCACAGAATTTAATGGAAAAACACAGTAGAATGTAAATATAATCGTTTATATAATTTCATATTAATACGTTATCTAAATACTTAGTTAAAGAAAATAAACCCTTTTCCGAAAGGTTCGCCTGTACCCCGACGTGTGTTATAAACCCTAGGGTGTGTAATAAAATATATCTTATGTTGAGGGTTAAGTATCATTTTTTCATCATTAGAAAGGTGCATGTGATTTATCTTAATTCTGTGATGGATGTATAATTTTTCATTCGTGAGTTATCTTCCACTATTCTCATCCTAAAAGAGGTAAATCGTTTCCATTCAGAATCTTACTCTGCTGGCCATTAATATAAAGAATATATAACCATTTTTTTCTGTGTGATTAACCTAAATACCATACACGTTAAAATTATTTCTTAAGTAGGCAATGTTGAAGGTCCATGCATTCCTAATGAAGTTGGTAATGACTAATTGAATGTAATGCTCTTTTAAAAGCCATGCTTATACCGCGTGTAGTACTGTAAAAAATATGTAAGTAGAAAATGCCTACGTAACCTCAAATTATGCAAATAATATACACTGTAGTTTTGAGGGTTTTTTTTCCTTTAGCATGGCCGGAGACATAAATAAGTAAAAATTTTGATGACTGACCCATGGAATTGTTCTCATTGATAAAACACACGTTCCGCGATGGGGATCTCATTGTGAATATGCAAAATAATTTTAATCCGGAAATTGAAAGTTTACCTGAAAGGTTTACTGTATTTTTAACGAACGAGTTATCTAATAACTGGTATATTATTTGACAATGGAAAAATATAGAGGGGTTCTGAAAGATTATAAATTAGGTTAAGGTCAGCAACGGGAGACGAGTGGCAAACGCATTGCATAGCACAGAGAAAAGCCGGTGGCATGACAGCTCCAAAACAGCTTCAGAACTTGTTTGAAATCGACCCATATCTAAGGAACTTTGAAACGGAAATCAAACGAAGGTAAGATTTGCATCTTTATAGCATGCTGCGCACCTGTCACTTTGCATTCACGTGTTAACCAGTAAAATTATAACTGCGTCCGTGCTCCAGACATGGTCTGATGATGGTGCAAACAAGTAAATGCAAATATTACGAACAGTTACTTGTTTTTCTTGTATCAAAAAATCAGATTAAGACAATCTGCAACTAGTACGATTGAATTACGCAGTTTACGGTTAATTTTTCACAAGTGGTGATTTTGCTGGACCCTTAAATGACAATTGTCCTTTATTTGACCATTTGACATTATTGCCAGGCATAAATCTTTCCTGTAATTTTCACTTGAAAGGGTGGGGACATTTTTTTTTCAAGGAGAAAAGTTTTTAAAAATATCTAAATACTAATACAGACATCTTGATCTGGGGCTTCCTGTTACAAACTATTTTACACAAAAGTTAATTAATAATTTGAAATGATAATTAGATAGACTAAGTATATAATGACTATTATTAAGTCTGTAATGGGATGGGAAAAATAATGACGGACCAGACCAGGATTCCTACTTGGGGGCCCCCTGAATCTCTAGTCAGGTGCTCTAGCTACCAACTGAGGCAGAGCTATCTGGTGCCACTATTCGATCCAATCTGACCGTCACATTCCTATCCCCTTAAAAGGGCGAAGATCACACCCAGGCTCTTCCCCTGGCAGGAGTTAACCTGTTAGTTCCAGGGGTTGGTCATGGGCACCAAATGTAACAATGGTAATTAATGGGATGGGAGAAATAATGACGGACCAGACTGGGATTTGAACCCAGGACCCCTAAATCTAGATTCAGGTGCTCTACCAACTGTGATATCTGGCACCGTATTTGAACCGGTCTGACTGTCACAAGTCAAATTGTCAGATGTGAACTTAATATTAGCCATAGTTTGGAGTTATCTTTAGCTTCCTTCATACACTATAATAATTGCACAGTAATCATAAGCTAATCATAAGCTGTGTACTAATTATGTATATATATATATAAGCCTCCGTTTATATGTGCCACTGGGTTTTTTAAACTTTGACATGCACCAATTGTGTGATCTTGTGTTCAAGAACGAGTATTAAGAGTTGATGTGCGTGAATTTGTAGATTTTTTTTTAAACTGCGAAAAAAAAACCCAGAATTGTGTCTTTTCTTGTGTAGACTCTTAAGATACTTAATAAGCAAATCAAAAAATGAATCAGACATGGCTGAATACAGGGGGTTATTGTACCATGCATAGAAAATACATGCCACTGAGTGTCACATTTATTTATAAAGAAATCCGATGGACACAAAATCTTGAAACATTGATCTTTGCAATGTTTTACAATCACTCTCATTTTATAAAATGATTGTTGCTGAATTGTAGGTATGGGTGTTTCTACGATTTGCAGAAAGCCATTGACCATAAGGAAGGAGGATATGATAAATTTACAAGAGGATACGAATCTTTTGGTATCCATCGGACATCAGACAATGGAATATTCATGAAGGAGTGGGCACCTGGAGCAGAGGGAGTCTTTCTAAGAGGAGAATTCAGTACGTCACTTTGGTAGCCGTCTTTTTGTTTGTTTGGTATATTACATGTATTGATCTTCACTGCTTTTGTTACAGATGTCATAGAATTTGAGAAGTAATGTACTCTATTATATCTTGAATACAGATGGCTGGAACCAGACCCAGTATCCTTTCACACGAAAAGAGCACGGGAAATGGGAGTTAAAGATTCCCCCTAATCCGGATGGCTCGTGTCCTATAAACCACAACAGCAAGATCAAGGTACTAAGATGTTCGATATGTTTAGTAACAAAAGGCTGAGACTCTGATACATTAGATAATGCAAAGGAAGGATTTTAAGGTATTGACAAACATTAAGGTCAAGTTCAATTTTCAATCTGCATTGAGCAACAAGATAAAACGCATTAAGATCAATTGTTTGATTGGGGTCCAACATGATGCCTTATATTAAACTACATTTGGGTAAAATATCATGGTAAGATGACCACAATGGTATGATTTCTGAATTTGCCGAGATCTGACTGAATGTTCGTTCAGGGTTTTACAATGTGCATCATTTAGAATTCATGTAACGTAGGCTATATTGCTATACTCCGTTGTGTTGATCGTAGTTTAGGTAGACATAAATGAATACCCAGAGGGATTGATGCCTTTGTTCTGTTACTAGTTACTGTATCTCAAAATATTTATTATTTAATGTGTTGTGGCTGCAGAAGAACGTTCTCCTGTGTTACATTAATATTTTCTCATTTCAGTTAGTGATAAGAACCAAGTCTGGGGAACTTGTTGATCGCCTTAGTCCTTGGGCAAATTTTGTTACTCAACCGGATGACACCAAAGCATATGATCAGGTCTTCTGGTCCCCACCTCAGGTAAAAAGATGGGGAGGGATCATTTAAAAAAAAGATTTCCTAAGATAAAAAACATTCATGTGACTACTTATATAGACACTGCTGACAAAATTTACAACCTTGTGTGGCTTCATGCACTATTGTTGTATACGGAAATTCTTCTTAATTTATTGTTTTTTATACTGATAGAAATACCAATTTCAACATCCTCGTCCCAAGAGACAAGATGACTTACGAATTTATGAGTCGCATGTGGGCATTGCATCATGGGAAGGGAAAATTGCCACATATAAGGAGTTTGCCCAGAATGTTATACCAAGAATCAAGGATTTAGGTATATACGTTAAAGAAGACCTACCTTAATTTTTATTATGAGAAATAGTTTAAATGTGTTTGATTGAAAACTTTCTTTAATATGTGTTTATTTCATTTTCCGTGTGTGAACAATAAAAACATTGATTTTAATTTTGCAGGTTACAACACAATTCAGATGATGGCAGTGATGGAACATGCTTATTACGCAAGCTTTGGGTACCAAGTCACAAGTTTCTTTGCAGCATCTAGGTGAATAAAGATCTCTTTTAAACTTCAATCTAACATGAAAACGAAATGTAACTGATAATACTATCCTTCGTTTGGTAAATCTTTCAACCGTTTTGCAGCAAATCACAAGAATATAAAATCGCTAATGCTGAATTTTTATCATAGTTTCATCAAGTTAACATCTGCCTTAAAAATAAAGCAAGATTTTTAAATCAATGAGATGTGCTTCTTGCAACCTTACGCAGATATTAATTCCTTGCGTTTGATTAGGAATCTACAGTAATGCATGTGTCTTAATTGTGTTTCTTTCTTCACATGATGATCGGCTGTTATTTGCAGTCGTTATGGTACACCTGAAGAGTTGAAGGAAATGATTGACGTAGCTCACGCCAATGGGATCACGGTTTTGTTGGATATGGTCCACAGTCATGCCTCCAAAAACGTGGTGGACGGACTGAATCAATTCGACGGAACGAATTCCTGCTATTTCCATGAGGGCGGTCGAGGAACCAATGACTTATGGGGTTCAAGGCTTTTTAATTATACAGAGTATGTTTTCTGGGTTTTATTTTTCAGATTAGCAAAAATTGTAGCGGTAGCTGTGCATTTAATCCTGATTATAAATCAATGAGATAAAAAATTACTTTTAAGTTTAGTTTTAAAAAAAAACTTTTTTTTTTTCATGTGTGGGGTACTGATTAAAAGCTGGCTTTCATTAGTTACTCTTGTACAAAAATATCTTATTTGTTTGACAGATGGGAGGTGATGCGTTTCCTTCTCTCCAATCTGCGATGGTGGATTGAGGAATACAAGTTTGACGGCTTTAGGTTTGATGGAGTTACGTCAATGCTGTATCATACTCACGGAATAGGTAGGTTTCCGACGTACTCGATAAACAAATGGGTCGAATTTAAGGTGGTATGGACACCTGTCGTTATTAATGTAGATAAAAATCTATTATAATCAAAATATTTTGACCGGTTAAGAATTTTTCGAAATTTTACAATATTTGACCAAAAATTTGTTTTAAAAAGTTTTTGGAAAGATAAAAATTATAAAAGCCCCAGGGGGATTTGAAATTTATGACTTATAGATTCGTAGGTAACTCTCTAACACATTGCACTACACTGTTAGGTAACAATTTTGGGAAAGAAAAAGATTATGAAATTATAATTTATTTTATTGTTGATTTCAATAAGAAAAACGTCACGTAGAATATGGAGGGGTCCCATACCACCTTAAATTTTTGCACAACTTAGTCATATGGTAAAATAAATCCATTTACCTCTTTGTGTATGTACCTTCAATTACCTAATGTTCTATTATAAAATTTTTATTATAAAATATAATATTGACGTGTAGAATACCAAATTGCTATATAACATACCCTAAAAAATGGTTAAAGTAATTGTACAATAAAGGCAATGAAAATGGAAAGAAAGTTACATTAAATGCAGAGAATTTTATACCATCATAGTCTTGAATGAAAACAATTTTGCATTCTATAATTTCCTGCATTTATGTATGTTTCTGAAGGTGTTATGTTTATTTTTTGAAATGAATACGTGTATATGTGTATTATTTCCTGATGGATTTGTTTTGTAGGTCATGGCTTTAGTGGGGATTATGGGGAATACTTTGGGTTGAATACTGACACAGAATCTCTCGTCTACCTCATGTTGTCCAACCACATGCTGCATACACTGTACCCAGACTTCATGATTACTATAGCAGAGGTAAGATTTAATTTTGCTCTAGGATGGGAGGGGGAGGTAATTTTCCTTGAATGTTAAACAACTTTAAGGTGGTATGGGACACTTCATTGTTTATCGAGATAAACATTAAAACCAAGTGTATTTATCTAAGTAATTTCTTTCCCAATATTGTCACCTAACAGCATAGCGCAGTGGGTCAGAGGGTTTACTACAAATCTGTTAGTCATGAGTTCGAATCCCACTGGGGTTTTTACAATTTTTACCTCTCCAAATATTTTTAATAGCTAATTTTTGGTAAAATATTGTAAAATTTGAAAATTCTTACCCGGTGAAAGTATTTCAATTGTAATGTACTTTAATCCACATTAATATCGACAGATGTCCCATACCACCTTAAGGTTTAAGAAAGTTAATTTTCCTTGAAAAATACTGTAAAAGCAAATATTTTCGTTGGGTCAAAATTTCGTTGTTTTTAAACGAAATAAGATTTCGTTGGCATTTAATTTCGTCATATCGATATCGTAATCTCTTTGTATTCATAAATACTTGGGTTAAAAATTCGTCATGGATTTAATTTCGTTGATTTCTACTGCCAACGAAAATAACGAAATTAAATCCTCAACGAATATTTCTGCTTGTACACTAATTAGTTATTTGTACAAAGTATGAAGTGCCTTGTGACAAAAATAGTTGGATACAAATTCAAACTGAAAAGGATTTTTATGTCCTGTGATATTTGAGGATTCCACAAGATATGGTCAGATCTTAGCAATTTGTAACGGTTTTATAATGACAAATTTTGTGGGTTTTGTTCAGGGAAAATTTTTAGGCAAATATGGACCAACTTATTTTTTGTTTTTTGAAAATCGAATGATTTCTTCTGTTGTGTGTTTCAGGAAGTGTCTGGGATGCCAGCATTGTGCCGCCCTATAGAGGAGGGAGGGACAGGGTTTGACTATCGACTCGCCATGGCCATTCCAGACATGTGGATCAAGGTATGAAGATTTGTGACCAAAAGAAAAGAAAATAGAAATTTAGACTGAATATGTCAATCCAAGAAAATTTAGAAAGATCTGAAGCTACATGTTAAGATAAAAATTGAAATGTGAATGTACTTGCATTTGCAGTTTTTATCCCGATGTCTAATCAGGTCTAGATAATCTTTGATCAAACATCAAGAATGTCATCATGCATTTGAAGAATAAATACTGCGCAGAAATTTTCTTTAACTTGTGCACTAAAGCTTACCTAATTTAGAAAATATTATTTCCAGTATTTGAAAGAGATTTCCGATGACAACTGGGAGATGGGAAAGATCTGTCACACCTTGTCAAATCGGCGGTACGGAGAGAAGTGCATCGCGTATGCAGAAAGCCATGACCAGGCCCTGGTGGGGGACAAGACACTGGCCTTCTGGCTGATGGACAAGGAAATGTACACCCATATGTCCACTATGTCGCCGCCCAGTCTGATCATTGATCGAGGCATAGCCCTCCACAAAATGATCAGACTTATCACCATGGGGCTTGGTGGAGAGGGATATCTGAATTTTATAGGTAGGCAAAACCTTAATTTGTATTGTTGATTGGATGCTGGGATCTGAGATAAAAAAAATCTTATTTCGTTACTTATTTGAAATGAAGGTTACTATACTCTGTCCCGAGTTTTTGCTTCCACCACTTTTTGCTTGATATTTCGATAATCATAAATACTTTTGTACTCAAACTACATTCATCCACTAATATGAAAAATGTCCAGATTATCTGTTTTGAAACGCCCCCTCTACCGCTTCAGCTAGGTTTCAATACACATCCCAAAATAGAAAGTCTACGGGAATTTTGCATTGCATCAGCCATTTTTAAGCCTGGATGATAACGTTGAAAAATTGTGTGAGGTGTCCTGAGTAATTCTGAATGGAGAAAATATGTAAACATTTCCCATTATAAATTTCCATAACAAATTTGTTTTTGTTCCTGTGTACTTTTATGAGTGAAAAATGATAATTTGTCAATGAAGATATCTTGGATATTTTCCCTTTTATCGATTTCAACAGCATTTCTTTCACAGGTATGTGTATTTTTACTAAATATCATCAAAATGTGATGGAAGCAATAACTTGGGATAGACTATAGTATATCAATGATCAATTATTTTGTCAAATCTGTGATGGAAAGAAAAAAGATTCATTAATTTTTTTTTTACTCAAATATTTGCTTGGTTTTATCATTAGTAAAAAACTGAACCTCACTTTACCACATTATTCTTTAGGAAATGAGTTTGGCCACCCAGAATGGCTGGACTTTCCCAGAGCCGGTAACAACTCGAGCTACCACTACTGTAGACGCCAGTGGCACCTGGTGGACGATGACCTACTGCGCTACAAGTACCTCAACAACTTTGACCGAGATATGATGCATCTCGAGATGAAATACAAATGGCTGTGCCATCCACAAGTCAGTATTCAAGCATTTTCTAGTGTTTGTTAAAAAAAAAAAAAATTTATAAAAATATATATGCACATAATTCAATCAAAATCTCCCTCGCCAATTAATTTGTGTAATCATAAATAAGCATATTTGGAGCCAAAGTTTTTAGCTCACCTGAGCTGAAAGCTCAAGTGAGCTTTTCTGATCACCTGTTGTCCGTCGTCCGTCCGTCCGTCCGTCTGTCTGTCTGTCTGTCTGTCCGTCCGTCCGTCTGTAAACTTTTCACATTTTCAACTTCTTCTCAAGAACCACTGAGCCAATTTTAACCAAACTTAATACAAAGCATCCTAGGGTAAAGGGGAATTTAAATTGTAAAATTCAAGGGCCAAGTCCCTTTCCAAGGGGAGATAATTAAGAAAATACTAAAATAGGGTGGGGTCATTAAAAAATCTTCTTCTCAAGAACCACTGGGTCAGAAAAGTTGAAACTTATGTGGAAGCATCCTGGGCTAGTGTAGATTCTAAATTGTTCAAATCATGACCCCCGGGGGTAGGGCGGGGCCACAATAGGGAATCCAAGTTTAACATAAAAATATATAGGAAAAACTTTTAAAATCTTCTTCTCAAGAACCACTGGGTGAGAAAAGCTGAAACATATGTGAAAGCATCCTGGGGTTGTGTAAATTCTAAATTATTCAAATCATGACCCCCGGGGGTAGGGCGGGGCCACAATAGGGAATCCAAGTTTTACATAGAAATATATATAGGAAAAAAGTTTATAAATCTTCTACTCAAGAACCACTGGGTCAGAAAAGCTGAAACTTATGTTGAAGCATCCTGGGTAAGTGTAGATTTTAAATTGTTCAAATCATGACCCCCCATATATAGGGTGGGGTCACAATAGGGGACGAAGTTTTAACTGGGAATATATTGAAAAAAATTATAGCAACAAAATGATCATGATATGGGTGACAAATCATAGTAAATTAGATTGTTGCATTTAAGTTTCGTGTATTTTTAATGTCTTATTACCTCAAATCATGACCCCCCATATATAGGGTGGGGTCACAATAGGGGACCAAGTTTAAACTTGGGAATGTATTGAAAAAAAATTATAGTATTCAAATGATATTGGTGACAAATCATAGTAAATTAGATTGTTGCATTTAAGTTATATTAAGTGTATTTTTCATGTCTTATTAGCAAACAAACACTTGGGCACCAAAAGGAGTTTGTGCATTCTTCGACCCCCCCCCCCCCCCCTTTTTTTTGGTGCAATTTTTGTTAGGGATGAAAATCGTGTGCAGCTGTTAATATCTGTTTAAACCTTGGAATAGAATAAATGTATATTTGAAAGACGGTTTTATATTTCGAATCACACTGTTGTTTGTGTGTGATTTTTTTTTTCTCATTTTACCTTTGTCGCATCGGGTTTGGTATTCCGAATATTACAATTAGGAAATCCGGAATCAAAACGAGGCTCTTTGTTCTACAAACACGTTGCGGTTGCGGTGGAAAGTCAGACGTTTTGGAAGAACACATCCAGTTTTGCTATTGTTTTTAATAAGATACTCTTTTGTTAATTCATTTGTAGAGGTAATATTTTTAACTTGCATTAAACATCGAAGATATTTAATGACAGAGATGTTATCTTTTCAGCTAAAGTGATAGGGGCTCAACAGTCATAAACCACTGTTCAGTAGTCAATCTGAATTAAGTAATGAGTATCGCCGATTAAGTCTGACGATTTTATAAATATATTTATACGTGTTAACGTCTAGATGTGTGCAGATGCCTAATAATCACAAAGCTGTTTTAAAGTATGATACACTATGGAAATTCGCATTGTTAATTTGTATCACGAAACGCTATAAGTTTTCTTTCTTTCCTTAAAATTAGACTGTATATATCTATATTGATGAATGATAATCGAAGGATACAGGTTTCGAAGAAACAATATAATGAGGGTAAGAAGAGAAACATGATTCATGTATTGTAGCTTTATCATTTTGAAAAAAAAGTTTGAGAATAATTGAAGGAATTTACCACAGACTTCTGTTGAACAATAAATAAAAAGACTCATTAGTGTTGTTGTGTTGAATTGTTGCTTTATTATGATGATGTCTAGTGGCAATATTTTTGAAAGGAATGTGTACACAAAATTCAGAGTTAAAAGAAATTATTTTTGAAAATAACATGTATCAAACTATAGCTGCAGATCTGTAGCTCTCTGCAAAAATATATTGATAGACTGGAGAGCTACAGTGCCACCCATTGAAAAAACTATATTTATTGCACACTCAGTTCCTAATTAATTTTTCCAAAATTGTACCTCAATTGCAAAAAAGGAAAAACTTCAAAAAATCTCTTTATCTTCAATCAAGTACTCTCGTACTTGACATATGAACGAAGCATATTGTACCTTTGACATCAAAATGGCAGTATAAATAAGCGAAATGTTCGATGATTACAATATCTGGGTCAGGAGGACTATTAACAAACTATATATGTACAATTATGAGGAATGTATGGTTGTGGAAACAGCCAAAGAATATGTTAGGTATATACAATTAGTAATATTTTGAGATTATAGTTTTGAAATCGGAGAAATAAATCGAGAACAAAGCTCATTTATTGTGCGCAATAAATGTATACAATTTTTTCAATGGGTGTCACTATTAGAAATATATAGGAAAATGCTTTAAAAATCTTCTTTTTAAGAAACACTGGGCCAGGAATGATAAAACTTTTGTGGAATCATCCTCTGGTAATGAAGATTCAAGTTTGTTCAAATCATGACCCCCAAGGGTAGGGCGGGGCCGAAATGGCTCATCAAAGTTTAACATAGGAATGTAACAAAAAAATCTTTAAACATCTTCTTCTCAAGAACCACTGGGCCAGGAAAGATGAAACTTATGAGGAATCATCCTCAGGTAGTGTACATTCAAGTTTGTTCAAATCATGACCCCCAGGGGTAGGGTGGGGCCAAAATGGCCGATCAAACTTTAACATAGGAATATATAGGAAAAATCTTCTTCTCAAGAACCATTGAGACAAAAGATGAAACTCCTGTAGAATCGTCCCCATATAGTGTAGATTCAAGTTAATTCACAACAAGACCCCCAAGGGTAGGGTTGGACAAATAACCTATAAAAGTTTTACATAGGAATATATGAAGAAACCTTATGATATTTATAGGGAATTATCCTTAGGTTGTGTAGATTAGATTCAAGTTTGTACATATCATGACCCCTGGACGGTTTAAATTCAAGCCCCTTCCCCCCCCCCCCCCCCTCTCAGTAAACTTTCAGTTCTGATATGATCTGGTATGTGCTTTTTCCTAGCCAATTGCTCAGGTGAGCGATGTGGCCCCTGGGCCTCTTGTTCTGTATTTACTTGAATCAGGTAAATTCAAATACAACACGTCAGTCTCAATCATGCAAATAATGTCTACTAAGAATTGATAATAATATACAATGTACATGTACTTGTTACAAGTTGATTGTAGTCAGGTTGTTATTTATTATGAATTGATTTTGCAGAACTATATTTCTCGCAAGCACGAGGGAGACAAGTTGGTTGTGTTTGATCGGGCCGACAAACTGGTATTTGTGTTTAATTGGCATCCATCCAAAAGTTATACCGACTACAAGATTGGGGTCAATGTTCCCGGAAAGTATCCTTTTATGAAATGCAAATATTTTTTTTCATTTCACGAAAATTATTTTAAAGAGGAAGCTCTCAAATTTTGCAGGCAAAAACAAGTGCCTTTTAAAGTAAGCTAGAAAAAAGCATTAATGGTATTAAATGACAAAGTACAAATTACTGTAAACATATTATATTTGGAGTGTACAATATTTGGGGGAAAATGGTTTTTGAACAAGTTGGCGTGTATTTGAATTAGCGTATGCCTGAACGTGACTGTTCTTATACATATATGCATGGCATTTAGCGATGAACTTGATTTAGCAGAAGCCGCATTCCGCCAAATAGAATACACGGCCAAATGTAATACGTTTACAGTAAGCAAAATGTAGCAAACAAATGAACACAAGGCAGACCTACCAACGGACAGACAGAATCTGAAGCTTCACTTTGGATACAATGGAATATTCATGTTATTCTACTATTTCGAATTTTGGTAATACGGTAGTTTAAAATTATAAGAGATATTGCACCTGTGGATTTTATGACAAGCAGCAAAATATTGTAAAGAAATTTGATTAGGTTTGTAAGAACCAGTGAAACAAGGCATAACCAACTGCTGCTTTTGAATTTGATTTTCTTAATGAGGTAGATACAAAGTTGTGCTTGACACGGATGCTGAACAATATGGTGGACACAAACGTTTAGATCACTCTGTCGACTATTTCACTGCCAATGACCCCTGGGACAACAGAAGGTGCTCCATGATGGTAGGTGACTCGCCACAACCTATTTCTTTGTCAAAACAGTCACATACATGTACATGAAGTTGATTGGATTGTTGTTATTAAAGTTTGTTTAAAATTTTCTTTGTTTTATAAATGAAGGTTTAAGGTAAGGTTTGCGGTTACAGGGAGATAACTCACAGATTTTCATTGTGATGTAACACAAACTACCCTTTATTTCAGCTATGATGTCAAAATTTATATGACGTCATAATTGAGTTCAGGTTTTTTTTATTTCGCGTTTTTTTTTAGTTTCAATGAAAAAATAACAGGACACAAGCATTTTATCAATTCCCACAAAAACGAAGTCCGCATTATATGGTTTCGAATAGTGTTTAAGAAACATCAGATTACACATATTCTAAGATACGTTTTTCCTGAAATCGGTGGACTTGGAAAGGTTTCAAATGAGATGTTTTCGTTTACATAATACTAGTCCAAAATTTAGACTTTTGTTGCATTTTATTCTATTTTTAGATAGTTCATTAGAAATTTATAAAAATGATTCATAATATAAATAGTGACATTATTTTCGATCATTTTAAGCATAAATAACCCCCATAGTAGTCACATATAAAATCTACATACTTTCACGAAATTGTTTACATTTCATTAACATGAAAATTGGAAATCATGAGTTTTGACCTCTTGTAGTTATTAAAAGAGACGGGCAAAATCATTTGAATTTTATGAGGAAAAAGACCTAAGTGTAGTGAACAAAATGGTATGCAACTTTGGTACAACTTCTAAAAAATGCAAGCCGCAAACCTTACCTTAATAAAGAACGCATGGTAGTATTACAAATTTTTTTTAAAAAACAAGAACATCAGAAATGTATTGAAAGAGCCATATTATTTTACAGGTTTACATTCCATGTCGATCAGCATTTGTCCTTGCCAAAGTAGACTGACCTTGATGACCTTAGGAGTGTGAACAAATCAACTGCATCCATATACCTATAGACTCCACCACTGTACTCTCTACATATAATGTGTACCAGTCAGGAGAGGACAAGACTTTGTGCTGACTGCCTAGTCATAAACAAATCCAACATTTATAGGATTTTTATCAATAGCATCATTTTATGCATTTATTTTGCAAAAGGCAGTGCAGTGTCGGCTTTTGTGATTTATTCACGTCTTCCAGTAATTTATTTAGCTCTTGGATTATTATTAATTTTTTTTGTTGGCCTCAATGTTAATGTGTTGTTATGGTCGCCACTGCATGCAAATGTTGCTAAGTACAATACATGTACATGTAGGTTGTTGTATGTTAATTGATATAACATAAAAATAAAATGTGACTTTTAATATGATTTTTCTTTTTTATAAAGAAAAGAAGTGATCCGATTAAGGCATTTCATAGTAAATTATCAGTATGGGTCATGGGGACAAATACTTGACTGGTCACAAATTTCAAGGATTTTGTAAAACGGGCAGCTTGGAGAATGCGTAAATAAGTAGGCATTGGTTAAGCAATACAAATTGTTTCCATGTTTCTTAGTACTTTATGGTTATGGTTATGTGGAAATAGAAAATGTACTTAACCTCCAGCATAAATAACCATTATTTGGGGCATTTTTACAGTACTTTGTTGAACATGGATTTCTTGCCTCTGCTTAACAATGAAATCCTCGAAAATTGGATCTCGCAAATAATGATGACACCATCGTACTACAAGTTGATGTACAGGGGGTCAAATATGGGGAAGCTCAGATTACATCAAATGGTACAGTTAACAGTGTATTGGTATGTACACTTTCATCATTAAAAATGGGATATAACAGGGCAGTTGTTGTTCATCTAAAAGCCTTTTTAAACCAGTCTGTGCAAGGACACAGACCAGTACAACCAATACAGAAACTATGAAAAGAACACCAAAGACATACTGTTCTGTTTAAGATGGAACTATTTTATTAAACATTTGTATAAAAATGAATGACAGCCTGTGAAAGACAATACATGATTGTACACCTCAACAGGTACTTGTGGACAGGACCGCCTCGGTCCACTACCCCCCCCCCCCTCCAATTTTTTTTCTATAGTTTTTTTTTTATTATTTATTTATTATCATTAACAACCCCCTATATATGTCTGAAGTCGAAAAGTAACAGAAATTTTGCGACTCTGTGGCATTTTATATTCACCTATAAATTTAGGGGAAAGGAGTGTGAATATAAAATGCCACAGAGTCAATATATTTCTGTTATTTTTCGACTTAAGACATATATAAGGGGTTATTAACGATAATAAATGAAAAAAAATAATTAAAAAAAAAACATAGAGAAAAAAAATTGGAAAGGGGGGGGGGTAGTGGTAGTGCATGGTCCTGTCCACAAGCACCTGTGTACACCTCAACAGTCTAGAAATATGATTGTCCTAGCACTTGAAAATGGTATCACAGATAAAAATCACCATAAAAAGCTATTACACTATATGTCCAAGTTTGCTCATAGCTTTGAAAACATTGATATGGATCAACAAATATTGAAAGACTTAGTATGATATACAGAAGTTTTATCTTTGAGAATCTGCAAATCTATTGAATACATATGACTAACAAAGCTTTACAATGTCACACCTGTGCATGATTTCAAAACCATAAAAAATGAAGTGCATATATACATAACAAGATATGTACATAAAAGTCCATAAAAAGTGCACATGACAGAACATCATACACAAGTTACTGAATATTATAGCTCTCACACTGACACAATTAACATGATTCAATACTGAATTCTGTATACATGTATTCCTAATTAAACGTGAGCAATTAATATCCACTTAAAATCTCAACCCTTGCGGATTTTAAAATCTTGCTTGAATTTTTCAAACAGTTTTGAACAATACGAAATCATAACAAAAAATTGGGTGATAGCGATTTTAGATTCTCATGATTTGATACAAAACAGCAAAAAAGTAGATTTAAGTACTCGCGTGAAATAAGGAAATTACAGTACATGTATTCAAAAATAGATGGTTAAAATACTTTTCAAGTATCATATGCATGTATACAAATTATATTCAACTTTCAACATTTCGGCACCTGATGGAATGTAAAATGGCACATGAAGTGTCTGATTATGCTGGTTATAAATATGGTAATTATGGTTATAAATATGGTAATTATAATAATAATGTATAAAACTTGCACATACCTATACATGTGTCATATACAAGGATTTAAACAAAAATTGTAGAATTATGAATAATTAAAAGTCCACATATATAAAAATTTTAATAACATATATACTTCTTTGGTTGTTCAAATGTCACTCAAGTTACATGTAAATGCATAAAATACCAGTAGCACCTTCTTCTAGTTTTGTGTAAAGAAAATAAAAATCAAAGATCTTTTTCGTCAAATAAATTTGACTATACCAGTTGAACTAGATTCCCTACTCTAAGTCTGGCTCCTTCAGCATGTGCATCATTTCTTACATGTATTCCAAATGGAATCTGAAAAAAAAATCACAAATCAATACAAATGCCACTTTAAAGTGGTAAATGAAGCAAACGGATATTTAATACCCATGCATATTGTTTGACTACAAAAAATACATACTTTACCACCAGCATAAATAGCCAATTTTACAGTACACTTATTAATAGATTGACCTGCATGCTCATTGAAACCTAACCTAAAACTGTCGGGGATCATAAGAAACCTAACCTAGAACTGGTGGGGATCATAAGAAACCTATTTTGTGCTCAATAATAAACATATGTAGTATTTGTCTGAACCCTCCTCATACGGTATAGTACTGACCTTTCTCCCCCTGCTAACAGCCAGGGTCCTGAGTGGTTCCTTGCTCCTCTGTCCTGTTTCCTGGTCCAGACAGATCATCTGGCAGCGAGTACATCCGCCTTGACCCTGCATGAACAATTAGGTCAAAGGTAATTTATTTCTCAACATGTTCTGTATCTAAGGAAACACTGTCTCTAACTGCTCCATTAATAATTTGGTAGGTTGTTGAAATGTTCACCTACCATAAATCTGTGTTGTCCTATCTGAATTTGCTCCCAGCTGTCCTCCTCATAACCAATTCCACCATCAACAATCAAATTAGCTCGGAAGCGATGAACCAGATTTTCTAAATCTGATATAAAAAAAAAAATAGCAATTTTTAAAAACATACCTAAAATTTTCAAAAAAAACTATTCCTTTAGTTTAAGACTGACTGTACACAATACCTATTTGTTCTCCAGCCTCATTTTCATTACTCTGCCTCTCTTTGATTTTGCTGAGGAGCTCCTGTACACTTGGTCTGGAGATCAGAAGATACTGGGACTCGTTTGATAATGATAAATTCTCTTCTTTGGTCATATCTGCAAAAATATCATTACGAAAAACAAAGAAACCAAAATATATCAATCTCTAAATACAGTAGTTTAAGTTTTCCCTGCCTTGCAATTACATTCAGTCATTTCATACAGTCATATTGGGAAAAAAAAAACCCAGCTACAACAAATACCATTTTCCTTGTCCTTCAGCTTACTGGTCCTTATGTGGTCGTTATTTTGCTGAATGAGGCGACATCCAGGTCTCCCTAAAGCTTCACTGATCCAATCGGACACATGATCACCACAGTCAGTCCCAAGCACTCTGGAGAACAATAATACTATTATACAAATCAAACTACCGGTAGATGTCAAAGAGTGAAGAAGATTTTTAAAGAATCAGTGATCAACCCACCCCTAGCTCCAGAACCTCCTATCCCAGTTTTGATAGAAGCCTTGCTCATCCTAACAATGCATCTCACTTTACAAATACTGTTAACGTACTACATTTGGCTGTGTATTCTATTTAGCGCTTCTGGCAGAATGCGGCTTCCGCCAAATTAAGTACATCACTAAATGCCATGCACATATGTATAAATTTTTTAAATAGTCACATTCAGGAATTCTCTAATTCAAATCCACACCAACTTGTTCAAAAACTAATTTCCGCCAAATATCGTATACGCCAAATAAAATAAGTTTACAGTACTTGATACCAAATACTTTACTGGTAACCTTAGTCTCTTACCTGTCGCCACATATTTTACTGGTACAGGACATTGCTGCATTGCTGTGGGAATCTTTCGCTTCTCTGTATAAAGGAATGGTCACAAGTTTCATATCTGTAAATCAATGAAAAATGTTGTCAGATTTCATATTCCTGCTTTTTCTCTTGTGGATCATGGTATATTTTTCAGTGTTAAGATAAATATCTGTAGAAATGTTCAGTTTAAAAAAAAATGAGTACAGTTCGAGTTTGCACACTTTTGCGCAGCGTATCATTTGCATTGTGACGTCATCTTTTTGCTTGGTTGACGCCTTGGCGTTATGGTTTCAAATGCAGATATGCAGTGAAATTTGCCGAAAATAGCTCGTTTGAGGCGTAAAATTGATATTATACTGCAGAATAAACATAAATATCTTGAAGTATAAGCTATATTTGGGCTCGGGTCAAAAACGTGAATAGGGTTCAGCAAGCCTAGTCCTCTGTCATGTTTTCTTACCGGCACCCAAATATAGCAATACATGTATAGCTTAATACATATATTTCAATATTGTAACCTTATATTTTATACTTATGACTCTTAATATGTGATGCTATATATATTTTCATTACTCAAATATGTCTGAATGTTTTAATAATACTATGAAGATCATTATTTTGGCCATTGTCAAATAAAATAATTGCCATTATTTGACAAATCTGGGAAATTGGGCATGCAGTAAAAATTTGATAAGACCCCTGGAACAAACCAGGAGGTAAAAGTTTTTTTTATTTGATTATTTGATGCCTTTTAGCAATAACTCATATATGGAAAAAAAAAATCCCTACGGCAGAAGTTTAAAAAAATTGTAAAAAATATGCAAAATTGATACATTTCAAGCAAAATCCCATAGGGTCCTATGTTAAAAACTAACAAATTTTGAGAAGACCCCCTAAGCAAACGATGTGGTAAATGTTTTTATCTTAAAATATATTCGTAGAAATTCATGTAAAAAATTTCATTCAAAAATATAGAGCATAACAAATTAGACCCGGCCTCGTTACATCTGTACATATGTCTTGTTGAGGTGTGACAGGGGTTACCTTTGTAGCTGAGTGTCAACGTCTGCTGTACCAGATCAAGGGAGGGTTTAATTAGACAGAGTTTGGGCTCCCTCTTCTGACTTATAGCCACTCCATTCTCTGACACGATCATCCAGTTCCTATCAAACAGGAGGCCCCTCGGTCCGATTTCCCACTCAGATACCTACATTGTACGAACACCAAAGAAAACACTCATTGTATCACTTAATATTAGTTTGCTAAATGTATCATTTAACGTTTATATGCTTAAACTTGGAAGAAATGTGTACTTGTTAGTGAGAAGTGCAAAGAAATCTACTCACCATAAAGGCAGCACACGATTTGACGGGGTACAAGCAGACGTTGGTCAAAATAATGACATTGTCCAAACATGGTGAAACGGTCGTTGCCATTTGCGACATACCATACAGACCAATGTTGGTGCGTTCTGGGCCTCTATTATCGGTATCCATGGTAACGCTGTCTTTTAATTCGTTACTCTTCATTCCCACTTTGACTTCATAGGAATTTTCACATTTATCTTCAAACTGCACTTCATCCCATTTCTCTGTAAAGGCAGGCTTTGGATTGGCTGTCTCCAGAAAGTTCTCCACAATGAATTTGAGGCAGTGCTTGGCATCTCGAAGGGTAGACATGTATCCGAAGGAAATCCTGACGGACCCTGTTGGGCGGCCATTGATTAGATCCCTGTCGTCTCCACAGACATGACCAGCCTGAAAACATTGGTCATTCAAGTTAGCAGGACATTTCGGGTTATTATTTATTTTGATTTCCTGGCAATTTACTTCAACTGTCCAGCCATACTTTGAAACTATATGAAACATTATATTCTACAATGGTTAATTTTTAACCACTTCTGAAAAATAAGGAATAGTTGAAACAAGGTTATAGAAGAAAAAAATTAGAAAAATTATATCACTATAGAATTGCTCTCACCTACATGTACATGTATCTTTGTTTGAAATTTGATGTTTTGATGAAGTGTGATGGGTGGACAGAAGATCAGAAGACAGATAATCAGAAGATAGAAATACATAGGACAAACGACAAACATTTTATGCTCTGCAATACTCATGCATTGTTGAGAACAAGTTTTGTGAGTTTTTTGGAGGGGTGGGTGGGGGGGTGGGTAAGGGAATGTTTAAGTTGACCTGTAGGTTTGTCTTGATGTCCTCTGAGGAGATATTTAGAAACATCTGACAAGCTCCAATATTGCAGAAACAGCCAGTTCTGAGGTGAATATTATACAACTGTGCTAGTCTGTCCACCTGAAATAGAGAAGTAAAAATCACCTCAAAATGATACCAAGATGTTAACATATGTACCAAAAACATGTTATATTGAGGATGCAGACTTAAATTTAACAAGGTTGAATCTAGCTTGCGCATTTATGTTGTAGCATTGTCTCAAAATTGGGTACCCTATTCTTATCATGCATAAATGTGCAAGATTCAACTTTTTTCTCAACAAATGGTTGTAGAGTGGACACCAATGACCCCTTTTATATTTTTTCAGATTTTTAAACCTTCAAGTTATTTAAGTCTGCAGCTGCACTGTTCTAAGTGATTAACAAACTAAACATTTTTCTGTACTTGTGTAAGCAATTTGCAAACAGCACATAAAACCTTATATTTATTGCTTTTGTATCTTTTGACAACAATATTGGTCAGTTTTTGGCACAAACAAGTCACTTAAATGTTTTCATTTTGGTCCACATGTGTTCAAGAAGGCTGGACACTCCCCTTAAAAAGAAGAAACTCCTTGTTTACAAGTTATTCCCCTTTTAGCACTCTCTCTTACTTCTGCAAATCCGATGTAGTCCCCATTTGCTCGAAAAAGATTGAAGTTTACAACTCCTCCTTGGGTTTCTGGGTCCTTGAAATTCCCATTGGTGTATATTTCTGCTACATTTACCCCATTGCTGTGGCACAGGTGAGCAAGTTTATGATGAAAATATTTAGCGATGTAAAATGTGTGTCCTGAAATTCTTTCCATGCTACCTATGTAAGAAACAAAGAATTAAATGAAATGGAACGGCAAAAAGAAGAGAAATTGATAATCATTAACTTTTTTGGTTTCATTATCTTTAATACAATTAGTTTTCCTTGCTACACTTAATGCATCATTTATGACACTAGCATCTCGTATCGTTTTATGATGAGAAAACAGATCTGATAGAGCAACCAGCATGGCACATAAATAGCGAAAAGATTGATACTCAATTATCCGAGACCCCACAATGTATATTATTCAGTAATTTACTACCCAGATAAAATGCAACCGCACATTTTGGAAAATCAGAAAACACTTGAAGACAATGATAATGGACACCACACAATTAAAATTGGCCATTACTGATTGTCAAAATAAGAGGGACAGAAATTCAGGCATTCAGATCAATGGCTATCAATCTCTGTTTGATCATAATTGAGTCATGAAATGAAGAATTTTGATTGCTACCTCCAATTTTCTTCAAGGCATCCAAGCCATGTCTCACGGCAATTATGTCTAAAAATGGAATTGTGCCATCCTCGAACCTAAATAAAAAAAAAAGAAATAAATACCGTACATGTACAAAAATCTTTCAAAATCGATTTTCATCCATGCATCATTCAAAACTACCTGATAATTTCAATTTTTAAACATGTTTTGTCATTTTCTATTGTTTAAAGACATCATTAATTTTTATTCTCACTCAAACTCAAATAAGCTGGTGAATTCGAATGTAAATCAATTCCTCATCAAAACACAATGCCATGATGTTGTCATTTTTCAATACACAGAGATAAACCAAATAACTAAAGGTTGATGATTATTTGCATATGACTTTTTGTACATCAGCAGTTCCTCAAATATCAACCTGTTTTCATTAAATATTGAGCTGTTATCTAATTCAGATCAGTGCACTATAGCTAAATGTATTCTACTTGATTTTTCTAACTGATACTAGAGAACAGACACCTTCTCTTCTGCTGCTAATTCTACTATTATGGTGAAATAGGCATGTATGGACATCTCCACAAAGGGAATAACACCATGGGGTCGAGCCATCAAGAAAATCAATGCCAGATTTCTCTTTTTTTTTTTTTTTTTTCTTTTTTGAAATGTTAAAAACCCCTGGTTTAATCAGTTCCCTGGCTAAAGCTACAGGTGACCAAATGTTCAATGACAACTTGGTTATTTCATCGCATGGCTTTTCGCCATGCAGAGTAATCTAACAGAGTTTCCCTCACACTAGCAATGGGGTTTATTGATCTGAAATTCCTTTTCATAGAAGCTACAAGATTTATGCGTTTATGAAGAAAATGCACATAGTCCGAACCTTCTCAGCTGAGAAATGAGGATTTTTTGAATGAATGCGTTTTTCCAAATGATTTTTACCCTAGCTGCAACTGAAATGCGATTTTGATTTAAGAAGCAAAATTAGGAAAAAATATTCACGTACTGACTATTGGTGCATGAATATTAAAAATAAGTTGAAAGTTAACTTTGATTATGAATCAACAATTTTTTTTAAATTATTGATTTTAATTTTAATTCAATATATTGACATCACCATGTTGGCATGCAGTCAAGATAACATGATAAAGGACTAAAAATAACAAAATTATAACAGCATTCAAGTCAGAAGTCACTTAAATTTTTTCACAGTCCATGGATTTGTACATCTATCTCAAAAGTCACATAAACATTTGGTAGTAATATACAGTGTATTTTGGGCATTATAGCTGAATAGTAATTTTATTTCTCTAATGATACATCATCATCAGAACCACAGTATGATTTGTCTTTTAAAGTTGTCATAATTAATACTCAAATCGAAGTTCATCATACAGAAGACAGTAAAGTACCATATTTTGGGGGTTTTCCGCAAACCATTTACAGGTATGGCATATAATTACAGTAAAACACGGTTATAGCGAACACGCTTAAAATGAATTGACGCTTATAGCGAAGTGATTTTCATTCCCCGTGACTTTATTAAATGTTGTAAACTTGATGGATATAACGAATTACGCCTATAACGAAGTAAAATTGCCCGTCCCTGGGACTCCATTATAAGCATGTTTTACTGTATATTTTTCTATAGGGCCCTATTATTTTATAGCATGTACCCGGTACCTCTTTCAATTAATACCGGTACATGAAATAAGTGAATTTACTGTGCAATAACTCTTGGGATTCTTAGCTGTGTTTTAGCTCTCACACGTTTTCAAAGCAAAAATTCTTTTTAATAATTAAATAATCTTGAAATACAAATTCATCGCACTGTAAGATTTCGTTAGCTGTCAAAAGAAATTGTAGTTCCAATCGCCTTAATTATTTTATGAGACGTTCTTTAATCGTTAAAAGATCATTTAAATAAAAAGTATCATCTAACAAAAGCCATGAAAAATATTCAAAGAAGTACATTGAGGCAATCTAATCAAAATTTGATGTTTGGAACCTAGGTCACTGCTTATTTTCAAACATTAATTAAATGGATATTTAATTACGCCCAACCACTACTATATATTCGACAACTATCATACAAGTACCATTTATTCTAATGTTCAAGGTGTTTTATATCGACAAGTCTTGCACACAAAAATAGAGCATGTACAAATTTCAGAAACAGGACATTTAATAAAATCAAATATTTTGGCTGTATTAAAAGTCTTAGTCCCACAATCAGCTTTAAAACTAATATCAGATGTGTTTGAACCACAATGTTGTTCATAAACTTTACATATATAAGGAAATAAGTCGATTGGGGTGATTAATAGAGGCTATTTTCAAATTCAATCTGTGACAGTACAAAAGGCAATGATCTTTGGAAATCGTAAGCATAGTGCTGTTGATAACAGATTTAAAATATTTTCATTTGACCCAATATTACACGGAATGTTTATTTATGGTCTTCCGCAAAATCCTACCTTCAAGTAGGGCTGTCACGGTTCCAAAATTTTTCGGGTCGGGTCGGGTCGTAAAATTTTCGGTTCGGTTTCGGTTTTTTCGGTTCGGGTCAACTTTCAAATTAAATTCATTTTTTGTAACTTCTAAAGTTTATTTTTTTCTATTTCTTCACTCTTTCATAACTATCTTTAACAAAATAACTAGTTTCCTGATTAGAAATTCAAATTCCATTTGATAATTTTAAATTAAATAAACAATATTAATTCATAGAATAATTTCACCACAGATAACTTACTGAACATTTTCTACAAAGGATTATTAGAAAAAAATCATTGTAAACTTCTGTTTTCATTATGAAGTTCCTTTCTTGATAGTTATAAATAAGTTAAGCTGTGGCCGATTTTTCAATACATGCCTTTCGTTTTAAGATATATCTTAATGCTTATTTTAATAAATGGTTACAGGATTTGATAAATCAAATATGTTAACAAAGTAAGTAATATTTATGATTTAAAACGAGTCAAGTCTAATGATATGTTCGTGTATTTTCAAGTTGCAGGTAATGCACACCGTGTGTTCTGTTTTCTGTAACCACGCAGATTTCCCCACATTATTTTGCATGGATTTGACTTCTGGCTTTCCTAATTCAATTTCACTATTATTAATCTAGGAAATTCTTATCATAAACATTTCTATTAACAAATATTGAAACATTTTCGATGTCCGAATCGTAAGCCGCCATCTTTGTTTATTGAACTAGTATTTCTCCTTTATACACAGGTAAATCGCGTGATACTTTTTTAGGATTAGTGAATAATTAATCGGTATACAAGGCCAGTTGTATAAATGACAATGTTTAATAAAAACAACAAGTCCACACTACTGAGCCTTTCAATTTCGACGCCATTTTTCATAGAATACGGATTCTATTACACAAATCGGAACCGAACCGAAATCCGGAAAAACAGAACCGAAACCGAACCGAACAAATTGTTCCGCGGTTCTCGGTTTTTTCGGGTACCCGTGACAGCCCTACCTTCAAGGCAGTTGTTTTAAAAAGAAGATTGAAATTTGAAAAATATTTATAAAGTTTAATCAAATCAAAATAAAATATGAAGTTTATATACCCCCAAAGCCTGGGGAATACTCAGAATTTGATAAACAGTGTATTTTGTGGGTCCAAGTTCTGCATGGACACCAACGACTCCCAATATTAGGTGCTACAACATACAGATAAAAAGGATTATATGGTTTAAGTTGACGTGATTTATTCTAAAATGAACAGTCCTCATATTAAAAGCAGTGTTCTGTCGTGTGAATATGGTATATGAGAATCATTATCCATTAATTATGAAGTGCACATGGAAATGAGAATTTTCAATATCCAATAAGTTCTGTCTGTTTTCATGTCGTTCTGTACTTGTTGAATCTGCATGGGAGATGCAAAATTGAATAGAAAGTTATTAATAAATAACGGATATGAATGTGTCCTTTTTCCCCCTGAAGACTTCATAGCAGCCCTGTTATTAGTCTTGTTCATCAAAAAGCTATATTTACATAAATCAGCTGTGGAGAGAGTGAAAAAAGGGGGCATTAGTATTCATTAATTACATTTTATTTTGAAAGGAACTTCTTCCTTTTCCCCCACTCATTAAAATCTTTTCTGACAAAAAAGGGGCTTTCACGAGTAAAGCAAATTCCAATTACTAGGTCTGGTTTTTTTCTGAAGTAATTTGCGGAATTTTGTCATCGGGAGTTTATCCCGATACGAATGTAGCCACAGAAATCAATAAGCCTTAATTGTAAAATATGTCCTCTCCTGTTACAGAAGTCTAAAAAGTGTCAAAAAGAGGGAGAAACGGTGGTGTCGCTACAAACGCCTAGTAATTCTGTTTCCGTGAGAGGTACAGTCCTACGTGACTGTATTTTCGTAATTCTTACTATGAATAGACTCACTAAAAACCATCTCCTTGTCTCAGTTTGGTCACTAATCCAGACCTCGCTTCAAAGGAGCAAAATTGATTTCAGGTTTGGCTTTTTTCTTTCCTTCCAATTCCCAAAAAAATCTCCAATTCCTTAGGCTGTCCAAAGTTAATATTACATTGTTTTAAAGTCACCTTCAGAATACAAAATTTATGGGGGAGGGAGATATAATCTTTACAAACAAAACTTTCAAACAAATGTTTTTTATTGATTGACTTGAATTAAAAAACTGCCAGTTTGTATGCTGGTTGTTTAATAATCTGTTCTAGTACAAGTAGTTATTAGAAAGATTCTTTTAATATTACTGTATACAGGGTTATTTTCGCCCTGTGTTATTTTCACCCTTTTTAACTTGAGAACGGTTTCGTCCCATCTAGAATTCGCCCAGACAAAGTTGTGAATAAAGAAAGATAGTTTATTAAGACATCAGAATTTGCCCAGTCTTAAATTTGCACGCTGACAACAAGGGCGAAAGGAACGAAAATAAAAATGGGGCAAATATTTCCCTGTATACTGTATCTGATATAAACTTCATAGAGGTCACATATACTTATGAAATACAGTTTTTAGTTTGATAAAAAGAAAAGAATAGTTTTAAAATAGGGATGTTTGGTTATTTTTGTTTTTTCAAATTAAACTTCTCCTAAAACAGTTGATATTAAACTGCAACCTAACTTTGGATAGCCAAAAGTTTCAATAATCAAGAAAAGAGAAATGAATAGTCCACATTCAAATGTTAGCAATTCATTTCAATGATTTTATTACAGTTCACCCCCTTCAAAACAATAAATGTATACAAAATATATACCGGTATATATGCACTCAAATAAAAGAATCCAATACTTTGGGACATCACATCCATAACTCATTAGTTTACAGCCATTTTATTAATCAATAGATTATCACCTGAACAATTTATGTATTTGAAAGTATTGAATTCCCAATCTGTTCTTTACAAAGGAACAACTCTGCTACTCTTTAATGTATTTCGGATCATAAACATGCTACTGAAGGAATTTTTTGAGGTTTATTTTACTTCATTTTTGACTGGCAAGAAATCCCTTTCCTGTCAAAACTTAACATTCAAAAGAAGCTCCAGGAAATTAGATTAAAAATGTAAAACAGGCAGATTGGGGATTATTTCTCCCCCTGGCTTGCGATAACACGAGAACGGACTGACAGAAGGGTGGAGAAATGTAATTGAAATGTTGACAATCCTCAATTTTATCTGCAAAATATTGATGGAAAAGGAGTTGGTGCATGACAACTGTGCCTGTGAGCCCATTCGAAAGGAAAACTGGTAATTTTGAAGGGTTACAGTTTCAGTGTTTAAGAGACTTATGAAAGGTTTATGTCAATAAATCACCCCTTCTGGATATCAGCTGCTCAACAAAACACATCAGGGCAGTAACAGAAACGACCTCCAGGTCGTCTACAACTGCTGTTTTCATGTTTTCTGAGATATCTCATTCATTTCGTACCGAACATAATACTTGTATATGTTGCGTACAACATCCATTTCTTTTTCAGGAACAAGTTTTGATGTATTTTGACATGTATTTAATGTCTACATTTGCATTCTTTATACTTCAAGGTGAACTAGATTGTGTGGGCACCCAGTACCACTTATTAACAAATATGCCTCTCCGTGAAACATTCATACCTGTTAATATGGTTAATACATGTACCTGTGCTTAGACCGCAAGTCTTAAATTTTACGTTTTTTGGTGGTTTTTTTAATCAACTAACTTCATTATTATGTCTCCTAAAACTTGTATATTTTGGGCAATCCATAAAAAGTGGCACCACTGAATTTTAATGATTGATCAGTGAAATATTTCTTTTCTGAAGTGCACATTTTTACTTGTCTTGTTGCCTACCTCTCTGCTAAGTTTGGTCTGAACACATGAAACCTTTCTGTGGCAGAGCTTGCTGCTACTGTTCCTCCTCCAAAATAGGTTTTCTTCAACAGAGCAGCAGATGAATTCTTGACAAGCAAGGCCCCTAAAATGTGAGATGAATTGTAATTTACTTCATTCATGCATACAATCATAAAGTATCAGTCAATAAAATATTGTGATTGCTACACTGTTGTACACTTTTACAAAGTACTGCTAGTATTTTGCAAACATATTTACTTATATTGTCTATGCCATAAAGTAAAGACAATTAACATAATAATCATAGCAAATTTTATTTGATTGTAATTAATGCTTGGATGTTTACCCAAACCGGTTGGAAAACCAAACATCTTGTAGAAGGACAGCGTTACAAAATCTGGTTTGTGGACCCCAAGATCCAAAGGTGAGGTGCTAACCAGGGCTGCAGCATCCAGAACTGTGAACCAGTTTCCTGTAAACTGGTTCTGGAATCCTAGTTCCTGGTTCCTGATAGCCTCTATCCATGATAATGGATACTTACGACCAGAGAAATTAGACTGAGCTGGATAGACAAACAGGCAGTTTCCTGCATTGTATGAGTTTTGTTGAGCAAGAATGAAAGATTTAGAGACATCTTTGTTGTAAAGCTCTGACTCGGGTAAACAGAGAATGGCAGAAGTCCTGTCATGGAGGCATTCTCTCATACCCTGAACTGATGTGTGATTGTCTAGGAGATAGCAAAAACAGCCAGACTGGGAATTTTTCATCTGTGACAGTGCATCGTTTGCTTCGTCACCATCCTTCAAAGGCTGAGAGAAACTGAAACATTCTGCAATTGTTTTGAGAGCGGCTGTACAGTTTGCTGTAAAGATCATGGTGTATTCCTCTTGACTTGTGTTAAAGTGTTCCAGAAGCCTGCAAAACAAGACATGTAGAACAGTCCATGAGTAGAATAACCCAATAAAAATAAAGAAGGTCCTGCCACAAGCACCCGACTTAAAAATAAATACCCTATACCTAATTATACACATATAGGTATAGGGTATTTATTTTTATTATGAGAAAAAATTATAACGTCAGGTGCCTGTCGTCCTGCTTAAAATTTTATCAATTATATTACTTTGTTACATTTGTAAATCATTTCTTAATTTATCATATTAAAAAGAATTAATATGCTTTCTGAACTAATATCATTAGTTGCAAATTTTTAGAATGTGTAAATGCCCCAAGTTTGGAAAAATAATACATTTGGGTCTATTAAGTAAGGAAAATAATACCTATATATAATAGCTTGATTTCAATTAGCATGACCAATATTGGGGTAGTTAAGTCATTCCATGTTTAACACAGATATACACAAAAATCAAAATAAGTTCCTGCAGAGTCTTGATGATAATTTAGGTTCACAAAATATGATAAAATCATTTGAATTTATATGGACAAATTTTCAAGGAATTTCCAAAATTTACAGGTTCTTGGGGATGAAATTTCACAATTTTTGTCAAAGACTGCATGTTGATTGAATGGGTTCTCAAATGTCAATGTCTTCATAGAAAAATCACCGATCACCGATGGAATCTGAGAAATCCACAATATAGTGTTACCTGAATCTTATTTGGTCCACAGCATCTGTGCTAAGCCTACTGCTCTCGCTGCGACTGTGAGGATTACCATAGAGGTTGCTTAGCAACTCTTGTTGGTAAGCCTCAATTTGACTTCTGGAATAAAGGGTCGCTCCAATGTGTTCCACATAGGTACAGCCTAAAAAAAGGGAAGAAAGAAAAAACTTTGTATTCACATTCTTTTAATATAATTTTGTTTGGAAGACCTATGTTGTGAGGGTTATTGCAACAAAATACCCATGTCTTAAAAGGTCACTAGTCATGAGGGTACTGATTTTGTGTTAAGATTACTGAACTTAGAAACATGAAATCAAGATCAAACAATTCTAATACTTTCTAAAAAATAATGTTCATCTACTATTATTAATATTTTTATATTAAGCAACTTCATCATTCATTTGCCATTCTTGTACCAAAATTATTTGCAATAAAATATTTCTTACATATTGTAGTAACATGTACATATACATGTATATAACAGTATATCAAACCCAATGGCATTCATATACACAACTAATTAGACAGTCTGCAATCATGTGGATTTTTATCGAGACTGAACTTTTGTAAACTGTCAGGATTCCTGACAATATAAACTTCAAACATGATGGCTGGTTTACCACTTCAAAGCGGCTGTCTGAATACTAATCACAAGGCTTACAAATTTATGTTATTTATTGCCGTTATCATATTCTTATAAAAATACAACTTTCTAACGGTGCACTGGCTTCCTGAATTTGCTTGTAGTCAAAGTAAACATTGCATACAAAGAGTTTTCTTGAAAATAAAACTGCAATCATTGCAAATTCCTTTGCATTGTGAAGCAGATTTTGTATATAGTTCATTGAAAATATGATATTTCACATTATGACCAATGTATGTATTTAAAATAACTTTTAATGTATTCAAGAAAAAAGGATGGAGTTACATACAGGTAATAAGTCTTTCACATCTAAACAATATGCTATTTCTTTTTTACCAGATTCTCTCTTCCGTTCACCCCTTTCTTCCATATGACATGAAGAAAAAATAAGCCTGGACCATATCAAAACAATTCAAATTACTGAGACCGGCCTACTATGTATCTTCAATAAATTTTGGGACCAACCTTTGATAGATCTATATGAAATTTCAAATTTCCGAGACCTGCTTATGATATGTTTTAACATTTCATGCATCTGCAACCTCCCCATGATAAATCATAAATACTGTAGCAATTCATAATATTCCAACAATTCAAATTTCCTGGTCAACCAATTTATCTCAAGTATTCATTCAAATAACACATAAAAATCGCAATAGGCTCAGATGATTTTAAAAGTCCTAATTAAAGTAATCTCCCACTTAATGTTACATTGTCACCTAGCTCAAAAAAGAAATGAATTTCTAACGCAACAGTAGAGAGAGAGAGAACATGTATTTGCGAGCATGCGGAATCTGATATCTCAATATGCAGAAACATGGAAATGACTGAACATTGTCACACCTAGCTGGGTCGGAATTTGCTCATCAGTAAAATGGTGTCCCGTGATCAATAGAAATTAATGGAGTAGATAGACAAGAGACATTCTCTCCAACGCACTTAGACCAGAGCTAATTATATAGACTTTCTCTAATAAAATCTCATTATTTCAGTCAGCGAGCTAATTTGGACCTGATTGAAATTGCTGGAGGGTTTTTACACCATCTAGTAAAAGGTAAGGGGAATTAAAATATGGGGAAGATGGAAATATTTTTTGTGGGGAACAAATTTGATGAGGTGACATAATTCCCCTCTGAGCTACGTATCATACATTTAGATTGTCTATTTACAGAGGTTTTTACAACTGGTGTCTGAAAATCAAAGCCCCAGAATGATTTGTTGCAAGCTATTTTCAGTATATCCTTGCAATAAAAACGAACCAATTTACCAAAGTCAAAATTTGCTTTCTACTCCAGCAACAGAAGCAATGATTTCAAATCAAGAAAGACATTTATCATATAGGTAAATGTATTCAGCATGCTTCTAATGACAAGAGCAATGCATGGATACATTCTGAGGTGTAAAATCTAATGTATTTCTTGTTGCGATTCAAAGCCTCTTTAAAAATACACAGATCAGCAGCCAAAAAGTCCCTTCAAGTGTTGACCATCATCAGCAAAATACATTTTTATAGACTTCAGCTCCTCAAGGGTTGATGTGCGTCTGGATGGAATCCCTTGGCAGATGTTTTTAAAAGACATTTACAGGCAATGACACCAACAACGACACCGACGACATATTTTGTTTTATTGTAGACAAGGCTTAATGCTATGAGTGTCCATCACTTCTCTCCTAAATAAGTCAGCTTTTTAAAAAAATCATATTACTCTGATTGCTGATATTCAACCTCTCCAACGTTTCAAAACAGATTGAAATTTTGATGATTTCAGCTTGATTTGAGATAATCGAGCATATAAATAAGTCCTCGATAATTCCGGTCGTTGTGTGTAACATATACCAGTATTTATATTATATGCTATATATTAAATGATAAATCTTATCTCTTGATGAACTAAAGCTGATTCTATGTTTAAAACAAGACAATTTAGGAGTAAAAATCAAACCAGTTTCAAGACATTGATACAGAGGGTGATTAAAAATGGACCAAAAATAGTTCTTTTAGATCAATGTGGAATTAATCATTATGGTTGCAACAGAAATAGACCTCTTATATCTTAATCTTGAATGTTATCTATATCATATTGCCTAGGTAATCCCAGCATCTCTAATTTGTCACTGAATCTTAAGTGTTCAAATTAGAGAGAACTTGTGCCTCTGAGCATTGTTGACAAAAGGGGTATAGGCAGGCTTCCAGCCCAGATGAAGAAGAATCAATTAGTGTGACTGGCTAAAAGTAGACACCCCCCCCCCCCACTTTTATCAGATTGAAAAGTCAAATCAATAACATCCTATTTATATCTCTGTGTCTACTCTTCAGCCCTTCAAATGGTCAGGACTTTATCAAGAAAATTGGAGGGGGGAAGTGGTACTAATTTTAATCAAATAAAAAAACGACTACTGGCAGACTAAGTGTATAATTTCAAAAATTGTATATTTTCATATTTTAAATAGCTTGAGTTTTTTTTGTTTGTTTTTTTTTATTAAATTTGCTTATTATAATAATTAAATAATCTGTATGCTTAAATGCATATGTCTGATATCAAAACAATACAAAAATCACCAGAGCCTGACTCCCCAACCATCTACCCTTAAAAACAATTTTAAAAATTTATATACCAGAACGTAATTTTAAAAAAAAAGCCAAAAACACTGCTTACATTTCTGTAAGAGGTGTTTTGAAGTTGTGGACATAGACATACAATATACTTTGACATTCATTGATTAATTTGTGTTTTTATTTCCTACCATGACCCAATATTAGATGCATTTTTCATCTTGTTCTGCCCATTGAACAGTAGAAATAGTTTGTAAATGTATTGAATTGACACTTGTCTAACTAATTTTGATTTTACAAGTTGACATTACCAAAACCCCAGCCTAAGTCAAATTATGAGCTCCTGCAATTTCTCACAATTATAAAAGTACTGTACCTCGACCGTAACTTTGAGCTCAGACACCGCTGAGTCAGAATGTAGAGTAGAAAAATATTTTTCTTTACAGACCAAAATTTGTGATCCCATAACCAATCTCCCCATATTCATTTCTAATCTCCATTTCTGAAAAATGTCTTATCATATGGAATTTAGGAGAACAGTGTAATTTTATTAAGATACATATACTTTGAAATAAACAAATGTCCTTTACAGAATTTCTTCCCTTCATGCACTGGGGTTTTTTTTTCTCCATTTTTTTTTTCCCAAATGTCGACCTAAATTGTTACATGTAAAAAAAATTGGTGAAACTCCAGGATGCCTACAATTGGATAGGGCACAAAGGAAGAAATTAAAGAATATATTGGCAAAATTGCTATCAAAGACACAGCTTCATCGACATTGTGAACTAGATAAAAAATGAATAAAGAGAAAAAATACACAGTTAAAAAATTTATGTAGATATTGCATATTGTCAAATCATGGAAAATGGGAAATTAACACACCCACAAAATGGGTCCGAGGGCATGGATACAAAGTATGTATTTAGCATGCAAAAATAACAATTTTTTTTTAAAAAACTTTAAAATTGATGAACTGGAAAAAAGAAAAAGAAAATTTATCGTTTACACATTTCATCAAATTAAACACCAATAACATTTTACTGACTGATCAAGTCCCTCCAAAAGTAAAGAACGATTTTAATGGGAAGCAAGTCTATGTTATGTATTTTGATGTATTTTTTAACTTTGAAATATTCTCTCTCTCTCTCTCTCTCTCTCTCTCTCTCTCTCACAAAAATTCTTTGATGTTAGTTGATATGATTGTCAAAATATCACAAAGTTGACAAATGATGCAAGATCTATGTGTAATTCTTGTTGCACTTGCCCAAACAGTAGCACTGTAAAACATATTACTTCATAATTTCAATTTAAAGAAAATAAATCAAGCAATTTAACTAATCTAATTATCTTTGCAAGTGTGTTTTAGGGGGAGATAACTCTAACTATAGTGTTCTTTAACAGAATATCCGTATTGATCGTATGTCGATTTTGGGATGTCTTAACAATAATCTTCTGATAAGATATCTTAAACGAGGTCACACGATCACTCCCTAGAAGGTAGCGACATGTGTCCTATAAATATTTATTCAGATAACGGCAAATGATAACCTCGCACATGTGTCCTGTAAAAATGTAAACAAATGGTTTCATATAAGAATTACATTACCTTTCAATTGAGGAAACTCGTTATCTCGTCTTGATTCGATTTCTACATTATACAGATTCACAAATGCCATAGTCAGTTTTTGCAAAAATATACGTCTGTCAACATTAAAACCATATCAACAAAGCTAAGGTGTAAAATCTAGTACTTCATGGAGGCTGCCATGTTTTTCTTCAAATGACCTTTTTGCCTCTTAACCTTTAAACTATGCATCTTATTTGTATTCATATATTCATCCGCGTTTATAAACACGCTTCAATTTTTATCATATGTAGTTTGTTATCAAATGACATCTCAAATACAATATTAATAAGATAAAATAAAACTCAATACACACATAATCAACGGATAGTTTCCAAAAAATAATACCATACATTTTTGTCTTCGCGGATGTGCGATCTGTGTTGTTCGTCCTCATCCAACACGATATTCATAACCCTTTGAGCACACCTCTATTTAGCATCTTTCCTTTGGCTGTGTTATCCTGTGTGTCAACCCTGCCTTTTCCCTCTGCTAGTGTATACCCAGGTATGTTTCACATGCATCCAGGTAGCTTTCGCCTCTCATTTTTTAACATTTGTATTTTTTATTTCAATCTTACCGGATAATTTCTATAAAATCTATCGCACGCTGCTATACCAGAAAATGTAAAAATAGCATTTTGCATTTCCATAGCGCGTGCAGACTCTGTATTATTTCCCAAAATTCAGCACTTTCCAGGTGCGGCTTTTGTCAGCATGCATGTAACATATTATCCATCCTTAGTTTTTCTTTCACTAAGAAGATTTTTTTTTTAACTATTTAAAAAGTTGGTGACAGGGATTTAATTGAAAAAAAAATTGACATTTGCGAAAAGCGATTCTTTTAGTCTCATATCGTAATCACCTGTAGCAGTATCAAATCCTATCCCTCGGTATTTTAATTTTGTTCCCTTTTTCACTCACTACCCCCTTTTTACCATACTCGCAACCTTATTTTCCTGCGGATTTCGCATGATAGACAGAAGAAGAAAAAGTGACACAGATGAAGACAATGCATGAGGACCAGACCTTGTAATCAGTTTTTTCAGTTTTATTTTACTCCATTATTCTGACTAACATTTTTACCCTGTGGAAATTATAAGCCGTGCACACTGATCCCACTAACTCAGTCACACAATATCCTCTGCTTCTTGGAAGGACAGTTTTTTCAAAGGGAACCCTGCTTATGGATTTCTTTTCAATTTGTGTGTTGTCGGGAAGGACAGTGACAAAAACAGACCCAGTGGATGTCCATAATTAAAGGTGTGTATGCTGAACGAAAAATCTGTGATAATTCCAACCACCGTTGACAACAGGTGATAATTAGTTCATGGTAGTCATGCAGAGTCAAATCTGTGCTATAACAAATCTGGTAATGATTTTTTGTGTGTGCTTGTGTATATCGAATTTAGCATTCTGATATGACTCTCATAAGACTTGTATTGATTGAGATATAAATGAATCCGTCGCAGTAAATGACTGATGACGACTTTTCTCTGGTGTTTGCAGAAGGATTAAAAAGTGGACTGAAATGGGGATGGCAATAAATTGGCTCCCAATCTGCTGATCGCACAGGAGAGCACAAAAGACGGTATATAACTTGTTGAGATTCAATTAACAAGGAAATGTATTGATTTTCTTATTAGTGTTCTTTTGCTGGATGCGAGGAGAAACGAAGGAAATGTGAAAAAAGTAACAGTTCCGGAGACTGCAGCTTAGTGTACACTGGGATAAGTAAACTGAACGCTGATTTGAGACTTGTGTGAAAATTAAACATTCCTTGTCATAAGACTCTCGCTCAGGTAAATATACAATAGGCCAATTTTTTTTTTTCATTTTCCATGTCGATTTTTATTATTGGTCAGTATAGAATAAATCTATGTGATGAAAGTTTTGATTTTTTTGTTTTCTGTGTGTATATAAATGATAGAAATTTATCAATGAAAAGGTAAATACAAGTGAAATCTGAATGTTTGTTAGTCAAGAAAACCAGGAGAAAGAGAATGAATTCCTTTCTCCATTCAGAAGGAAATGGAAAGTGTATGGTGAATTTCACGTGTATTTACAGAACCTGAGAGACTGTGTTTGCTTTGAATGTGTCTAATATTTAGATTGTATGTGATTCTCAGGGAAGCAACGCTGTTTATTTCCAGATCCTGCAACATGCTGGGCCTGGTTTCGTTGACCACAGTTATTGTAAAGCTATGTAGAATTCTGAATTAAAGCCAGGGATTTGACTTTGTTGGGTCAAAATCTGTTGTTGTGAACACAATAACATTGGACAAGTTTGGAGGTGATTTAGCTGGGGAGATTTGCTGTGCTAGAAAGGATCAGTGTGATCCTAATCTGTCAGGTTATTATGCAATTTGTTCTTTTGTAAATATGGGTCATTTCAGTGATTTTCCCACTTGAGAGGGCTGTAAACTTTTAATACATCATGATAGTTTTCAGTAACATTAATAGATAGAGTTTTTTGTAACATTCACTGGTACAATTGAATCTTAACTAAAAATGAATATGTAGGAGTGATCTGCGCTTCTTAATTTCCTGCACTATTATCAAAGGAATTAAGGATTTACGTAGCTGCTAAAATGAAGGAACTCCCATGGTGTTGAATTCATGTGCTGTAGGGTTTTATTTTGGGCTGGCTCCCCCATTTGCATGGAAGATTTAATTCATAATATGATCAAATTTGCACACTGTAACGTTGAGGTAATATTGACAAATCTATGGCAAATATTGATGTAACCAAATATCCTAATTCTGATTCAGTCTTAATATGTTTAGATATTGGCTGAAACCTTCCCTAATGCTGGGAGCTTCTTACCAGAATCAAAGTTTAATTAGCACTGGTTTAATGTTTGCAGTTCTGCAAAAATGGATAATTAATTCATTGAGCTCGGCTCATCTTGTCCAAGGAGACTAATACTAAAAGCAAGTCCATGCAGAGAGTGGCTAATAAAATGCTTATGGAAAAGAAATAAAATGCTTGAATGACTATGGGGCTCTCCTGCGTATAGAGTGATAAAGACTGTATACGATGTATCAAACCCTGGCAGTCATCACAGGGAATCAACAACAGTATTAGCATGACAATAAAGCACAGCAAGGGGAGACCCACACATGTACCGGTATGTCAAACAAAACCTGAAAAACAGCATATTAGACTTCTACGTCTGTTTATAATTATAGAAAGCAAAGGGTCTTTAATAGATCTTCTCAGCAGTGTGTTAAGAGTCTGGGAGATTTGTTATAGATATATGTGCTCCTCAGAAGGGATTCATGGATAGGCTGGTGATGTAATGGTCTAATCCTTTCCAGCAGACTGGAGCAGGGCGTGGGATAGTTTTGACTGAGACTCTGAATCAGTAGGGGGAGGTTTTGATAAGAAAAAAGGTCCTGTCCAAAGAGTAAGAACCCCTTTATTCGCAATTAATATTATTTTATGGTTTTCTAAAAGTTTGAAGTACCAGTACTGGTAGATGTACAGTTTCTCTCTAATTATATGTCTGGGAGGTGAGGAACCCCTCTTTCTCTCTCTCTCTCTCTCTCTCTCTCTCTCTCTCTCTCCGTGCTAATTATTGTGTACCATACATAGTTTGGTGACTGGCTGAACAGATTCTCAACTGGCCACTTTATGCAGTGACCTTGTACAGAACACAACTTTTACATTACCAGTTCTCCCATCCCTTGTAGGGGTGGGTGTACATACACATTGAGAGGTAAGCAAGGAAATGAGCTTGGTCAGAACAACATGTTCTCAGTGGTAAAAGTGCAAAGGTGGAAAGGTTAAGGAAATAGAAGTTGTTTAGAATTCATTTGGGTTGAGGATCACGAAGTTGGGACAGTTGATCAGTTGTGAGGGTTCGAGTGGTGAAATGTAAAGGTTTTGGTTTGAAAATAAGAGAGAGTGTTAGAAACCAATTTGAAAATAATAAGATTGAGTAACATTTAAAGGTATTAAATGTTGGATTGCTGACAAGAGTAATTTTGACAGTTTTTATCAGGTGATAAATCGCAAATTAAGATTGTCATGGTTCACTTGACACTACAGTTGGCTTGATCCCCCACACTTTGCACTGTGATAGATATCTTGGTAGCTGATGGTATCATAGTCAGTTCACGTTGCCTGCAGGTATTTGGTTTCCAAACTTCTTGATTAAATTAGAAAAACCAGCGGTGGGTTCAGACCTGCATCAACTCGGGTTTGAGCATCTGGATTGTTTTTTGGATGTTTTAGGGGAGAAACTTAACTCCATTGTTCATTAGAGAACTTGAGAGGCCTCTCGTCTCTTAGTTGTAGCTGTTCTGTATTATTTTTTGCACAGCAAAAAAGAAAAGAAAATGAAAATTGCTATTGTTAAAATTTTCAAGAGTGGGAGCCTTTTTGATCCTTGTAAATTGCTAGAGACATCGATAAACAGTTTATAATCAATGAATGGTGCTAGTTGAGATTTTTCTTGTGTCACTGGCAAGTCGCTCAAGCCTCCTCAATCATTCATAAAGTTTCGATGAGGGTAAACTCGCTGAATTTAATGGCACAGTCAATGCCGGGGATAGGAAGATTTATAGCATCTTGTGATTGTCACAGTCATAAAGGTACGAAAGTTCAATATTGTCATTACACTTAGCATTTAAAGTATGCAGGGATCAGAGGGTATTCAGACAGACGGGTAAGTGAGGTACATCATATGGTCTCGTCATCGATTTAGATGTTGTTCAATAAATTCTTCAAGGTAGGGGAGGAATGACAAGGGGGGGGGGGGTGGCGAGCTGGCTGCTCATATTGATGTAAAGCTGTGCAGATTACACAAGATTCAACTAAGGTGTGTGCTGAACTGCACACATGAGTAAATATTGTGCACAGGTTGATTACCGGTAGATCTTTAGACTGGTTTATATTAATATATCTGTTTCTAAATGGGGCTTTTCATTTCAAGAATGATTTTAGTCAACCCACTCACCACTCATCTTTCTTTCTCTTTATCTCATGATCAGATTTACAGTAAATATGATAAATATTGAACTGAAGAGGATAAAAATCAAGTCCATTAAGTTATATTAGCATACCTGGAACTGTGGTTTTCTCCTTAGTTTTTGATATTCATCATTATCGATCGTTCAATGTTTGTATTTTCATTTATTAATTCATACTGCTTTTATTAAACCTGCATTGTGCGTAAACCTAAAACTTGCAGGGGGAAAAAAAACCCATCTACTTCAGAAACTGTTGATAGCTTATGAAAAAACTTAGCCCGATCTTAATTTTTCTTTTTGAAACATATGAAGTAAGGAATGTGAAAAATAATTGAGAACAATGCCAGACTTATCTAGAGCCCTCTTTGTTTGATAGTGGGTTACCTTTGAAGCAGAGGTTACCTCTAATCTAAAGCATATGACAACTGAATGTTAGCATATGTTTTTGTGATAGAAAAGAGCATTTTCTCAGGAGGAGAATTATGTTCATTCTCAGAACAGCAGATTGGAAAGTACTTATTGCATCCAGTTGTAGCACAGATTAAAAAACGAGTGGCATTCAGAGTTTAAGATTAGCGGTTTTTAGTTTTAGGGCAAAACATGCGTAATTTCTTTCAATCCGCAGAGAAACATATGTTATATCACTCAAGGAAAAATATTTTGCAGTGTTGCATTTTACGTCACTCTTTTAAACTAAAAAAAATTGCCCCCTGGAAATTTGTTATGAAATCAATATTGTAATACAATATACTTCGATTAATAATTAATTCTTGAAGAGATTTCTTGAAATTGGAAAAAAAAGATGCAGAAATAGAATAGAAAAGTCATGTAAATTTTTATCTGGAAATATCAAAGCTTTCAACATAAGGTAATTTAGATATCACCCTATTGCAGTTGATTTGCTGGAAATTTGACAGATTACATGTTGATGTGCCAATAAGAATCTGCAATGATTGATTCTGTGAGGCCTAGGAGAGTTAGCTTGCTGAGCCCTCCCCAAGATAACATCCCTTATTACCAGTTCTGAAGACAAGAAGAATAGGCATTAAAAGCCAAGTCTTCCCATTATTTTTTTTTTTCAAGCAATATCACCAGTAAAATAAGTATCTGATCATGCAGCTTTTGTGTAATTTTGTACCTCAAGTACCAAGATTTTTTATTGTTCGGCATTTAGACAACGCTTCCTTATGAAGACTGAAAGGGTTTAATGAGAAATGAGTACCAGGTTATGATCTGCTAAACTGGTAATTGAGACCACTTGATCAAGATCCTTGAAACCACTAGAAAATGTGAGATTTGGCAAAGCTGGTTTTTCCTGTTAGCAATGGCTTCAGTAGCATTTGACTCCCAAGAGTTTTTCCCTGAGTCATTGGGGACAATATGTCTTGAGTTGAGCATCCTATTTTCAATGCAATTCCCCCATACCTTGATAAAGGATCACAAATATCAGGAGATTTGAAGATGAAATAAATAATATAGAACTTGAGTCTTGAATATTACCGGCTAGCCTTTAGACTTTGATAATTGTAATGGCATTCTTTGATGATTCTCTGATTGCTCATCTTATACATTCTTTTGGTGTCAGAATTCAAAGGAAAGGTCAGCGTCTTGTTGGGGAGATGCTGTTGAAGGGATATTGCCGTCTGCCTGCCAGCCTTAGACACTTGTATGGAGGAAGCATTGGAATCGAAGGTCACCCACTCCATTTTGCTTTTTTTTCCCGCCCCCCCTGTGCATCTGAATATGATATACACAAATCAGATAAAGATAGATACTGGACAGAGAACGACTGATCAGTTAATTGCCAGGAGATTGATGTTGCGTATAAATAGTTTAGTAATTTTTCAATTCACAGCATGTATTGCATGAGTTGTGCAGGGTTTGGTTTTTTTTTTATGGGAGCCATTTATTCTTGGAATGATTTCCTGGCACACAAGTTGGAGGTATTATTCTGTTGAGCCAATCGACTCTGACAAAAAAAATCAAAAAGATCAACAGGAGTTATGTGTGTAAGACAGAAATTTGGGGGTGAAAAGATAAATAAAGTTAATTTGTGAGAAGTGTTGTTCTTCTATTTCTACTTGCATGGAACATTACCTTCAGATGATAAATGTTATCATTATAACACGATAGATAATCAATAAATTTAAATATATAAACATTAAAATAACATCTAGAATCTAACTGTAGTTATGGGAAAATGTTTCAAAATGGATAAATACTGACATTATACTAAAGTTGCAATCTAATATGTGTAGATTCAATTCTGGTCATTCAGTATGTATGTGCAGTTATAGAAAATTAGAAATTTTATTTAAGATCTAACACATTGACATTTGAAATGACATAGCCTCATTAGCCTGTAGTTGTTTCACCATCTCTGCTAACCAACAAAGCAGATGGCAATTGAAACATTCCCGACCTCCGATTAGTGAGAGATTAACTTGCAGACTTTAATTGATGGATTCTTTCTTGCATCTTATTTTATTAAATATAATTATGTACAATCTGCAGTGGTGTAAACAGCTATAAGATTTTAATCTTATAATTTTTTTTCTGGCTATTGTTTCCATATAATGATGGTTGTAAAAGTGTGAAAAGAAAATCCATTGTCCTACATGGCAGTATCGGTTCATCCACTCTGAACTGCAGAATCTTGCCAAAGAATTAGGAATGATTTCTGTGCATAATTGGTCTCTATACTGGAAGCATAACGGACATTAAACTGTTTTCCTTGACTCTGAATGAAACGGCTGATAAAGTTGCATGCCGAATGTGGGATTTTTATCCATGTAAATTCCAACAGCCTCCGGAGACTTTACTACTACAAGTTCAATACGGTACAGATAAACTGCCAGGAGTTTTTATTTTCCCCCCAATCTGTGTAAAATGATTCAGCTGTATTTGCAAAGATTCTATTGCCATTACAACTTATATATGCGGGATTTTGCTGATTCAGGGGGAAATCGCTATCTTAAATTTTGTATCTCAAAATCTCAAAAATCAAATAAACTAAAATAGATCAAAAAGCATACAAAAATAAACTAATGGCAAATTATAAGCAGTCATTAAAAGATGTAAAAACTCTGACGAACAACATGGACCTCTATCAAGCTGATGCCAATAAGCCATGTTTGAGTTTGAAATGTGTGATAATGGAAGAAAAATCATGAAAGTCTTCTTACAGCATGTGATTGTTGAAATATCTATAAAAAAAATCTCATGACAAAATAGAGATCATAAAACAACAATAAAAACAGATAATTTTACACAGATGTGTTGCAGATCTTTCAAGTTTATTGCAGTTTGAAAATTACCTACATTAAAACTATTATGATTTTAAGAAACTTTTGCACTAAGCCATACTGATTATATTATTTTTCTATTGAATTAAGTACATGTATGTATCTCCTTGTCATAAATTACATCAAAAGTCTTGATTATGAATATAGTCAGTTGCATGAAAGATCATAAAGGGTCAATGTCATTTGTGGAGGTTAAAGGTCAAAAGGATAAGTATACTATCAAAACTATCATATAATCTCTTTGATTTTCAGTCTTTTATAAAGTATACACTGTAATTTATAAAATGCTTTTGTTTAATAACAAACAGTAGCTTTTCAAATACAAATCAATTAAAAGTAATGCTAGTACTGGTACATTGGTTGATGGTTGATGTGACCAAGAAAGCAAATTAAAATACATGCATCCTGGAAGATATCAGCCTTAACAGTGATTTACTAAATGTAATACTGTTAATTCTATTTGCCATTTGAAAAACAGCTCCCACCAAGAATCTATTTTCAATTTTTCAATCTTTGAATTTCATTGACACCAAAGAGTCGTACTTTGCCCGTTCAAGCCTGATGAGGCACTTTGTGTCTTAAGGTAGGTGGGATAATTGATGGGAACAGATAGATAAAATTTGAACGCAGGACCGCCAATCTGCTTACTTGTGGATGTTATTGATCATTGTCTAGACCCTTGCCAGTGTTTAATCTAATTTGAAAAAAGGAGAAATTTTACGACCATGGTTGATGGGTCTTTTTCAGTCCACGAGCTATACATCTTAATATGGTTGACACCCCCAATCTATCTTCAGTGAAGATGAATTTTTCCATGGTCTTGCTTCTTGGACCCCAGCTTTGAAGCTACGACGCTGTATATGGCAAATGTTGTCGTCCATTAGCGGTATATTTGCACTCTTCCATATACTAAAAGTGGTTGTCTTAAAACCTTACATTTTCTTGTACATGTATTCTTGGATTATAGAATTTCCTATGCAGTAAACAGTCAAAGCAAATAGCACTGGGCGATGGGTTTAATAATGTGCAGGATTTTTTTCGCTTTCTATTGAAAGGGACACTTGATTATAGGCACCTGAATGATAAGAGTTATTCTTTAGTGAATGACAAAGCAATCATTAAATGATAAACACAACACAACATAATGATTTATGTCACCTGCCCTCTCCCCATGTTAAGGTCTGCCACAGGTCCCGAGAAAGTCAGAAGTTTGTATATATACAGGTGTAACTCGAGCCATTAACCCTGTCAAACTGGAAGTGCGCTCCACATTTATTCTCTACCTGTAGCCTACACATTCTATGAGATTAATCGTAGAGGAAGTGACTCTGGAGAAAGTAATTGCATAAAACGGCTTTAACATGTAGAAAAAGGCAGTATTTTTTTTTTTTTAACTGTATGGGTGATATTGCTTTGCTGTCATATTTAATAATGGATAAAAATAAGTCCACTCTGCTGTTTGCAAAAAGTGGCAAAATAAACATAAAAATATTTTTGCCTGTTCTGTAAACTTTGTAGATCGAGAGTACTGTTGTTGAGCTTCTGAGTTTCGGTAAACTGCAATCTAGTATGATATGCAACTGAACTATTGATTTGGCTAGAAAGAGGACTTAAGGCAAAATCTTAGTGCTCTCTCTATGTATCTCTCTTTGCCTCAATTCATTATAGGTTATTAAAAACAAACATGTTAAAAGGTTCATCACTATAGAAGTTGTGGAGACTAATGTATCAATGCCTATCGTAGAAGTTGTATCGTAGAACGTTTGTCAATAAAATGGCCGGGAGGCATGAGAACAAAGCACGGTGATGCAGGTCCTCAGTTTAACAGCTATTGCTTACACAGAGAGGACAGCCATATTTGTCTGATGCTGAATTGACTGCGATCCTCACGGTGGTAACAGTTTGTCAGCTGATGGACTAATTAAGGTATATTACCATAGACAGTAATCAGCTCCATACATTTATCATTGGCTGATTAAAGATACATTCATCATAAAATGTCTGAGTCACTTGAAAATATTTATTCTTCAAATGAATGTGATAATTAATATACCAGTTCAGATACATCAAAAGTTCCAAGTTCACTACACTGCAGAAATGTAAACAAATCCACTGAAATTGCTACAAATGCTAGACCAATTCAATAAACCACCAATGGCAGTTGAGTGTTTATGATCAGAAAGAGAGTTTGATATACTGTAAATAAAATAGTTTTTATCGATAAACAAGTTGACATGGTTTTGAATTAGCGTATTCCTAAATGTTTCTATCCTTATAGTGATGTACTTGAATTAGCGGAAGCCGCATTCCACTAAAAACGCTAAATAGGATACACAGCCAAATGTAATATGTTTGAGGGAATTCTCATATGGTTCAATCTGTTCTTAAACATTCTGCATATTCAGTGACATAACAAACTTTGGAATAGACTCATTTACATTGCAACTGCACAGAGGTGCATTTGTAGATTTTCTATTGAATAACTGTCAAGCTTATATTGCAGAAAATACATCCAGAAACCATATTAATGACCAAAGACTTGAACTCTAATGATTTTTTGTGATGTTGAAAAATATCATCGACAGCTTTGTGTATTAATATTCTTAGGGCAACATGTCTGAAATCTGTTACTAGTTTTGCGAAAAAGGTAATCATAATTTTTTTCTCCCTGGCGTGAGTCGATTGGTTATGGTAGGATGTTGAAAACAATCTACATGTATAAAACATCACCTTTGGGGGTCTTAAAGATGGAGCTTGGATACTGTCATTGAATTTCACCATCTATTGAAATCTTTCTAATGTAAACATTCAGCACAATCATTGCAATGTTCAGGCTGAGAAGATTTAGCTCTTCTGTTTAGCCAACCACCCCCATTTTTTTTTTTTACGTCCATTGTTGTTCAGGTGAAAGCAAACAGTTTACAAACTGATACTGTGATTTGGGAAAATCCGAGTAAATATTATTTTGGGGTAGGTGATCAGTCGTGAATTATAGAATAAAACGTCTCAGTGTTGTAAAAATATCACTACTGCTATTTGCATTTTACTGGTTTGGGCTGATCTGCAGTGGAGATAAAAGATTTAATTAAATAGGTGGTTACCATATATATGAAGAGATAATGACAATTCAATGGATTTAAAAGTACCCATACTGGTAAATTAAGCACTTGCTTGCATATATCAGATATTCATTTACACTCGTTGACAGCAGCTCTATTTTAGGGTCTTGGGGACTCTTGAATCCTGATTTTGTGTAACAATTATTACACATAAACTGATTTTTTTTAGAGCTAACAAATTGTTAACTTTTATATATAGTACAGATAGAGCTAAAATTATGAACCTTTCAGTAAGTCCTCAGCGCTTTTGATTAGTCTGTCTTAAGTTTCTTACCCCTGCAAAACAAGAAATTACATTCAAAAGCCCAGCAAAAGTTTTACTGCAGGCTACAGCCAACAGAAGTACAAAATAACCCTGGTTTCAGGATACAGACAAAATGCAAAAATATTTCTCATCCTTTTTTTTCTTACATTTTTGAAATAGATCTATATTTTAATTTTTTTTTCCTTGTTTTGTCTGTAAGGTTTTGGTTATTTTTTTCTTGTCTGCTTTTACGCTGATTTGACTATTACTTTTGTGGTGTCGATTTACACAGGGGGCCAATGTTCCGTCCATTGTGTTAAATCTGGACGTTGGCCTGTCTATAGATGTTCAGGTGATAGGCTGTACCAACACAAACAGGTTCTGACATCTATATAAATAATACCTGTAATAGGTGTATTATAGTTTAATGACACAAACATCCATATACCTGGTCTGAGAGACAACGTTATTGTCTTGGTATATATCGGCATGCAGACATCTACACAGATAAAAAAAAAAAAGGAGAAAGAGAAAAACCTACCAAGTTTGAGTGAGGGACAGACATATATTAGATATGATGGCCTCATGATGACCAATTATTTTTGGCCTAGATAGGTGTCTGGTGGAGATGGACATTAATGTAGCTCATCATGGGACTTGTCAACAGAGCCAGGCCAGATATATATTTACTGGTCAGTGGTGTAATAAACAGACGAATTCCTTTGCAGGAAGTATTTGTGGGTTACACCGTTATGTGTCAGGGTTAGATCGAACAAACGTGTAGGATCACTGACAACATAAAATACGTTTTATCTTGAAAAATTGAATAAAGGTCAAGATTGGCCATCCTGCAATGTCAGTGTTTGTATTGCAGATCTTTTTACCTGCTAATGATTGGACTTAAAAAAAAAAAGCCTAGTTTATGATTCCCTGTAGGTAAATAAAATATTGTTATGTAATTCTCTGTGGATTAAAAATGTATCACTAACAAATCTGTAAGAGAAAAATCAAAATGTACTGCTCAAGGGATCAACTGCAAAAGGTGTGTTAAGGTAAACATCTCTATAGAGAAATGTCTTTCTGGAGATGATTTTCAGAATATATGACCATTTATCTAAGTACGGTAGTTTACTGGGCTTTCTTTAAAGATTAAGTGGTTCCATATTTATACTTTGTTTAAAAATCTGCATTTCCTTAGCCATGCATGCTTAGGACTGACTTTGATGGTAGCGTTATCGCATTAAAAATCACTGGAACGTTGGACATTTAAATTTCAATTTATTTGTTGTGTGATGTATTGATAGGGATCAGCTGTACTATGAACACAATGAAGGGAAGGGGACATTACAGAATTTATCATTAACGCTCGGGTCAATAAGATCTGAAGGGTCCTTAATACGTATGTTGGTAAACAGAATAAGTAAAGGTGTTAATTTAATTGCTTTCTAATTTTATACGAAAATTTAAAAAAAACCCATACATGTACAATTTATTTATGCATCTCTATCTGCTAGGGAAAATTGATGTGGATTTTCTCTGTTTTACGCACTTGTTTAAGGGTAGATAAAAGGGAAAAAAAGAGTTTTTAAATTGATAGCATGATGGAAGATTGGTAGGAAATAGGTTTGGAATTAAATTACATGTTGTTTGTTTTTAAAGAAAAGTTCAAAAGACTTAACGGAGGTCTTGCTATAAGGTTCAGTTCTTTTGATGATGTGCAACATTTATCAGAGCTATGGTTAACTGGATAAATATATAAAGCATTCAAGTAGGTAATAATATTCTTTTGAAAGGTTTATCTGTACATGTAAAATTTCTGGGATTTCAGTCTATTTGAAACAAGCTTTCTCTTAATTTTCAATTGATTTGAACCCATATTGATTAATTGTCAGGGTTTTAGTTTTGCAGTGTGATGGTGTTTTCTTCAATGAAGCTCTTTAAGAGCCTTTGATCTAATGATTTGAGATAAAGAAATAATTAAAGATATATATCCAAGGTCATGGTGAATGCGGAAGTCTGTAAGAAGTCTGAGGCTTCTCTTAAACACTTAATTCATGTCTGAATTTTATCTCTTGCTTACATGGCTAATGGTTTGAATTTTGCATTTACAACCATTAAACACATTTAGTGATATCATATTCTTCAACATGTGTATATAAAAACAAGCTTTACGAAAATCTTTACTTCAAACTTGAAACACAGATTGCAGGTATCCATTAATTTTATTAGATTTCTAAGGGTTCATCAGAATTTTAGGGAAGATTATGGAATAGGTATCTAATTTTATAAAGAAATGTGACTTTATACGGATGTAATAGCAGATCAATTGCACTTAATGGATTAATTTGAATAGTGAATAGCAAGTTTCTCATTTCTAACGCTGCAATGGGTTGTACCTGCATTGTTGATAAAGCACAAGGTGCAGCTCAGTTCAGTCTTTGTATGCATCAGTTCACCGTGTTTACCTTTATGTTATCCAACGGATTGAATCGTAAAAAAAAGAAAGGAAAGAATTCAATTGACAAGGTTTAGGAGAAGTAATCCGTGTAACTTTGTAAAAATATCAAAATTTTCTCAAATTTCAGAAGACGACCACAAGTTTAATCAAAGACAGTGTTGACCATTGCAGAATCAAAGTACTGATCACAGCGATTGCAGACACATGTAAGTACCTCACTATCATTACACTGATCCTTGATGTGAATGCCTCTTCCCATCACCATTATAAAGATAGAAAACTCTACTGTGTGAATCAACTGGCTGTGGCCTTGTGGTGATAGACATAAAACGCATTAAATTTGCATCGAACATGTGTAAAGTAATGGTTGACATCTATACAAACGGTGACTAAGAGGATGTTTCACACATGGTTTAGTTTCTTCAAATGCCATTCCTATAGATACAGGTTAAATTGATTCAGACATTGGAGAAGGATAACATTGATTGTGTTCGTATGAAGAAGTAGACGGTTTAATGGTTCTGTATTCTAATCGGTTTAATGGTTCTGTATTCTAATCGTGGTCATTTTTGTAAAATACGGGACTGTGTAATATCAGCTAAATTTTACATTGTTTCACACCAGGGGTGTAAATAAGATTGAGCTTTTGGTTTACTCTTGGACTTGCTGTATGGTTACTCTTTTGATGGATAGTAAGAGCATATCCTCATTCTGCTGTCTTTGGTCCCAAGTTTAAACTAGAGTTGGAGAAAAATAAGATGTCTGAGGCTCTGAGCCCTTATTATAACTGGAAAGAATGCTTACAAAGGATTTGAATTTCATAATAAAATGCAATTGCTTATAAATGAATGTCTATGCCTTTATGCACAGCATGTACCGGTACTAATCAAATGGATAGTAAAATTATCCTTAGGTAAGCAAATATGAAGTAAAACAGCTAATAAGTTAATAATTTGAATACACATTTTAGTAAAAATGTACAATCAGTAGAAAATAAATTGCAAGTTTAATTAAGGCAGCTTTAAATGAAGGAATGCCTGCAAATACAGGACACATTGGGGATATATTTGCATGGGTTCAATCAGCTTGTATTGTACATGCTTTACTCATTGAAAAAAACAACACTTTGGAGCAGACAATTTACATACTATAAACCCTCGCTATGACTTTGCTCATGATTGGTTTAGATAAAAAAAAAAACATTGAATGTTTTGGCATGTAAATTAATTGAAGGGTTGGTATTGATCGATTAGGAAGTGTCACTCCTGATAAGTCTCCATTGATATCAGCCTATTGGAGGTCACATTAGATTGCTAACCATGCCTGGTCAATTTAAAAGGCAATTTTCCCTGATAAGAGAGGGTCATATCTGCACCAACTTGTCTTCTGTCCTCAGAATACAATTTCCAAGTGGTGACTGGGATAAGATAGCAGTATGGATAGAGGGAAAATAAAATTACCAGCGAACAGATAAGGGAGATTTATAATAAATTGACACCCAAACAGAAGGGTAACTTCAAAAACTAATCGAAAAACTGTGTTGAAAGAAAGGTTTTAATTGATATAGAGTAAAAAAGGCATATACAATTTAATTATCTAAGCAGGTGTTTTAATTCTTGTGAGAACAAGCTAGGTTTTTTTCTCTTTTAATTGCTGATGTCAGCCTAAATTCTCTTCAACATTCAGATCCCTTGATTAAGTTTCATTTTGAGGTTAATGATTGGAGTTCATTGACGTGTATTTTGGCTATCGGAGCAAAAAGAAGTGAGGAAACCCAGCATGCATCTGGCTGTTTTATGTCTGCGGAGAAGGAGGGAGGATCAAAAACTGATCCTCTCGCACGCGGGAGGTGTTTACATGAGTCAGTCTGGTACAGAGGTTCCAACATGGAGTTATATGGTATTGCTGAATCATGGCACTTCTACCCTGCTGGTCATGACCAGGTCGACCCCATGCTATACATGCACCTGTATCGCATCGGAAACTTGTAGCTGAGGAACCCATGCAGGGAGATGCTATCCTATGTAGTACACCAGTGACCCGCTTTCTGGGGCTGTCTTCTGTAATTAGCTCCATGAGCTAAGTTATTCTTATGTACTCGAGACATTTGCATCTCAATTGTGTAAAGATAATGTGGCTGTTTTGTCAAAGTGGCTCGCATAGTACAGGTTTGGATCTGGTGGCAGCACTGATATCCACCGATATCTACAGAGACTGACGTTCCCCTGCAGCTTGGTTGACGCTAATGTTGTACGTTGCTCCTGAGGATATAAGAAACTAGAGGGAATTTAGTCAGTCAGAACGTTGAGGCAGGCTCAGGTCTCAGCTGCAGGTGAATGGCATTCTGCCACAGAGAAATTTCTTAGCACTTTAAACATTTGGAGTTTTTTTTTCATGTAAAAGTGTGTTACAAATTACCTTCAAGACATTAATCACCAAAAAATTTGTAAATCATAAAATAAAGCTAGTGAAAACAGACTCCTCCCAAAAAAGTAATCAGAATTTAAATAAGTGCAGTGATTGTATGAGGTTTTTCAAGAATGGGTTTCACCTTTTTAAAAAGTTTAAAATCATCTCCTGTGCAATCTTTAAAATAGCTTTGTAATGATCTAACAGGATAACTGTATTGTGTGGTTTCTATCATCTTGGTCCGTATTGAATAATAATTTTAGAAGAAAGTGAGCACTAGAGCCTACAGGCCTCTCTGTAAAGAAATCATGATAGGTTAAGCTGATAATACATGTTAATGGAAATGGCAATGAACTTGTTCCTAGAAATTCCTCTGTTCCAAAAAAAAGGGTGGTCTCTAATGTTCTGTTTTGTTTCAAGGAGTTTCCCCTTGTTCTGGAAATCCATATCTAAGCAGTTTTGTTTCTGCCATTAAAAACTGAGGGTGATAAAAGTGATATAGCTTTGACCTTAACATCTTATCTCATTGGTTACAGTGGTTGGGAGCATACTGATATATTTGTCATAAAAGCTGGGAGAGTTCTGAAGCCAGAAATATAAAGCAAAGATTTACGAGATTTTAATTCTCAGTTTATTGATATCACTTGAAAGATATTCTAATGTTTATGAAATTGAGAGCCCAGTAGAAGAATGGTACAGTGAGGGGTGGAGTACGTGTCTAAGGGAAACAACTCTTGATTTAAGTACCCCTTTTGAAGGAAATAAAAAAAAAAGTTACAATTTATGTATCTTCAGTATTTACCAATCTGATTCTGTGAATTTTGATAATGAATAATAATAATAATAATAGTAATGAATTTTCTCTTTTTTTTTTGTTAGAAAATTTTTAAACTCTTTTAACATACTGGATTCAAAAACATTACAAAGATTACACATCTTAAATTTGACAGTTAAGTCATGGGCTTGAATGTAATGGAGTATCCCAGTATGTAACAGTTTGAGTCTCTCTATTGTTTCACTTCTACTCTATAAGATGTCTTACACCTGTCTTATCAAGGAAATTAATTGGCAAGGGTTGTGATGCAACAGGTGTAACATGTTGATGCATGATAATGTATTGCATCAGAGATGCAGTTTATCCTGTTCCAGCCAATCAGATCTAAGGACATGGATTCACAAGGGACTGCATGGAAAATGCCTGATATTCAAATAATTGTTCCATCCATGCCAAAAAATTTTTTGGCTTTTGATTTTAAATCAATGGATTCTGTGGGATCCCTCTGGATTGGTTCTCAATAATGAAAGGTAATGAAATGGATGAAATTATTACCTCTTGTTTATATTTATATTTGATTGCGGTATGGAAAATTATATCCCCCCTATGATTTCAAATCAAAATCTGAATTGTTTTAAATTTTAAATAATTTATCATGATGGATATAGGTACCATTAATCATTTTTACATGTACCTATTTTTATATATTTAAAAAAATTAAAAACGGCATGTTAAGAGAGTTCATTTTTTATGAAATAAAGTAGCAAATTGATTTTTTAAAATCTTGAAACTTAAAGCGAACAACAGCCGCATGAAGGAAAGAAATTAGAAACTTTTGTAGTGTTCCTATAGTTCATATTTGTTTGTCAGTGGTAACAGAAATATTTAGGAGAATCCGTAAATCTGGCATCACACAGTATTGATTTCTCGGCCAATATTTGGGATAGAGTTTGGCAGATTTAATCCTAACAAAGACAATTCGGAAAAAGGAAACTTTGCATTGCATGCTGGAGAAAATTGAAATTGCGCATCAAAGGACTAAATTTTTCATGTCTATCTACACAAGTATATAAATGCTATCAAACTTTTTGAATTTAATAACTGATTGTGTACGAGCGTGCAGGCATCTGGTAATAACTTATACATGTATTTTATCAGTTATGGAAAAATCTTGCATTGATATAGATTTTCAATACTAAACATAAATTTACGTCAGATAACTGCGGTACCTATTCACTACGTTTATAGTGAAACATCTGGTGTTTTTATATCAAATATGGATATTTATTATTTAGGAAAACTCAATCAAGATAGTTTTGGTCTTTGATAGTAATGTAGAGTGGACTCGGAAAGCTTGCAACAGCTGTAGCAAAATGTGATTTTCTAGAGAAAGGGTTCAGTAATGTGGCATGGAGCAGGATCAAGATGTATGAGGGGAGAAATCATTTATATAAATAAAAGATCTGTACCTATAAATCCTGTTGAACTGTTAAATTTGGGGGGGGGGGGGGTATTAAAGAAAAGGAAAATTATTTAGCATTAAGAGCACTAGCTCACATAGAAGGCATGCACAGAGCATAAAGTTTGTTCAGAAGAGCATATGGTTTCTGGTTTTCCATCAATACTTATGCAAAAGTGCCTCATCTAAACAGAGTTATGCAATTATGCAGAATAAAAAACTCTTTGCAGATCGAAGAGCAGCTCAGAAGAGAAAAACAGCTTGAAATTTATTTACACAAATTGTAAATTGTGGATATGATTGAGCATAAGGTAGACAATACAAGTAATCAGAAAGCGTTATTCAGCAACCGCATGCTGTGATTTTTTATCCCTTGACTGTGAAGAACTTGGAACTGGTGAACTTCATATCTGTAGTCCTTAAAGGCTTTTACTACTTACCTGGTATTAAAGGTATTAAAAGAAGCATTGGATATTGGTAGATGGAATTTTTTTTTATATTCCCTGAAAAGTTGCATCTTGGTCAATTTAGAAAAAGTGACTACACTATACAGACTAACCTAGATGATGCCTTTACATGGATGGCTGAAGGAGTTGTGCCATCATATGGAAGCTTGTACTGTAATATCTTAGTCATCTCTTAAAGGTAGTGTTTCACTATTTTTGCTTTTAATTTATAGAGATTTGAATGAGTTTGTTCCTGTGATCTATACCAATCGTGGTGCATCTTATAATAATGGACTGGAAAACTACTCACAAGAGACATATTCATGCAAACTGGATTGTGAAAAAATTGCAAGTTTAATTCAATTTCATATGTAGTTATACAACTGTAGATTTCCCCGAACGTCTCTAGAATTCCAATACTGGATAGAACTAAGCATTGTAGAGGCTTGAATTACATCATTGAAGCCCTCTCAGTGTCTGTGATTTCTTTCTTAGCTTCATGAACATGTCTATTATTTCATCTTGTGTATCACACAGTGATTAACTGTTGTCGGGGAAAAAAGATGGGAGCTTGATTGGATCAGTTTTACAATGGCTCATCCGGTAGGTGATGGATATTGATTCCAAAAAACACATCACTACGGAATCACCCTCAATCGACTTGTCATCTGAGTACCAGAGTTGCTTTAGGAGGGCCACTGGTCATCATTAGGCACCATGTTAAAAAATATGCTATAAAAACTAGAAAGGCATTAATGCAGGACTTCAATTTGCTATGTTCTCATAAATCTAATTTGCTACCAAAAAAAAAAATATAGCTGAAAATGTATTCCAGTTATAATATTTATAAATGAAAGGATGCCATTTTTTTCTCGTGTTTAAAACCATTACAGTAATCATTTGCACTGGTAAGCTTGACAAACACTGTTTGAAATGTCATTCTCCTACAAAGTAAAAATTTTATGGTAGTCATTTTAAAATTAGAATTATCATTTTTTGACTAGGAATGAAACCTTTGATACTCTGCTTTGATATCTATGTGTTGGTGATAATAGTATGTATGCAAGATGGTTTTGCACAGATTGTAATATAGAGCATTGAAGTTGTGGTGCATTGACAGGTGACCTTGGTGATACAGTGACAGGTGATTTGGATACTGTAAATTCCTTATTTTACGTGATTTCTTAATTCCATGATTCCGCTTTTTTGTATCAAATCGCAAGAATATAAAATCGCGATCACCAATTTTTTGTTATAATTTCCTATAGTTCGAAACTGTCTTAAAAATAAAAGCGAGATTTTAAAATCTGCGAGGGTTGTCGCGATTTTATGCGAAAATTAATTCCTCACGTTTAATTAGGAATCTACAGTATTCTGTGTAGTCTTTTTAATGGTGATGGTCATTGTAGGTCCTGCTTTAAGCACCACTGCATTTAATTTCCTCTCTGTTCTTCATATTTCATGCTTTCAGACTTCAACAATCAAGACAATTTTGAAAAATTGATCAGATAAATCCATATATGTGTTGATAAATCTAAATTCCTTGTACTGCGAAACATGCATGGAAAGAATGAAAACTGGCACCAAATGATAAAACTTGTTCATAAAGAGAAAAAAGTTTTTTTATTAATTGCATGTTTGGATTCATGTGTTGCGTAAAAGATCTATTACTGGAATCATCATGTATCCTAGATTCTTCTGTGGTTCGGTGGCACAGAATTAATTTCACAGCATGAAACACGATGATTGGGGAAAAAATCCGCATTGATGAGGCACATTCCTTCTGGGCCAGTGAAGAATTAGGAGGGATTTTCTGCCTTGGGCATCTAATTCCTCCATAGTAATTGGAATTGTGAGGTTCACATAAGGTCACACATTTATTTATTTACAGTGAATTGCCAAAACCATCCAAACTTTATCAATCAGTTCAAAGGCCTTTCAGGTGTCTTAGGTTTTGGCAAATTTTGTATCTTTATAAACATTAACAATTAGGTTCAAAACCTCTAAATTATCTTTTTTTTAAAATAATGAATCATTATATCAAAAATAATTCTGTTTACATGCCATATTTTTTAAATTGTTCACAATTAAATTGATAAGCTATATTTATTCTTTTTACCGTAGTAACGGAACTTCCTGTGCTGAAATTCATTCATATTCAGTTTGACACTCTGATTATATACTGTAACTAAGAACTAACCAAAAAAAACCATAGAATATTGATCTTAAAAGATGTTTTATTAGGTCATGCAACTGAATATTTTTGTGATTTTTCATGTTGTGTGTAAACGGTTTTGAGAACTGGGTCCCTGTTCTTCCTGATGTTAAAAAAAAGCCATTGATCAGCTTTGTTTGTTCTTCATTGATTTCTCTGTAGGAATGGCAAGCAACAATATCAAAAGCCTCTCAGATTTTTGGTATGTGATTTTTTCACATCGGCTTTCAAAGAAAATGATTCTGGCTTTAATGACTCGCTTTGAATGTAGGTTTTTAATTACAGTATTGCCAATTTTAAAATCAATATATTTCTAACATTGAGTCAGAGAGACAAGATTGATGCTGCATTGATGAGCCGGTAGTCACTGTAAATAGCTATATAAAAGCTGCCATGCTCCAAGTAAATGGACTAGATTGTAAATTAATGTATTGAAGACCCGTCATAGGGAAGTTTGTTAAATTAAATTGCAGAGAAACAAGGGCAAATGACATTTACGAACAATGCATGCACATATCTTCCGAACAAAGGGGTGTATTAATATGGCAATGAGTACACAATTTCTGTTCTAGCTTGCATTGACAAGTTGCTAATAGATTATTTTTTTCACTGCTTGAAAAGATAATCTCTCTATAAATATATGTCTTGTACATACACACGTAATGCAAAAAAGGGGGAAGATTTTTTTTTTTAGTTTATAGATGTCTTGTTAATGAGTACAGAAAGGAAGGGGTTGAATTAGCTCTTAATGATATCAAAGTGAAATTGATGATTTTCTAACTGCATCATTTATCAGTTCGGTGGTGGTATCCATTAGGTATAATGTCATTGTCTCAAGAAATAAAAGATTTGAAGACTGTCTGATTGCAACTTTACATCAACTATTTGATGGAGCACCTGCACACATCAATTGACGGCATGATTGAATTCAATTGATATCGATTATCTCCTGTGTCCCCTTCAATCCCCTTGATAGTCCCCTTGACGACAATTCTTTTTTTTATCCAATTTCTGTTCTCTTTTGTTTTGCTGAGTATGTGTTGCTCATGCTGTTACTGCCAATTTACTATTTTTAATTATATTTTGGGAAAATTTCTCAAACATCTCATCTTATACTGATGACTGTTTGAATATAAGGGGAAATGAATCAAAAAAAATTTTCTTCTTGATATTTCATAGATCTGTCCTGTTTCATCAGTAGACTGTTTCCCTTAGAAAAAATGGCTTAAAAATCAGATTTGGAATGCACACATTTATTTCATAGTTCATTATGCAGAATGCAATAAAGCAGAATTATCAATTATTTAACACTTTTAAATGACTGTAAAATGTAAAACCTTACCAGGCTATGCATGGTGACTTGAATGTTTAACTAAGAACATCATCAGCGTGCCTATGTATTATGGAAGATCTGATTATAAAAAAAAAATGCTGTACTTAAAGAACTATGTTTTCTACATGAACATTTTGTTGATCAAAATTTGTAGCTTCTAGAGAGTAATAGTGCATGTGATTTTAGTAATACTGGTATGTAAAGAATCGCTATTAATATGATAGCTTTATAATTAAGATACACTAAATGAACTTTTATGAAGATAATTATTTTAAAGATAATTGAATTTTCTCTTATCTCTACATAAGAGATTTTAGATTGAAATAGGTTCTTTGACTAGATATATTGTTGAAATGAAAACTAGATTCCAGTTGCCTAACTGAGAAAATGTAATGAATTATTATATCACCCTGCAAACAAAGTTGGGAGGGGGTATATTGAAATCACCATGCATGTCCGTCTGTCTGTGGACCTGATTTTAATGGGAGCAAGTTCTATAAACTACTGATACTTCAAGGATTTAAAAAAAAATTATAATCTTTGTTATATAGATTAATATATCTCATAGAGATTGATGCATAATTATTGGAGATATACAGGGTTATAATGGATTCATCATGTCTCTCTTCCTATTATTCTGTCTATCTTTTTGCCTTTTTGTCTGTGCATCACATTTTGAGTCTTGTCCATAACTTGTTTATATTTAGCAATATGGTCAATGCTTCGCTGCCTACTCATCTCCACATTTTAAAATATTTAATACAAAACTATTCCGTAAGTTCTTTAAATATTTGGAGTAGTTGCAATTTGAAATTACTTTTAAACTAGAGTAGTTGCCCTTTAAATTAATGTCGCATTGCTGTGTCTGGAGCAAAATAAAATGGCAGTGTCGAGATCTGCAGAGATAAGGGATAAAGTGTTTAAAATTAAAAAGCAACAAAACATTATAATAAGTGAACAAGGGTACAGCGAAGATTTCAAAGACTATTTGAAAGGTGAGAATGAGATTTTGAAGAGTTTGACTGTGTTAAATTGGACAATATTTACGGCCACTTTTACATGGATTTTTGAAGATCATCACTTGTTGTTAAATAACTGTCTCACTTGATAGTCCTCGGGATAACAGGTTTGTTACTGACTGACTGCAAAAATATATCAGGTTGATTTGCCTAGCTGTCTATAAGATTGGTCAACCCGATATATTTCTGTAGTCAGTCAGTAACAAACCTTATAAGTAATATTAGTCCAACAGTACAAGTTCAGATTGGATTGAAATTTGTTGGACTTGGTCCATAACAAAGTAGTCATTAAATCCACGAAAAACTGTGCTTGGTGGAAGTATTATTAATGAGATTCATTCAGGAACTAAAGATGCCTGCAGATTCCATTTATTGGTGTTCAAACAGTCACAAATGGTGAAAAACCATCATCCTTAATCTACATTATATCTTGTTGAACAAGACAAATGATTTCTTTAAATTTCAGGAAGTGAAGGTAGATTTATTACTTATTGCCTCCATATAATTGATTTAAGTGCGATGTAACATCAATTTTTTTTTCTAGTTACGAAATTGAAGTAAGTGCTGCCATGGAAACCTATTCCATTATGGAGTATTTAGTGTACTTGAAGCCTGATGGATATTATTGCATTCTCTTGAAGTAGAAATTTGGTGAGAGATGACAAGCCACAAAGAGGTGTCAATTTCCTGTCAGGAACCTTTGCCCAAGAACTCGGTATCGATCAGCGACTGCAGGTTTTCATCCCTTTCTCTCGTGTGATTGTGCAGATTAATTCACGGTGATGAAATGTGACATGAATTTACTTATCTGCATGCAACGCCAGGAAGAAAGTTCCAATCATGTCAAGCAAATGTGACAATTATGAAATCTTGCACACACACATTTCTGACAGCTGTCGCGATTGTCTTTCACTCTCCCCTGCTACCTCATAGTTGGTATCAAGTTTGTCATTCACTGCTTTGTTTTCTGGGAGGGGTATTTTTTGGGGGGTGTTGTTGCATGATGTTTATTTACGGTAGTTATGGAAAGGTGGGAAGGGGGAAATTTTGGTCAAATGACCATGATACATGTTTGTAAACAAAAGCAAATCCAATACTGTTCTCTATGAATGTGCTAGACATATTACGGTTGTCGTTGTCGTCTATTGATTCGTGCATGGATTTCTAGGTGGCTTATCATATTTGGGTGTGATAAAAATAAAGATTCTTTCATTATTTATTATCATATTCTGACATTTGGAAAATCCTTACTAAAATATGAAGGTAAAGCATGCAGATTTCTACAAATTATAGTTACTGCCACTAATTTCAGACTGATGAAATTTTCTGTTATATATTAAAAAAAAGAAATTCTAAGAAATTTTCAAATAATAATTTAGAGATTAAAAATGGAACAGAAAAGTAAAGACAAGTTTATATTTATATAGATAGACTCTTTAGGACACAGATTTAATGGCATTATTTTATATTACAAAGTTTATAACAAATACCATAGATTATGATAAGTGAACTACCTGAAAAAGATGGGTGTTTTGGTGAATCAAAAAAAAATGTGAAAGTATTAATATATCTACAAAATTTTCTCTGTTTGATTAATTTAAATGTGTGTAAAAATTTTTAGTTTGGTTTCAATTTTTTTTAATGTATTGCCTGAATAACCTGATATAGGCTTCTTTATTGTATACATGAACCTAGATAGAATTTCAGCAAAGAGTCTCAATTCTAAAAATGGGAATCTTTTAAAAGTTTAATGGGTACTTGTGTAAACATAGTGTATACAAAGTCAGGAAACGGGAGTGTAATGTACATCCAGTTGCAGTCAATGCAATGCTGCCAAATCAATGTATGTTGGCTACCTCTCCTGGGGACTATTGGAGATTGCTGGTGGCGGGAGGTGATAATTGATTTATGATATGGTAATTTTCACCCTGTTTCCCTGCTAGGATCAGCTCGCAACATCAAGCAGACATGGTGTCAATCTCATCATTGAAAGCTGATCCGCGAGTCCATAAAACTTGACGGTTTATGCTGAGGAATCAAGCTGATCAAAGTCTTCGGAGAGCTTTTGTACGGCTTCTTTACGAACAGGGAGAAAATTCCTGTTACAAATAAGGAAAGGATTGAGAATGATCTTTTTTTCATTGGAAGCCCTGCAGACAGGATCGAGGTGTAATTAGTTGTCCACACCTTATGAGGAATTTAATACTGATAATCTGAAACTTTATGAGGTGTTGGGGAATATAACAACTTGTGACTGATCCTTTTATAGTATTTTTAAGCTCACTTTTGCTGTTTTCTTTACTAAATCATAGAGAAAAAGAGGAAGAATCCTCACAGTTACTTGTTTATGAATACTTTTACCCTCGGTATATGGAAATAAGTCAGACCCATTGTATACACGAATGTCGACTTCAATCAATATGGGAGGAATCTTTTAACAATGTAGATCATAAGTAATGCATTCACTGCAAATTTATATTGCTGTAATATCTTTCTTCTTATTGTCGCTGACTGCTGAAGGAAGCCATGTCAAAAAAACATTGAAAATTGAAACCCAGAATCCTTAAATTGTTTTCGTCTGGTGCGCTTAACATATATTAAGAGCTAGCTGCTACATGTATCTGGTCAATATTTGTTCAATATCTACTTTTCTTCTGCTGTGAATTTTTTACAAGATAATATATTTTCCCCCTTATCCTACCAGCTAGGATGAACACCGCTTGCCCATGCAGCCATCTCTCTCTCTCTTTCTCTCTCTCACACTTTCTTGCTCTCTCTCACACTCTCTCTCACTCTCTCCTCTCAAAAAATATGTATGTATGAACCAAGTAGATATTAATGGCTGTTGTATGCCATTACGGAACCATCAAGTCTCAACACCAGGGACTGTATGTAAGCTAGCTGATACAAAGACCGAGCAGTGAATTGGTAGTTCTGGCTGGACCTGAGGAGAAGTGTTGGCTTATTAGTTATGCTGGAGAGCTCCTGTGACATTGTCAAACTATCATCTGGTGTGAAGTGATCATTGGGCAGACCCCAGGGGACCCTATGGAAATCTATTCAAATAGCACAGCTCTGATTGAAAGCCAATGACAGGGTCGTTATTGGATTTTCATGTCCTCTGTACCAGACTGTGGTCTCGGAGTTCACAGTTGGGAAGGGTGTCTGTCGCCTCAGCAATGTGGGGATTAGTTGTGTTATTTACACAAAAGGCATGTCTGAACAATTGATGTATTGAATAAAATAATTTCTTTCTTTTTCATAAATCAACTAAAGGTTACGAGGTTGCATATATATGTATTTTAGCTTGATTTTGTAGGCAAAATTTTGTGGCTCCTTGTGTTGAGAAAGTCGTCAGTAGTATGACATAATATTTTTGATTGGGACACCTGATGCAGATCTGTAGATCTGTGCAGGAATTTTTCTGACAATAATTCTTATAATCCATATTTTAGTTTTTCTTTTCTGTTACAGAAAGGCAATGATTGATTATTTTCCCCCCTGTAATCTTCATAGATTTTTGTGTTTTGAAGCAAACAAAACAATTAATCAGCTTTTCATAATTTGGTAATTTTCCACCTTCCCGGACAGAGATTTCTAGAAATGTCTTATCAGGAACTCCACAATTATGATGAAAGTGAAATCCACTTTTTCTACCGCAAGCTATTATGATGAACCTTTGAAGCCCCTGTGTTCTAAGTGAGTGCAATGACTTTGATGAAGTTCGTTAGCAGAGAACTCATTGATTTTCATAGAGACTTTTTTTTTCTCAGTTAATAATGTTCTATGACTTATCATCTCTTTGATTTTTGGTTTTTAAAATTCAGCATTTTGGAATGCGCAAATAAATCTTTCGTGCTCCGTTGAGAAAACAGGTATACAAATTCATTGATACACGCTATCAAGGAATCTGTCCAGTGCAGTGCAAGAGGAATAACTCTGATTTCCTATGTGGATTGTACACCTTGAATTAATGGAATGAGATAGAAAAAAATCTCACAATTTTTTTTTTATTTTCCAGGCAGACAAGTCAATGCTCAGATGCTGAACCTGAAGAAACTGCAGATTTTTAGCCAATAGGAAACTAGTCAAGAGAACAACACAAGGAAGTGAGTATTAGTGATCTGATTTGTTTAATACTAGAGTTTACAGACCTGTGAACCAATTAGAGTAGAAGATTGCAAAAACATTTGTACATATTGTGATACATGAGTATAAGAATATCAGAGCAATATGGAATTCTGATAAACAAATGTATTACATTACTGAGACCAATTATAAGGTACCTGGTACTTTGGAGAATTCAGGGCTCTGGGCTGGGTTATTGTATTTGTATAATAATATCAGTATAGTCAGATTTTGTTACAGAAAAAAAAATTAGGAAATTATTTTTCATTATTATTATTATTATAATATACCTCTGGCATTACTGTTAGGTAGAAACGTTTTACATTTGCTATTTGAGAAGGGGAATAACTCTGATCTATGAAATACTGGTAAATTAATCCATAATGCAAAAGTAAAGAAAATAGCTAGAGTATTTTTATAATAAGCGCAGGATACAGAAATTTAAATTTCCATTGGCAAGATTGACTCATTCAGGTGTCAATTATCAACAAAATTTAACATTGAAATAGTACACTGGTCAACATTGAAATGGTTAGACGTTTATCTCTGTTGATTTTGTTTGACTTTTTGAGGTTTTTCGTAATCTTTCAGGCAAATCATATCAACACAACAATTAACCTCTGTGACCTCACACCCATGAAATAAAATAAAACCTGTGGTTTCAGAAATAGATTTTGTTTATTAATCGTAAAATTTAATTTTGTTACCTTGATGAACAAATCACATTTGATTCCATGGATTGCAGGTGTAAAAATGAGTCGAGCCATGAAAATTGGTGTTAAATAAAAATGATCAAACCACACTTTATATGTAATTCTTGATTAAATCTGCCAAATATTTAGGCAAACATGTGATAAAAGTATTAATACATGTATATCCCACGAGAAGTAATTAGTAGTCATTCTTTATTTATCCCTTTTTTACATACTGAACATGTGTGAAGATGTGCATTTATTTAGTACCTTAATTAACATGTGGGGGTTTTCATTATGGTTATCTCTCGCATATGAGAAAAAAAAACAACATATAGTGTAAATCTAGAGGTCTATTGATTTTTGTATGTACTGATTCGGAAATGCAGCTCAGTAATTCCATCTTACCGGCAGGGTGAAAAGGTTGAAACCCTGCATGTATACAAGAAACATAATTCTAAATTGATTTTATTTAAATTACTTTTAATATAATCAGCTTATGTGACTCTCAGCATCTTGCAAATTCAAAGGGTCACTCAAGGATGAAAAAATCTTCGACCTTTTTCTTCTTAACATTGGAGACTTGTGAATTGATGCAGGACAGAAAAAAGAATATTGGGAGAAGAAAAATTCAATATTGCCAATGTTTGGGATTAGCTCCTGTGATGACATTGATTAGAAAATAGAAAAAGTACTACATGAATTTCAAGATAGCTGATGATGATATTTCATTATTGAGGCAGCTAGTATTTACCAAATAAGGAATATTGTATTGTATAAAGTGAATTGAATACTGAAGAAACCAATCTGATGAAGTTTTTTGCATTATAATCAACTCTTACAAAAAAATTATAATAATGTTTTTGTAAACCAATTATAATGTTTTTGAAACTTAAATTGCTGTGGAATCAGTAGATTTCGTGGTGTCTCAATTTTCGTGGAATTCATGGGTCCATCTCATCCACGAACTAACACCTTCTACGAATTAATAAATTTGGTGTATAAAGTTATATTTCGTTTTGTTGTTACACAGAGATACACGAAATTACGTCCCCACAAACCTGTAAAATCTAAGAAATCCACAAAAATTGGCCCCCACAAATTTTAATGATTCCACAGTACTACTGCAATACACGTACTATTGGGTCATTTGAGGAACTGTAATCCACAATATTTACATTTTCCAGTGTCTTTGCCTGTGACAACACTACGTATCGATTTTGTACTATATAACCCATAACTTCAAATTGAGGCGCCAGCAGGGTTTGCTTATTTATATTTAAATATTTAATCTTACGATGGCTTAAAATTATATAAATATAAGTAATAAGGAATCATTCTTTGAATATTATGAGGTGATAATTTCGGTCGAGGCGTGATCATATCTATCATAAAGCCCTTCGGGCTTTATTGGATTTGATCACGCCCCGACCAAAATTATCACCTCATAATACTCAAAGAATGATTCCTTATTCCTTAAATATAAATGACACTCGCATTTAGACTCATAAGTCTGACATTCTGTTTTAGACTTGTGTCTTGTGTCTGTAAGTCTTCCCCTTGAATCAAAACCCAGACCAAATTCCACTTATTATAGGCAAGCTAGCTATAAGCACTCTACTGAACAGAGGCAACTCATGGGTGTATGATTTGTTCTTGTCTTGTGTCTGTAAGTTGTTCTTATTAACGGAATGGTTTGACTTTCAAAACCTGCCTTTGTTTTTGATCATTTTCATGACAATTAACCATCAGTGCTGTCTGCTTACCACATAAAATTACCAGTATTATGTCATTTGCTGGAATCCTTCTTTTTTCTCATTTTATCTTCTCTTTGGATATATACTTCAAAACATGATTTTTGTAATGTGTCTAGATTCCCAAGCTTATTATTGTTGTTCCTAAATAAATATGTTGGAACATATGGCAGTTTCTTTTGATAAAGTTTCATGACATCCCATTTCACAGCTCATTGTTCGCTAGACAAGTCAGATCATAGCCGGAGTTAACTCCCCCTTACAGATAGATCCATGATAAAAAGAAACTGCCATAAAATAGAGGAGTTAAAAAAAAGTAGACCATAATATGTGAGAATCTGCAAGTCGATGATTGGATAATGATTTGTTTTATCAAGTGGGTTAATGAAATGTTTTATTAACAACCCATCTGAATGTTTTTATATGTTCAATAGGGCCATGAGAATAAAGGTTTATATATTCTTTGTTCCTAATGACGAACATCTGCAGTTCACAAGAGTCTGACGTCAGAAAATAACTGTCATATTTTGTGAGCATTTGTACCAAATTTCTGATCATACTTTAATGAAGCTTGATGGTAGCCCAGATGTATATAATGGAGACACTGGTTCAACAGCCTCACAAGAAAGCCCTATCAGCCGCAGTGGGGTAGATATCCCCCTCGACCCCTCCCAATACAGATGTACTGTTCTAATTATACATCCATAGAATGAATTTAGATGTTATGTAATCCTAAACCAACAAAACGTGGCATTTGGCTGAGGTTGCTAGATCTCCCAAACTATTTTTGCTTCATTAATCAAATGATAGTTCTATGTGAAAAACTTGCTTTTCTTACAAAATTGAATTAAAGATACATGAGATGTAGAAAATCAAGAAAAGATATATAATAATTAATTATAAGTTAGTTATTGTTACATCACCTACATTTTTTGGTGCTAGTTTAGGTCTTTCATTCTCTGCAAAGAATCAGTTATATATTTTGTGATTTTTTTATCATTATTATTAATTCTTTCTGCTAAATGAAGATTACCCCTCCTCTCACCACCGGTCCTTTCTTCTTTATGCTCCAGAATTACTGAATCATTTTCCCAGCACCATAATTACATATCCTACAATGAGCATGTTGTGGCTGCACCGATTAATGTCGCCACACTTATTCTATGCCTAAAGTTCTTTGGTGTATCAACTTGGTGTGTTATTCTTAAAGTCTTTAATCTACAAGTGTTAATATTCTCTAATAGGATTCAATTTGATGAAAGTCTCTCAATATTGTGTGTTGCTTTCATTTTTTCAACTTCACTTGTTTGTATTAAGTGCAAGAAAGTGTTTGTCTCGGAACAAACCAGTGCAATAAATGCGGAGACCTTGTGAATTAATTTTCTTTGAATTTCAAACTTACAAATGAATCAGTGTGTCTGATTTGCCTCTGAATATATTTTTGCAAGTTTACACAAGGGGGTTAATTTTGTTTCAGTAAGATGTTTTCTTTGCACATTTCTAATTGATTTCATAGAGAGCAAATCCGAAAGATAGAGATGAAAAAATATACCTGGTAAATATTCTAGTGTTGATTCATATTAGTTCAAGTTTGGGCAATGAAAGGCTAATGTTAGCTTGCAAATCAGTGATGTGACAAAAATTATTTTACTTGATTAGACTTTAGTGACACAGGTCAAAGAAAGGTTAAGACTGCCGTGCCAGTATTTAATGAAATATTATTTTGGTACTCCAGATTTATCAGGGGTGCTTTGGAATTTGATGTGGATGCTTTGGCCTTCAGAGAAGATGGTCAGTTATAGAGGTTAGAAAGAGTTTGCATGTGGAGCTCATTAATGCTGCATTTGTACGCCATCATTACCAGATGCAGCGTGTTTATATTTGTTATTAGACAAAGCAAGGACAGTATTGTTTGTTCAAGCAAAATTTGCCAGTTGAGAGGGCCCATGTTGTTTTTTCCTTTGACCCCAAAGGTAGGAAAAGTCAGCCATATGAAAAGTACCTCACAGTTGGTTTGAGAAACTAAAGGTTGGGCAAAGCAGAAGTTTAGTGTTCATTAGATATTTTGAAAATGTTTTTCAAAATTAAATTATGTCTAGTTTTTTGGGTATGACATTTTATGAAAGCAGTTTGAAAAAAAAAGTAATGTGAAAGTTTTTAAAAAAAAATTGTTGGTCATAAAGCAGAAATATTTGTGAGAGAAAAAAGAGCAAATCCTTCGAATGATTATCAAATGAACAAAGAAAAAAAATTCTTCCTGAAATAGAAGTTGATAAAATTTACTGTCATTCTAAATTGTTTTGGTATTTTTTGGCAAAAGCTGTGTAGAATTTTGATAATGATATTGTCTTTAAGCTTTTGAGCACACAAGCTGAGCTATTTATTCAATCTTTGGAAAAATTTGGCTTTTTTTTTAAATCCCTCTTCATCATAAGTCACAGATTCCTTGAAATAATGTCTTTTTAGCCTTCTCTCTAATTGGATGTGAATGCATTGCCATGCTATGGATGAAGCTCAATTTATGTGCTGATTTAATAATATTATATACAATTACAACCAATCAGGAGGGTGGGATCATAGATAATAGAAATGGAATGAAATGGGACTGCAAAATTTCAAGTATGCATATGAAAAAGAGTTTTTTGGGTTGTTTTTTTTTTCAATGTCTGATGTTTATGTACTTTTGATTTTATTTCAGAAAGCAAGCTACTATAATGGAGACTTATAGCAATTCCCCCGTGTAACTCAAAACCTGTCAGGTAAGTTGTCATTTTGTTTCATTGTGCTCACAGTTTATTTCAGAAGTTTTTGATACATCGTCTCACAGCTGGTGAAGTTAATGGGGCAGATTATTTGGAACGAACTCTCTTTCTCTCTCTTTCTCTCTCTCTCTCCCTCTCTCTCTCTCTCTCATGTGAACAATTATTGTCGAAAGTGTAAAGCAAACTGCTGTAGTTTAACTCGCATTGCAGGTTTTTTGTTTAGAGGATAGAGGGTATGAAAATTCTATCTTTTGGCTCCACAGCATGTTGATGACTTATTCAACTTGTGCTGTTTTAAAATCTGTATTAGATGTGATAGTATACATTTGATATGTATCAGTGGTTGCTTCAGTGTCATGGCAACCAATACATTGACAATTGTAAACCATTGGACCTAATAAACAAGGAATATTAGTTTCATGGGTTTTTTTTTTTTATCTACATGAAGATATAATTTTCATAATAATACGCAATTGCAAGGCTTGGTAAAAGAATGGAATGACTTAATTATATTAAAAAAATATGACTATTATTCATTTCTATAACTAATTTTTAGTCTCAAAGATATACATAATACACATGAGTGAGAGGTTTGGCCTAAATATTACATGATTTATTTTAAGTCAGTAGAATTAATTTGTTTTGGTATCATGACTTCCAGAATATGTATGCAACATTTTGAGATTGAAGTAATATATTAATGATATTCAAACGAAAACTACAGAGGAATACATATAGCATGTTAATGCAAGAGAGTCATATACCAAGAGAACAGTGTGCATATTGCAGTACTTGCATTCTATATCCACCAAAACTAGGAAGTTCCACAAAGCTGTTTGTTTGCTTGCTTGCATATATTATTTTTTTACCCTCAACAATATCCAAGTTGTAGGAGGTTCAAAAGTGTAGAAATGGAGGAAAGAATGTAGAGCTTACTGTAAACGTATAATATTTGGCATGTATGATATTTGGCGGAAATTAGTTTTTGAACAAGTTGGCGTAGATTTGAATTAGCGTATTCCTGAATGTGACTATTCTTATACATATATGCATGGCATTTAGCGATGTACTTGATTTAGCAGAAGCCGCGTTCCGCCAAAAACGCTAAATAGAATACACAGCCAAATGTAGTACGTTTACAGTATTAAGCGTGTTGATGATACATGTCCTAGCACTCCGAGAAACAACACTGTATTGTTGCATTAAGGGTTCTCCCATAGTCCTGATACAGCTAATTTTGTAATTAGTGTATTGCATTGGTAGGCAGGTGCCTTCAAATTATTATTGTCCATCATTGGTCAATCAACAATTAATGTTGTGTGACATGTAAACCAAAAAAATAGATCTTGCCATTCACTGTAAGAATTGATTTGCAAAAGTTAAAAAAAAAAAACAAGTTTCTTGCATCATCGGACTGTTAATTAACTAACTGTCATGTAATGAACGATTTACTGCCAGATCAGTATTACATGAAAAATTCTCTCTTTCTCTCTCTCAGCTGATAGTTTGATTCCATCCTCAATTTTGTCCAGAATTAAGAAGTGTTATTTGTTTCAGGTTTCTTGTTGGTTGTTTTGTGTTTTCAATAAACATTAATTTAAAGTAACACCTGTCTTTGTTTTGCATTTCATGAAGATTTATAAGTCATTATAATAATTTTGGCCAATATAAATCCATAATCCAGCAGAAAACAATTCAATTAATTCAACATTTAAGTAGAGATTGATAAGAGCAACGATATTTATATTTAAATAAATATTTCCTGTGAAAGAGCTGTAATATGGTTTCCATAGTATGTTTTGACTGTTCTATATGACACTTAGTATTTAGGGTTGTCATTGCAAATACATGCCTTCTGTAAAAAAAAAAAAAAAAAATATATAAAAAAAAAATAAACCTTTCAGCGGATATTTTTTCAATTATTACTCCCCTCATTGTTAAATAGCAAAGAAATTATTCTGAGTAAAAAATGAATTGGAATTATATCAAAGGATGTAATCAAATCAAGCAAACCGGGGGGGGTCATTCATGATTTTGTTGCCTTAATTAATACATGATGGAAGCAAGTAACCGATTGAGATGGCAGATATTTTTGTGGTCAGGCATATTACATGTGTACTAGCAAAGTTGATACCTTAATTATTTCAAATTTTCATATTGGTTTAAATAAAAATGTATTGTGAGGCCGGTCCTGGGTTTTATTTATATTCATCTTTTGGATTTATTTTGGTCAGTTGTTGTAAATCTGTAAGACTGGACATTCATAATAAAAGATGATTATGTTAATAAAGAAAACACTAGTACAATGGATTTAGAATTTTTCATTGTTTTTCCTGCTGCCATTGCATTCAAATCTCAAGTCTTGATGCAAAGTTATTTTTATACACATAATTATATATAGATAATCTTTAACAAGAAAAGGACAATATCATTGAGTTTTTTGTATGCTGTAAGTGAAATTGAGAATCAATCGTTTGAATTGGTGGTGACTCAATTTTTGTAGACTTCATGGTTACCCCCACCCACCCAGGAACACAATTCCAACAAAAAAAATAAAACTTTTGTTATATGTAGTTTTGAACAAACCTTCTAAAGAACATATCCATGATTGTTTTAGAAATTGAAAATTCACAAAAAATGTCATGGCCACCACAAATGATAAGTTATAACACAGTAAATAAATGTTTAAAACAAGTATGGTAAGTTATTACTAATGTCATGGTCTTTGAAAATGATCGGCAAAGACAACAACACATAGAAATGTGAACTTATGGCATAAAGACTTCCTGTTTACATGTAGTATACCAGTAGTTTGTTGAATTTTGAGTCATATATGTAATTGATGTGGCATCAATGGTACTTCTGCTAAATGTTCAGTATAAAATAAATCAATGACCTCAGTGGAATAGAACCATTAAGACTATGGAGTAATTAGGACTTGCATTACACATATGTAGTGAAAGACATTTCTGTAGAGAACTCTAAGGTTCAAGTGCAAACATCTTACCTTCAACTTGCTTTCAGGGGCATGCTGGCCATTTGTGACAAGATGTCTTTAATCAAGAGCAGCTCATTAGCGGTATCATACACAGCCATAATTCTGATTGTCTTATTACAAGAGAATGGGTATCTCTCTTTTGTTTGGGTAATTAGTGTGATCCAAGAAGCAGGTGATTTCCCAGCGGAGAGGATGTAGTAATGGGATATTAGATGTAAAACGAGGCCATTTTATTTCAAAATCCCCCATAAATGCTTTCCAATTGTCCTCGGAAAATTGGGAACAAGAATGTCTTTCATTGCTTCTCTAATGTTGGAAGCTTGGAGTTCTTGCCAAAGCTAAAAGGTTGCAAGTACCCTTTGGTAATTGCATGAGTCTGATCATACACTGTATGGCTTATAGTACTTTACAAGGTATCTATAACAACAGCAGGACCGAAAAAGCTGTTATTGAAAAAAAAGAAGATAAAAAAAGCAGAGTTGTCACTGAAGTCTTCACAGATAAAATCAGTTATTGTAAATGGTCAGGTTTATGTCTGTCATTTTAAAATGGATAAGAATGTTTAGTGTAATTGGATTTGTATGAAATTGCAAATTTCAGTTCCTTGAAAAGAGAATTTTCCTTTTCCTAAATGTCACTCGGTTAGTAATCATGCTGCTTATGAAAAGAGCTTTGCAGAGATTAATTGATGATATTCAGCAACCTGCACAGACAGGAATTGAAATTAATTTTCATTTCCATCAAAGTAACTGTTTCTATGACAACGTACTTGAATTCTTTCAGAGTCTGTGTTTAATCTTAGCTGCTTTCACTTATTGCAAAAGAATATGGAATTTTAATGAAAATGATACTGCTTTAAAACCTGTATATCATGTAATATATGATTTGTGTGGTTTTGTTGGGTTTTTTTTTTTTCTTCAATTTTTCATTGTGTGAGTTTTCTTACTGAAATATCAGAAGAGAGGGGTGACTTTTTTTAGGAGTCGGAGGATGGGGGCAGCGAAAATGGGACAGTGTATGAAAGTGAAATAGAAAATGCTTCTGCAACGGATTAAACCCAAATCACACAGCCCTAGCTATCATGCAGAATACTGTGAGCAACATTTTTCTATTATTTCACCAGCATATGATTTTTACCTTGGGGGTATATTTATATATAGCTTCAATCTACTGTCAAGACATAAAGTTTATTGTTGGTAAGTAGATCCAGATGAGGCAGTTTTGGCTGTTCTATAGGTGTTTATTCCTACTCAGTACCAAAATCTTGGTCTTCTTGTTCACCTCCTTCGCTCATTAATGCAATATGTTCCATTGATATTGCACCATTTTCTTTATATATTCCCATCATCAGGCCTTGGTTAGCACATTGTGTGCTAATTGACTGAAAGACGTGTAGTGACTTAGTACTAGTATTAGTACCGTATTCTATCTGGCCTCACTGACTGTCTGGGAGTAGAAAGACAAGGTAATCTTGAACTTATAGACTAACTAAGGCTTCATCTTTAAGGACTTGTACTCGAATACTTCTAGTGGGTGGTGTTTGGGTTTTTTTTGGTTTTTTTTTTTTTTTAAAGTGTGCATGCTGTCCTTAGTGAAGTTATAACTCTACAGAGTTCTTCTAATCTCAAAGCTTGATCAACTTTTCTGCAGGAGTTGCAATTGCAGGTAGGAATTTGAAATGATTTTCTAAGGTTATTAGATTATTATATTTGGACCTGGTTATTACTTCTTTTTTAATTGACTCCTTTATGTAGTCAGTTGATAATTATGTTCCAAATTAAGATTAGTAAATGTCATTGATTACTTAAAACTATAATGGTTTTCTGGGTATTTGAAATATTTATGAGACAATCTACAATGAACAATTATATCCTGTTTAATACAATCAAATGTGAAATGATGGGGGAAATTAACATTGCGTTTTAATTTATACACTTGTACAGTCAAAAAAGATTGATATGCATGACTTTAAGAACCCATGCAACCACCATCATTTGCATTCAAGCAATTGTCTCAGGTTAAGTGTCCTAAACGTTTTGACTTCTGTCTTTGATAATATATAGACATTTTACTTTAACAATAAGAAACTGATAGTTTTTATGATTATTGAAGAGAGAGAAATAAGATATTAGTATAAACTATAAAGTGCTTTTTTGTGGTTGTACAGGCAATCATTGCAAAAACAATCACATAAACTGCTGACCTTACTAATATATTTTTTGGCAATGTTCGCTCTCTTCATACCCACATGAACCACCAAAGAAAGCATTTAATAGTTAAAATGATGTTTAAGAGAGATTGTGGTGGTTTTTTTTTTTTTTTTTCATTTCTAACATTTCCCTTCATCATTATAAATATTTATTTCAATGAAAGTGTTAGTTGACAATTCCAGACTATTGTTATGCAACATAGTCTTAACTTGATTCTGTTCACATAACGTAACAGACAAAACCATCTGAAAAAGCTCTGGTAAAATTATGGAAGCTAGGGAAAGCTCATCTTTTCTTTGGCAGCATGTTAGAATTAAAGCAAAAGAACTTGTTGACATCACATGCATTTAATGTGTTTGATTTACACAAACATGCTCGGGAGGAACTGAAGCATAGCGATGGAAAACCATGCTGAAAATCCATTTAGAACTTTGGCTACTGTGGTTGTTGGTTGGTGTGTCTGGGACGAATGTCAAACATAACAGAGACCTCGATTTCATGCTGTGTCAAGCATTGAAGAAAACAGAAGCTGTAGGTACCAAAAGCCGATACCAATTACCCATTGTCTTCTGGTTCAGGCTTGCTCTGATTTTTTGTTAAAAGCATTAACGATAGTATGGTAGCTTAATTTTTAAAAGGTTCTGTTCGAGAAAGAGAGATTACATGGACATTGAGAAATTATAGTCAACAATCCCAGAATTTGCACCGAAGGTTTTCATAGAATATTATGTATCAGAGAGTTGTAAGGATAAAAAATTGAGCTTCCTTTCTATATGAGCAGTTTGTGTGTTAATGAGTCATAATTTTTTCATGTCTCTCAATTTGTAGCTTTTATGGCCTTATTAGTTTTTGTGGCCTATACCATAAAGTCAAGACAAAGTGATTTACCTTTTATGTGGAAAAGCATCATTAAGCCTGTTTTGTTCCTCAAAAGATACATACAAGTCTGAGTATTCTTTGGTTAAATTGCTATCTTAGAAAATACATTGTGTGATTAAAAGATTTCTGACAAGCATCTCCAAGAAAACCAAGCTTTGCAATGTAAAAAAGCTTTTTGTTTATTAAGTGAAGGGGAAGTTGGGCTTGGTTAGATTTTTCCTTTTATAACTTTGAAGAAGACTTTATTATCTGAAGATGATGGCCTTTCTTGATGTCTTCTTTGTTTTTGTGGAATTCTTTTTTATCGAAAATACCTCCTTACTAAATACACTGGTATAGAGTTTATAAACTCAAAATTCAGTAAGTCATTAATAAAAATCAAAATTCTTCATTTAATAATCATTTTTGAATTCTGTACAAAGAAAATGTAAAGATTTTGTTTTCTTGGACCCAGTATGTTGACATATTTTTATATGATTCAGTCATGGTATGGTATGGTATGCGTAATGGAGGCACATCCTGTATCTTATTTAGTGTCTGAGCAATAGGGATCACCTGCTAAAGCCTCTGCATTTTGTAGTACTGATGCAACGAGTTTTATACACTTTCATTCTAAATATGAGATTAAATGCGAGATGTTACATTCAATTTATATGTGTCTTATTGCTGATGGTCCCTAAAAGACTTGTTAAGGATGCAGACTGCTATTGAACTTGGTCCACATTAAATCATTTCATATCATATTTGTAAAAGATCAATGTTAATATATAGAATTAAAATACGCAATTTATCCCATGCCGTTGCTTTTTGAAAGTTGTCATTTAGGTAGCTTGGCTCTTGAGATGTGCAATTGACATTTGAGTGAAACATGATGTCAAAGTATAATTTTTTGCCATTGAATCAAAAATATAAAAGCCCAGGAAACTGATTGAAGTGCAGATCTCCTAATTAGTAGAGGATGTTGTCTCTTATGCACAATCTGAACAACACAATTAGTCGTTTAGTCACTGTAGGTTTTTCATAGGAATTTTGAATCCTAGCTGAGTCAGATAATGATGAATAGTGCTGTGATCCAGAAAGCAGAGAAATATGTATTCAAGAGGTGTCAATGTTTTATTCTAAAAAGATGGTCTTTTTCAACGATCGATGTATAACCTACCATATATACGGTAATTTTCGCGGTGATCTAATTTTCGCTTTTTTCGCGATCTCTTTCAAATGGCTAAATATTGAATACGCAGACAATATATCTTGTGTTATTTTATTTAAGAAAGATTTAAAATTGCAAGAATTGACTGATGCAAATTAAAAATGCTACATATTTTCCCCATTTTCGCAAATTTTGTGACACACGTAAAAAACACGAATATACGGTATTATGAGATGTGGACAATATTTTTAACTGCTTTAAACGATTTCTTTCCTAAAGAACTTTTGTAGTATGAATTACTGTAAACCAACTTTTATTCAGGATGACTTTGTTTTGCGATTTACAAGAGACTTAATGGTTCATGACGACTGATTTATATAATTATCTGGAAAACAAAACACCAGAGACAGACGAGCTCGAGGAATGGTTTGCGGCGAGAAATATTTTCGATGATCGAGGCATTAATGTGAACCTTGCAAAAATTTCTTGCACGCAAAAAAAAAAAGTTGGTTTAGAGTATGCTGGATGTTTTTATATGGCTAAAAGTTTGACATTCTTTTCTGTTGGAATTCAGATGGTTGTCAAGCTGAATAATCATAACACACTCTGGGGATTGACCTAAAACACTTTTATATAAACCTGAGAATCTACTTTTCATAAAATGAAAAGTGGTCACTTAGTTTCTAAGTGGCAAGGTTTACTAATTTATACTACTGTGAAATTTTAAGTCGGAAGTGTAATCGTGCAGAATTACACATATTTATTTTTCATATCACCACACTATGTTACCCTTTCGAACATTTTGGGGGTATTAATTCATTTTTAAGACTTCTTCAAATTGGGATTTGCAAAGCAAATTTGCATCTTGCAGAGATGGAAGAACATTGGTTGTGTTGTTTTTTGGAAAAAAAAATTGTTAATTGTATTGGTCTGATTTGACTTTTGAGTTGAGATTTAAAAGTTTGTAACGTTATTTTCAAATAGTGTCAACGTACATCTTATTAACTGTGGCTCAATGGGAGAAAAGGAAACACTGATGCTTATAAAGGTCCACATCCTTTGGCTAATTAGTCTGGCATCTAATGTAAAGCCAATAACATACTTCTAGCCAGCCAGCCCTCTAATTGGCAATACCCTCTTGTCCACAAAGGATCTTGACAGCATTGAGAGCAGAGGTATCAAATTGTTAAATAGTTATACTTTTTGGTCACAGAATTGACATTGCCGTCTGTGTCTGCCTGTTACAAGGCAGGGCATACTCAGGTAGAAAGAGTCCCTGATGAGTTGATGATCTCGAGATATCAATGAGATATCAACCTTAGCTTATTGTCATCAAGACGAAACGTCAATACCTGACTGCTATCCAACCTTTTTAGTCTCTTATTGCATATAAGGGAAGGGAAGCCGAGGCTTGGAATTAATAGACAAATGGATCATCTCTCCAAACCAGGTAAGATCGCAGGAGAGACATGAACAAAATTTAATGAATCCTTAGGAGTTTGTATTGATTTTAAACGTCAACTCTCATTTGTGTGAATTAAAGTCTTCCATTGTAATTTTTTGTTTTGAGGAAATATAAATGTCAACTTTCTATTTAATCAAAAAAAGATTATTGTTTTCTGATTTGACATATTTTATACAATATGAAAGTGCTGTTCTTTAAAGTTCAACTTCAGCCTTTTTGTTCAGGTAAAGTCTAAGTGGTTAAAACCTAATGAAAGGTCAAAACCTTACAAAAGAGAAAGATGTCGACCAAAAAAAACCTAGTTCAATACAGATTACAATTCAGGGATGCAAATTTTTATTCAATTTTGTTACCCATTTTATTTTAACTTCTCACCTTTTCTTGGATATATAATATCAAATCAGCATTGTGAAAGGCATGTTGCATATAGCTGATAGATGACTGTTGAGGTCAAATGATCTGTGTGTGCGAAAGCATTGGAGACCTGCGTTTGATTAACCGATATGGATCCTGTGAAAGGGGGGGTCTACCAAACAGTCAAAGAGCTGTGAAGATGACAATTAAGTAGGCTAATTGCATGTGACGTGATCTGTCTTTCGGAATTAACTATCATCATGCTTGCACAATTCTTCACAGAAATCCTCTCTGACTGCCATTTTGTTTTTGTCAGTCTGTTGAAGGATATGGGGTATATGTAACATATGTTCTGTAGTGATGGTTTGAATCTCTAGGTGTTTGGTTAATTTTTTAAGATATCTGATACATGTACCGGTATGTGTTCTGAAAAGTAGTACGTCATTGTATGATATAGTGATGGTAAATGCTGCTGTGACAGTTGTGCATAATCTTGTTCAAAGTTCATGATGCAAATAGTTTAGGATTGAGAAATCGGCAAAAGAAAAGTACTATGGAATTATTAGAATTTGTGATGGCTCAATTTTTGTAGATTTCATGGGAACATTTCACTTAAAGATTTATACATCCATGCCGAAATAATTATAAAAGTCATTTTCTTCATTCATTTTTCATACACGTACAATCTTAATCCACAAAGTTTTATCCCCATGAACCTGTGAAAAGTTGACTTTCAACAAAAATTGGTCCCAGAATCCACAGAACCTGAACTAGTTTTTCAAACAGCTTATATTTTAAAATGTTAAAAATTAATACATAAAAAATTGTTTCAAGAAATTCAAAACTCTGATCATGGTTGAAATTGAAAGGTTAAGTTCAAATTGGTTCGTTTCATGATGGTCATGACATTCAGAGCTTAACATTTAATATTTTGGGGTTGATTTTTGAGGTTTTATATCCCAAAGTACTCTGCTTCACTGTATGAATTGCAAGATCTTATTTTCTGATTTTAAATTTCAATTTAAGCAATATTCAGAAAACTTTCCTTAGACTGCAGTGTATGTGTACCTAATTGCACTCCTGAGTCTGACTATTTTCTTTACTGGCAATAATAAATGGACACATTGAAATTTTCTTAATCTGGCCCCCACCTCTAAAGCCTGTCCATCTATCATTGCTGGATTCCCTACCCAGATCAAGCAGTTTTCAATCCATATGCTCTGATTTAAGTTAATTTGGTTGCTTCCCATTTTGTGGAGAAATGCAACCATTTCCTGTGGATGATCTATTGTGAAACCACAGGATGCGAGTGGCTCTTTAATGGATCGGGACAATGAGATCTACGTAAGGTTAATTTCAGTCACAAAAAGAACACCTGATAATCAATAGGAATGAGGACATCAGCGATTATAGGCTAGGTACTAATGGTCATCTCACTTATGACCCGTTGCTCAATTTTAGCCCCAAGTATAATTCAGGGCGAATTGATTTTTCAAAGTTTCTTAGTGTCATATAATGAATGGAGTCTTATGGTGGCTCGATCACTACACCTTGAAATATTTTCTCAAATCAGCAGAAAATTACTTGATTATGATAGATATCATAATGGATAAGAAGTATTTAAGTCAAATGGGCAAAAAAAAATTTGCAATTTTAGATGAAAATAACATTTTTGAAAATTTAATTCAGTAAACATAAACAAATTAAAGCTCCAGGCAGATTCGAACTCATGATCTGGGGTTCAGAAGCCCAATACTTTAACCTCTGAGCTACGACCATATACAAACCAATCGAACGATATAAACAGTTTAACAAAACATTAAATCGCCATCTTGTGACGTAGTGTCTGAAAAAGTATAAGTCTAGGTGTAGTGAGGTACCTTAAAAGGAAAGAACAAATTGATGGAAGAAAGATTTTTGAAATACTACTTTGCATACAAGCAACATATTTTGTGCTTGTTTGGATTCCTTTGCTGGGATGGATAGACTTGGTTGTACAGAATGATTTCTTTTTGTTGCATACTAGTTGTCTTGTGGGGTTTTTTGTTGGCGAGATATGCTGCCCAAGGTATTTCTTGTCAATTCCCTGCAGTACAGTAACTGCATGGTCAGTATTTACTTGTATGATGAGTCCATCTGCTTCTCATTATGATTGATTGAAAGGTTTGCAGTATGTTTACAACATGTACAGGAGGATAGTACATCACTGATAAGGCAAGAGTGCCAATAATTTGGTATTTAGTGCTCATAGATATTCAACTCATCCAAGTGACACTTACAAAAATTAGTAGATCTGAATGTGAACCTACAGTAATGATGCAAGGAACAACTTCATTGTCTGTGTCCAGAAGTCATTTGTACCTAGTATACTTGGGGTCAAAGTCACAGGGGGCAAGGGTTGTGTTGAACTTTCTTTTCTAAAGTGCATTTGACAACAAGCTGCAGGATGGATGAATATTCCGTGGCTGAGGAACATTTGAAATATGTCTTTAAGGGCTCTCTTCATTATCTCTGCTGGTTGGGGGTCATTTTAGTGGGAGGGCAACAGATTCTTTTGTCCCAACAAAGACTATGTGGTCAATTTTAGGAAAAACACATGAAAAAAAAAATTATCTGCATGCAGATATAACGTAGGAAATGGCTAGTTGGAAATGATTGGTGGTAGATCCTAATGAAAATTTACATATACTTTATAGATAAGCTGGTCATGCAGAAATTGATATCAAACTGCTGCAATGCTTTTTCTGTGATACTAAAGATGATGGTGTTTATTTAAAAGTTATATATGTTTTTTACGATATATTTACTTAATGTTTATTCTAAAGTATTAAATGCTACATGAATGTTGTCCTAAACCAAAGCCAAATTTAGATTACGAGCTAGATGTGTATAAAACTAAGTCCAATAAGTTGATAAGATATGCATAATGGATGATAAAGCAAACAGAGAACTAAGATTTCCAGATCATAAGAGGTGGTAAACTGATAGTGGGGTCCACACCGTGACCATTGGTCCGGGGATGAGAGGGGACCAGCCCGTTATCAACAATTAAAACAAACAAAACGTTATCTGCTTATCCCAATATTCATTGCTACTTGTAATTCATGTACAAATCTGTATTGTTTGGAAAATTGTAGGTAGGAAATATCATTTCTTCCATTTTTTTTTTTTTTTTTAGCTTTAAAAGCTTTTGATAGCTTTATTATGTATGATTCTGTAACAATTGAAAAGCAAAGAGCAATTTCATTGACCTAATTACTTTTATTTGAGCTGTCTGCAGATTTATATGTAATTTCCAAAAAGTCTTTTTATTTTTTTTGCTAGAAGATACCGGTATATAAAACGATTTATTTTGAACATAAATACTAGTAACTGGTCGAAACTCGCAATACTGGGAGACACTTCTGTAAAGTATGTTTTAGAAATAAGAATAATTAAGGCTTGGAGAAATAAACTAGCTGTGTTATGGTCACCAGATTGTTTACAAAAACAGAGTTTATTACAATGACAAGAACTAAACTTTAAGCCCGAGGTTTATCACTGGACAATGAAATTATTGCATAAAAATTAAGTCAGTGAGGCAAATAGGAGAGGATTAAGCTAATCTTAATCAGCTTAAGAAGTCATTTAGATGGATAAAACAGATTTAGGTATTGTGGGGTATGTTGATAGTTATGTCACTTCAGTGGGTTAAAGTTACGAGTGGCAATTGTTCCTGGGCATTTGTTCTGATTGTAGTAGAGAAAAGATTTTATTGAAATTCTATAGAAAATTACATGACTAGCATTGATTCTAAGGACTATAATAATGGAAGGAAACACTGCGAAATGATGCAAAATTATGCTCCTTCTTAATGGGAGGAGAAACTGGATATTTTTTTTAATCGTGTTTATTGATTTGGGAGGCACAGTGATTTAATGAAACATATTTGTTATAAACATGACCATGTAGAGAAAGAAAAAAAGAAGTTGGGATATTGATTTTTGTGAGAGAAATAAAACATTTTTGGTGTACCTTCTTGCAGGTAAGTCAAGCTCACTATGTTTCCTTGAATCAAAGGGGGATTAGCTACATCAATAAGGCAAATAGCAAAAATTCTTACCTGTTTTCCATGTAGGAAAATAAATCAATATTTGTTTATTTGTGATTTTAATTTGAATTTACCTCAATCCTTGAATCATTTTGAAGGGAAGAGGGAGAGAGAGAAATTTAATTAGGTGATCGAGATTTAATTATAGTTATAATGACTTGATTTTGATATTGAGAAGTTGAGTTCTCATTCGGCACCCTGCTGTGACAGAACTGTGAAATGTGTTGACTGCTTGTGATCATCTATCCAGGGTGTCATACTGTAATTATCTCCCTTGTGAATAGGTCTCCAGACACTGATTATCTGCCCTTTATTGGGGAGGGGGGGGGGCTAATTAATTAGTATACACATCCACATCTTGTGTGGACATGCATATATTAAATCTGGCTGCATGATCCAGCAGTCAAACGCCAGCAGACCAGCTGTTAGTTATAGCCAGCTAGGAGAAGTGTATGTGTGTGTAGGTATATATAATAGGGGGGAGGCTCTCCATTGTGTATATACCTTAGTCAGATGCCAGTTTTGCATGGTTCTTGACACTTGGTGCTATATAGTGGAGATAGACAACAAGATAGAGAGGGAATATATTACCCCCTTATTAGCTATAGATGTTGAGATATTAACTATCAGGCAAGATGCATCTTTTGCAGAGAAAAGGTGAGAGATTGGTTGTATTTTTATTGCTTCTTAAAGGAGATTGGGGGGAAATGTTTTTGATCAGATTGTTTTCCCTCTCTGTTTTATTGCTGTATGCTTTATATATGAAAAATTATAAAGTTGTTTATGATTATTTGAAAAGATCCTTAGCTCCGAGGGGTAGCGATTTTTTTATAAATATAGATAGAGAAACCCACTGATGTAAAGGTCCAAAGTATCAAAGGAGTATATATATATTTTTTTTTTTAAAATAAGATTGCATACTGGTAAATGTCCCCAGCTGTTTTCTGATTAGATATTCATTAGAATTTGTAAGGAAAAAAATATTCCCATGGAAGAGAACATGTAGCAGATTGAATAAGGAGCTGCTGGAAATTTTCTTTTCACTGGGTTTCTCAGCAAGTTGTTATTTGCAAGATGTTGCCTTGAGATATTAATACGAACTCGACAATTCTTTTCTTTACTTCTTCTCTCTCCACCGTGTGTGTTATAAATTTCCCAGCTTTAATAGAAAAAAAAGGGAAATAAAAGAATGAAAGAAAAAAAGGGTGAAAAAAATCAATGACAGATTATTTTTTTTTAATTTGTGAATGTAGTAAACGGATGCTGATAGTAGGACTTGTACCTGGTAGAATATTATTTCTATGGAGCTTTTCGCTGGAGATTACATTTAATTCATGGTACATGTATCATATTAAAAAATGTTGTGGCTTAAATTTAAAGTGTAAAGAAAAGTTGTGAGAGAGAGAAAAAAAATCTCAAAATATAAATATTTTTAAGTGGATATATTTGAGCGCTATATGGATTCAAGTGTTAAATATGAACCAAGAAGAGGAGATGGTAACGTACTATTGAGCTATTACACAATTAATGTATCCATGCAAGCGGTGATGTTGATGGGGGGGGGGGGGGGGTGTTTTGATCCTTTAAGTGTATGTATGTGTAACAATGGAATCATATGATATCACTCGAGCCTAATCATGAAGATAAAAATGTAAATTTATACACTGTAAATTCAAGATGTGTGTGCCTGAGCATAATAGTCACTTCACTCTCACTTACTGCTGGGACTTAATATTTAGAACTTGCACTCTCTTTCGTATGAAGGTGGGAGGATCATGATACACCGAATGTAATTTATTTAGAAAGTTAGATTTTGAAATGAATTTTGTTTTGTAGGTGATTTTCCTGTGGTTCCTTACATTAAAATGATGGAATGAAACAACAATCTTATGTGACATGTTATTTTTTTCTCTTTTGCAGGCTGCAGTTGATTTAGTTCCCACAGAGATCAGACTGCCTTGACGAAGAGGAACCCCAGCGTTCCTCCATTTTTAATTTGTGTTTTCACCGTGACATGGCCAGTGAGAAAAAAATGGTCCTCAACGATAGTGTTCCCGTCAGTCTGCTGACAGTCCGTATGATTATGCAGGGAAAGGTGAGTGTTAGTCCACCTGTAAACCACATCCAGGTGAGAGGTGTGGAAAACTCTTATTGAAAAAAAAAAAAAATAATGAGCAATATCCAGTTCATGCAGATTGGTGAAACGAGTGGGCACCTTTGCCTTTATGTTTTCGAAAGCAATATAAGATAGCAAGCCGTTCCATGATTTTTGTAATGCACAGTGTTCAGATACCAAATTGAGCTCAGAGTTGCAGAAGAGACACTGACATAGGGTAATATAAAACCTTTATCGCATTAATATCTCTAGATTCCTGTAGGGTCCTCATTTGTCTGCCATTTAACACCTAATTTGCCAAGATAAGATAGAATGGGAATCAAGAAGGTTATTTATGCTAAGTTGATGTGTTCTTGGGTGAAGTTGATTGCATTAGAAATTTTTTTATTGATGATCATCATCTAGAACTCCAAGGGGTTTTGCATTTTCAAAAATTTGCCAATACATATTGGTCTGAGTTGTGTTGTGACCAGTGGTAGAAATAAATTTCGACATTAGATTCAGAAACAGGATCTGAAACTTGGTGTGATTGCAAAAGACATGATATGGTAGCCTTCCTGGTTGCTTCCTCCTCATTGATGGAGAACATGAAAGATGTAGTTCCTCAGAGAAGATACCATTATGAAAGAACTGGTTATTCTTACACCCAAGGTTAACAGTATTATACACTTGTTAAACTCTCTCTCCTATACCAAGTTATGGTGTTATCAAGTCATCTGACATACATGTAGTGCGTCAGAATTGTGACATTATTGTGCCTGAAAGGATAACAGAGAGCTGTATTTGAGTCAAGGCAGAAGTTTGGGTGTCATGAGCAGTAATTAACCTTATAATCATATCTCTGAATGAACATAAAGAAGAATTTGACCTGTTGGAGCAAAAAGGCAGCACAAAAGCCATTCTCTGTGTAGCTCAAGCAGAGGTTTCAAAGCTTTTACTTACAGTAGACACTCTATGTCTTTTGAATAACCTTCAACAGTATAGTTTTAGAATCTTGGAGAATCAGTACAGCGATAAAAATCGAGTGTAAATTAAAATAATCATGAAAATGAAAGTCCCAGCCAGTGCTTAAACACAAAATGAAAGTAGAAGTTTACAAGTACCCAGTATGCCGAATAATGTATGTATTGACAACATGCTTTTTAGACAACTTAATTTGAGACACAATTCAAAAATCTTTGCTTTATTCAAAACAGCTAGTTGTTCTTTGAAGATGGTTTCTGCATGTCTATATATAAGGTTAAACTTGGTTAAAAACAGCAAAGCTTTTGAATTGCAGGATTTCTAGCAATTAATATACTTGTTTACTCAAAATCCCTTTGATGAAATGGATGCCTCTACTTTTGATATTATGTCATTGAAATTATGTCATGATAGGTATGATATAAGAATGATATTCAGGGTTGATCTTTGATATAACATTTGTTATCCATCCTCTGATTTATAATCACTGGAATCGGATCATTATGGAGTTGATACAACCTGGTCGATTTAATTAGATGGACTAAGCCTACATCTTGTGGATTAATTTCTATAGTAAATTAGCTGCTTCTGGATGGTCTGCAAAGAAGGTTAATACCAATTCAATATCCATCTCTTAATTTCACTAATTTGCTCTTGTCTGCCATGATGAAAAAGGCCTTTTGCACTGCAACCAGTTTCTTAATCTCTTCTTGTAGCATATAACACCCAACTGTAAGGAATTATTACTTCAGAGAATTGAATCCTCCTAGAATTTTATTAATTTTTGCCAATTTGAGTCTTTTGAGCCAGGTCTGTTTTCTTCAGGAGAAATTGCTTTTCCTTGGAATCAGGTATTATTAATGATTCTTTGGCATTTTCCTTGTGATGTATTGCAAGTTTGGCATGTCTCAGATTTCAAGTCAGAGAGATTGATTTTTTAAAAAGAAGAAAATAAGCAGCATTGAAGACCAAGAAAAGTAAACTATTTCACACAAGTTCAAGCTTTTTTGGGGGAGTTTTATTTTTGTTCTTTCACTTGTGGCAATGCATCTCTGTTTTTGTATCAATGTTCTAGTGATAATAAAAAGGTTGTCCATCATACTTAGAATAAAATCTGTAGGCAGGAAGGAGAAAATCCAGACCCGAGAACATTTCTAATGGTGTTGTTTTCTTCGTAATTGTCAAAAGAAAAACCTGGTGTGAAATCTGGAAGCAAACAATTGACAAGGGATCACAGTGTATGGTCCAGTCTTGAGTTATAGCAGGGGACCTCATAGATCAGCTTAATATAAATCGGGCTCAGCTTGGTCTCTTGCAGACACCGTAATAGAAACCCTGCAATGATGAAAACGAACGGAAAGACTTGTTTTATTGGATTCGGAGAAATCCGTATAGATCTGCAAAGGATAAATCTCGGGATTTATAAGATATCACACAGATCCAGTTCAGTAGATTGCACTCGTTGTCTCTGTTCAGACGTTTTTTATGCTTTTGTTTTTTGGGTGAGGATATTTTATTGTCCCTTGCATGTTTCGGGAAACTTTTCTTTAAAGAGAATGTCTGAAACCTTTACAGACTGAGAAAAGGGGATGAAAAATCAATGTGTAAACAAAATGGCCAGCTTCATTACTGAGCAGCATTTAATTTACCTACAATTTGCTTCCTAGCAACTACAGGTGTAGGGCTCGGTATCTAAGGCTGCATCTCAGTTGTCAAAGAAAGAAAGGTAGTCATCTTTGTTGTTAAATTGCAATCATTACTGCCGGACTCAAGTTCAAATAATGGTGCAAGATGTGAACTGCCAAGTACCTGGTTGCCTGAATCTTTTTCTTTCCTACTTTCTTTTTAATGGATGACTTAATTAATACTTTTACAAAAACGTTTGTAGCTTTTCAAAGTAACGAGATTGAAATACGTATAATTAAAAATCATTAAATTAGCTGCATTTGTTTTTTTCAAAGGAAATGTAATTTATCTGTACAAGAAGTAACATGATTATGAGTTATTGGAATGAATTATTTCAGTTTTTGGTCCATTATTTGATTTGTTTCGATTGTTTCCAATTAAATGTTTTCAATTGATACCACAATGCTGTTCTTGCAAAAAAAATTCCGTAACTGATATCTTATACTGATCAATAAATAAATGTTGATTTCTTGATTAATGAAGTGTGTTTTGTTTTCTTTTTGCAGGAAGTAGGAAGCATCATAGGAAAGGTGGGTAGATAGCTATGCTTTGATATCAAAACAATTTCTAAGAAATCAGAAATTTATGAAGCAACATATAAATTTTAGTTTGGATGTGATGTGTAATAATTAACATTGTATTTTACAGAAAGGAGATAATATTAAGAAGTTTAGGGAAGATGTAAGTTTCCTTTATGTGTTTAATTATTATATAGTTACTTCTACAGGTTTTTCTTGATTTCACTCGAACATTGTGCATTAATTATGTAGATAAATATACGTCTTCTGTTGATGTTTTTGTAGAGTGGTGCTAAGATAAACATATCAGATGGTTCTT